>JAIEZT010001390.1:27904252-28499252 GCA_019594935.1 Periophthalmus modestus | reverse complement strand
AGCCATCAAGAGAAATACAGTGTGTGATTATAATGTTATCTGATCACTGATAAAAGGGAAACCCTCTAAACTCAGTTTGCTTGGGGACCTTTTCCATTCCAGAAGTTACTGTTACTAGCTTTGGCAACAGTATTAATTTTTCATCATTCTGCAACCCATACCTTTGTCAACAGAAAAAAACAGAAGTCGGTAACTTTCATAATAATCACTCCCACCAGGATCTGAACAATAGCTGATAAAGCAATCCATTTGTGCTGTTTTTCTTAGTTTCTTCTGTGTCCGACTGTGGTGTGACAGCTTTCCCCGTCAGGCTGCTCTGTGCTGGAGCTGGTTTGATAACACTGCATCACAGCAGCACACTGACACTGAGCTGACAGCAGCAAGAAAAGCTGCCTCCTCACATTGGGCTTCCATCTGTAATTGGAGCTGTGTACGTTTCAAAAGGGAGGGGTTGGCTTTTTGTACTTTTAGAGGGGATTTGGATGTGATTTCACTTTGCAATATGTATAAAGGGTGGGCGGTGTCTGATTATTAATTACACTGTTTTAAATTTGTAGGTCCTTTGTGAAGCTGGCGCACTCAAAAGGGGTACTTAATAAAAAAGCTGCTGATTGTCTAATCTGGACAGAAAAGGGAGAGCGACATGGAGGAAAGGTTAAACAAAGAAAAGAAAGAAAGGTGCACTATGTAACATTTCTGCTAGAGGTTCCACCTGCTTGTCTCCATGAAGATGTTATTGCTTTCCCCTGTATGTTCCACAGTATGGCATTAAACCTACACCTGGGTACAAGCAGAAGACACTACCAGCACAGGTTACTTGTCATGTCTGTGGAGCGGGGACGCTGCTCAAAGTGCTCAGAATCCACATTTTTAAAAGGCACTTTGGAACATTCCAGGGAAAGTAATAACATCTCCATGGAATGAAGTAGGTGACGAACTAGAAAAGTTACATAGCAAACTTTTAGCTCACAAGTCAGAGAAAAACTTCGGGACAAACTTGTGACTGTGGGTGAATTGTTGCTGCTCACTTAATGATGATACTAAAATAACATACTTTTCCTATCAGAAGTAATACAGATTTTACTTTCTTTCAAGGTGATGTATGATTTGGACCTCTTATTTTCTTCAGCTGAACAAAAGTAGTGACTTTGTCCATAATGGAAACACGCTGTAGAATTCCTGTAAAAGTCACATTCATTTTGCCCTGAACGGCCGAATAAAACAGAGGTGCTGCTGGTTGTCTTTGGAACGATAAAGCACAAAGCCTGGAGCACTGGCCTTGGAAGAGAGAAGAGGAAAAAGAGGGTTTGAAGAAGTGAAGCATTGAGACACAACAGACAGCAGCACAGGTCAAACTTGTACAGTGACTCACACTACAGGACATGGATCCATTGTGTGGGTTTTCACAGATGATGTAGACCAGGTCATTCCCAACCTGGGGGTCAGAACGCAAAAGATCCAAACTATAGATACTTTGCAGCTGATATCATCAACATTTCCCGGGGCTGTGATGCTAACTGTAAGCACTGCTCTATCTGAGGCTTGTTAGACTTTAATCTGAGCTTTGCTTTAACACAATCTGACCATAAAAAACTGGCTTAGTTGGAACTCCAGCAGGTGAGCTGATTTGTGGTGTTAAACAAGTCACTCGCACATAAAATTAGTCACAAGCTAGCTAGTATTAGCCAAGTTTTTCAGTTAGTCACTCTCACCTTTCTTGACAGTATTTGCTAATGTTTGCTTTGTGTCACCATGGTAACAGCGGAGCGTTTCATCGCAGAGGTGCATGTAGAACACCAACAGCAGGGTTTGTATGTTAAAATGTGTGTCTGAATGAAACAAAACACAACTCCAGGTATGTTTTTGATGAGGAAACAACATTAAAATAACAGATCAGAAAATCACCAAAGTATCCGCAGGTAAAACAGGGGTTACTCAGAGAAAACGTTTAGGAACCACTGATTTAGACAGTTACCATTATGAAATTTCTCTCTCTCTTTTTTGTCTCTTTCCCCAATTGGTCAGAAGGAAGGAAGGAAGGAAGAAAGGAAGGAAGGAAGAAAGGAAGGAAGGAAGGCTGGAAGAAAGGAAGGCAGAAAGGCAGAAAGAAAGGAAGGAACATACAAGTACCATACCAATCAGCAAATGTGACACATCTTATTCAACAGTATACAGCCTCACTACATTTTATAGTAAGCTTAATATAGCTTGAAAATAAAACAAAAGGTTAAAATGAAGTAGCTTTGGTATGTGTTCTGCACATCACCAAGTGAGTCACTGAGGCATGTGCTTGTCCTTGCCATTTTCAAAGTATTCTTCCCTATTATCAGGTCGAATAAACTCAGTTAATGAGTGTCACCTGAACAAGGGATGAGTGGGGAGGACTGGTCATTTGCTTTAACAGACACAAGCCAAAGCTGAACCTGTGGGTGCATGAAGGTGATCTGCCTCGATAATAAGCCTGTAGTCGATGAGCATGGCGGGGTTGAGATAAGGACACAAGAGCATCGGGCACCGAAGGGCTTTAAACTATTTAATACGAGCCTTTGTTCAGACACACTATCAATGGGAGGCCTCCATCCTATAGAGATAAGAGCTGGCCGAATCAAATATAATGACGACCAGACAAAGTGAGCAGGGCCAGGTATTGTTGGACTGCACTGTGTACGCCATAGCAAAGCCTTCCCCAATCAAATAATGTCACCTTCACAGTACAGAGAGTAGTCAACACAAATACGACTTCACATAAGGGGAACTTCACTTCTATAGTGACACAAAATGCATGGGCATACAGCCAAGTACTGCCACACAAATAAGAATGCGCAACACACCAACCCTGTGATATACTGAAGATTTTTATGTTTTTATGAGTTCATTTTGACAGATTCATCCATTATAGACACTAGAAACCATTAATCACCCACTTCTCATTCTCGTAATTATAAACTTCTGTAACCAGCTGCCCTTTACAGACCTACCCATGTGTGTACACCATTTATTACAATGTTGTCACAACTCACAATACAAAAATTTCAAACTCAATTTTGATACTAAGAAAAAGGCTCCGTAGTTAGTAAATGTTTTTTTTTTTTTGTTTTTTTTTAATCAACAAAAAAGAAAATAACTTAAACATGTGGTGTTATACTAGTTCTGATATAGATGAAGACCATTCAAAAACTATTCAGGCTGTATTTATGCAACATGATTGAAATACTGATATTTGTTGAGGTGAGTCTCTTTGACGATAGTTTTAGTATCAATTATGATCTATGTGGGTATAAACGTTTTTTTGTTAACCCAAGTCTCTAACCTCTCAAATCACCTCCAATCACTCACTTACCACATTCATACAGGCTAGGTTGGTGATTTATCTTGCCTAAGGACACAATTTCAGACAGCTTCAGATGTGCACTGTGCAATACACAGCATGACTGCATTTTGTTGAAGTAGTAAGGCAATAACCATTCAGGGCTTGTGCAAATAAAATTAGCTTTTGCCAGTCGCATTAGGGCACATGTTGACATTTGCTAATATTATAGATGGAACAATGGCTTCCCCTCATTACACGCCACACATTCAACCTTAACATGCACACTTTCTCAAAGTGTTATTGGAATAAAGCTGTCATGTAAGGAAACCATTCTGGGCTGTGTTTTTTACACTGATTCTTCCAAGTCCGATTGGCCACCCATAGGCATATTGAAATTGAACTGCCTGGATAATTCATTTAAATTTACGCAACTGGTGGGAGTAAACAACGTCAGCTGGTATTAGGGAGATTTTTTGCTTGATCAGAGACACTAATTGCATGAATTCCTTTTGCTATATTGGTTGATGAACTACTCCGTGTTATGAGTAATTTATAGCGATGTGGCCAGAATAACAGTTTGGTTATGCTTATTGAAATCATTTTTTTAAAAGCATATACATTTTTCACTTTCCATCTGGTAGATAGTACGTCTCACTATGCTTATGGATGTCACCTTAATTAATTGATCAAATTGCCAAGCCAAAATAAATTAAATAAATTAAAAGTGGATTGTAGAGATAAAAATGTTATTTACATCCCCAAAGCTGACAAGTTGTGCAAAAGCCAGCTAAGGTGGTTTAAGCACCTGTTTCATATAGTTCCATAGACATCTCTGGAAAGTGTTCCTGGCGGGTTTCATCTGGATTAAACCCGGGGGAAGCCCTTCATGCCGGCACTGGCAGGCCATGGACTGTATGAGGTGAGGGAAGCTGCCCCTGCGACATGCTGCAGAATACAATGTGTGTTCAGGCAGCAAAAATACACAAGTGAGGTAATGCAACTGTTGCTGGAGGTTGCATGGGCACTTCATGTTTATCAAGAAAAACAAGACACACACTGGACAGTTTGGGGGAGGCTGTTCACAAACTGGAATTATTGAAATAGGTGCAATTTGAAGAGGTTTGAGTCAGATATGTGGTCAGATCTTATACTAATTTTAAGAGCCACTCCTTGTCACCTTTTAGTCCACTATTTGCGGCTTTGAGAAAGATTTTTGTTGAATTCAGCTGTAGTTGGAAATAGTCCAGATACATGAACTGAATTCAAATCTGTAAACATTTTAACCAATGTGTTTGCATCTATGTACTGGGTTCCTATGTACATAGTACATAGTGTGGAAACTTGCTGGAAGTGAACTGATAGTCTTGTAGTTTTTTTCTCACAGAGGGCTGGTGCCCAGAGCACAACATTGTCATCCCAATTAGGACATGGGGAATGAACTGGGCTACTTCCTCCCACAGTTGCATTATACAACAGCTATATCATTTGTACAATGTAAAAACTAAAAAAAAACAAAAAAAAAACAAAACAAAAAACTTTTACTGAAGAAGTTTAACAAACACATGAGTCACCAGTGAATATGTGGTAGTTCCCGATATTAAATTCAGATACCGGTCAGACTATTTTTTTGGTACAAAGTCTGTACTGTATAACACGTTGATGCTGCCCTGAAACAAGGAATCTACAACAATTGCCAATTGCCAATAATTCCAAGCCAATTCAATGTCTAATACCTCTTTTAAGGCAATATAAATGATTTACTGTAGCATAATACTAAATAATACTTGAAGTTAATTAATGAAATTGAGTGTACTGTGGACATAACATTAAAAAGCACACAACAGGATCCTCTGTTCCAAATGGTCTTGTCAGCAAAAGTGTTAAGATTCATTGGCAGAGGTAATGAAGTATGGCAAGAGCACTGCTAAACTAATGGAAGCATTTTTCACAGCAGATTTGGAGCTTGCCAAACTAGAAAAAAACACAGGTGTTACAAACATTAGAGTTAGAGCTATAGTGAAGCTGACAGGATATGGGCCAATATATTTAAGCAAAGCAGTTTAATGGAATACAGCCATTAGTTGACTTGATTATTTGCACCTTTTATTACACTATTTTGACCTCATATTCAGGAGGCAGGTTGCTGGTCTAAAACCTCAGTAAGGAGTTTGGTTCCTCTCTGTGGGCTCCCATAACTTTGCTTTCAACAGCAAGATAAACTGATGCTTCAAACGATCAGCCTCAAGTATTCATCTGGACGTCCCACCTTTCCCTAAAGCTGTACCAGATTGATAATGTGTACAACTCAGATCAAGAGTGCTAAACATATACTATATATACATAATACTGAAGCAAATTTATATCACTGACACTCAAATCCAAGAGCAGATTAGTACAAAAACTATTCTAATCTACAAAATTGTAAAAAAAAAAAATCATGAGCTACAATAAATAAACAGTAGAATGAAACACTTAGCACTGAGTTTGCATCTGTAATGAGTCATAGAAGATATTATTTCAATCTTTTATGGCTCAAATCTTATCATATAACCAAAAAATAACCCAAAAATGACCAGTAGTGCAGAGAAAAAAGTACACATGATAAATACTGACCCTAAAAAAAATTGTTCCAGCTTTCATATATTGAATAAGTCGATATAGTAATTCTCGTGGCAGCCCTCTCCATAATTACCCAAATATGCAAAATACAACTACGTACTTTGACCAAGACACAAGCGACAAGTGCAGTAATAATAATTTAAAACTGAAAATAGTCAACATACTGTAGTGTTCAGTGTATTATTCAAACATTACTTTAAGACTGCATAGCTTCCAGTGGCTTGAAGCAATGTCCCAGCTCTTAATAGTTTCTAAATGTCATCACACAATTAAAAAATGTCAAGTATACCACTCGAGGGATCAAAATCTTAGCCAAAAAAGAAATCAAGACATTTTGATTCAGAACTCAACTTTAAAAAATCCATTTGTAGGCCTGTCATGATAAAACATTTTGAAGTATGATATATTGCTGCAGAAAATGTAGACAATAAACAATAATACTGGAAGTAATTTATGCCACTGACACAAAAACCCTAGAATTATGAACAAAAAACGTTTCCAAATGTACAACATGGTTAAAAAACATGAGCTGCAATAAATACCCAGCAGAATTGAACTCCTAGTAGTAAGTTTATATCTATAATTAGTCATTTATTCAACACTCGAGAGCTCAAATCTTATTGTAGAATAGAAAAACAACAAAATATTCCCCACTAGTACAAAGAAAAAGTCCTACAATAAGCATTTACTCCCAAACATGATTGTTCCATCTAACCTATATTGAATGATAACTCAACATATTACTGTGACAGGGCTACACATTTGTTTAGTTGTTTCCTTTAAGGCATGCAATTATCTTCCCTCTCATAAGTATTCAAGTCATTGGATATCCCGCTAATACAGCATCTCTCACCTAAGTGGCTTCATTCGACTAATTAATTAAAGTTTGCTGTTATCTGGGGTTTAATTAAACTTGCTAGATGTTGACAGTAAGCATATTTTGTGTTGAACTGTACAGAACTGTATGGAAATGGCTTCAACTGGGCTGTGTGTTAAAGTGTTGGCATTGTCCTGCTGCAGAGGGCCTGAGAAGTGCAGATAAAGGTGAGTGGCAGAGTCATCATCACTGCACTGCGCCATGGACTGAATATGTTACAACAATGTGTCGCTAAGCAATGCAATGCTGTTACATGCTGGGTATTAAGGCAAAGACTGTAGACAGTTAACTACAGGTGACAAATGTTTTTCTTAAGCAAAATCCAGACACTAATTATTTTCCTTTATAAATATCCACAGAGAATCAACTGCCTTTAGTTAAGCCATCCTCAACTGCACCATCCCCAAACCAAGTAACTCCTTCTAAGTCTTTTAATGTCTTTCTTATTCAATAAAGCACTTTGAATTACTTTGTCTACGAATTGTGCAAAACAAATAAACTTGCCTTGCCTTGCCTATACACAAACATATACAGTTTTAGTCTGGCAACATCACCAACCGGATCCTATCAAGATCAACTATCCCTTCCACCTGCAGCTGATGCTTGAACACAGCAAACTGTGAGCTTATATGCACTTTTCTTGTGTGAAAATCAGAATAATTTGAAACCAGTGAGATTGAATTAAGACCTGGGTGCTCTTCTTCCTTTAAGTAATTCCCATCACGCTTCTAACGTCTACTCAGCCTCACCTCTGGCAGAGAGGTTATCTTGTACAAATTGAAAAGGCTTTCTGCTCTGAGTGGCCATGGTTTTAAGGATGACCGGGGGTCAATACTGACTGTCAAGAAGCCCGTCCCTTCCTGTGTTCACAGCGCCAGTATGTGCTTTCTTCCTGCCTCACACAAACAGGATGCTCAATAGAAAAGTGGACAACATGCTTGCTGACTCACAGGGATGCAGTAGCAGAGAGGGTCAGGAGAGCAAATGTACTTGGAATATAGCTTTTAAGAAATTGTACAAAAGAGTAAAAAAAAAAAAACATGCATGAAAAGTCAGGACAGCCAGAGTCATCTCATGTAATTATATAAAGTCACCAACGGAGGGGGCTGTTCTGTCACATCTGATTTTTTTTCTATTCATTTGCGCTGGTTAAACTCATGCTCTGGACAAATTAATAAAACAACTAAAATTTCTTACAGATATTTTGTCATATTGAATTGATTTGTAAAAGCAATGCCATAATGTCTTCAAATAAGTAAGTGTGTGTGCAATATAAAGTGGATATTACTCCTGCTCCTTAGAAAGGCATTGCCCTCCTGGTTAGTACACTCACAACCCACCACCAACCCAATACCTTTTTCTAGGGTCTAGGCAGGACTTCATATTTTTACCAAGTAATGAGAATGTTATGTCATGAGGCATTTTTCTGAACAGTCATTGTGAGGTCCTAGAGACTTCATAATATACTTATTACTTATACATTTATTTTATGAAAGATGTAAACAATTCGCCTCTGTCCATTTTCATAGTTCTAGTAATTTCTTTTCTCGTTGCAGCATATGGGACACTAAGCCCGAGGCCTGTCTTTGAAAAGAGTCCCTTCTCCTTGGACCTTATCAGCCTCCCAGTCCCTGTGTCATTGGGCCTGGACTGTTCCTGTGGTGCCCTGGAGCCCCCACTGGAAGTCACTGCAAAGTCACAGCTCTGAGTCAGCTCTGTATGGGGGACCAATGCAAACACACCGACTGCACCAACGCCTCCAATTTTAGACTTCAGAAGAGCTATGCGATACATCATCTCAAGAACTAACAACTGTCCCATAAAACCTTAATTAAACTTTGCCTTAAAAGACAGATACATTTATTTAACTGTATAAAATAATGTGATGCATTAAAAAGGCTTTAAAGTTCAGACAGGGGAAAAAAAATGAAATTCTTATTCACCTTTCTGCTGCTCATTAATGATAATGAAGGTGTGCTGGTGGGAAAATTCAATTCTGTCCTAATTGTGTTGAAATCCTCTTGGCTTAAAAAAAAAAAATCTGCTGCGCTTTGGAAGAAAAAGGTACGCTTTTAGCATTTGGGGGCATCAACTGTTAGTGGAAGCATTACCTTAATACCTGAAGGCCAAACAGGACGCTTGACATTATGCTACACACAAAACCCAAAACGTTATATCTCTTCCTGCTCTCTCAGGGTTTACACAGCTCTAAACCCGAAGCCTAAACAGACTAAAGAGAATTCATGAATTGGATTGTACGTCTGAGTTAGTGGTTAGATTTTTGTTATGTGGACAGTTGCAGGCTGTAAGAAGGTATCCTTGCTGTCCCTTATATGACACATGGCCTTGGCACTGTCTTTTGAACACACAAAAAGGGAACTGGGACAACAAGACAAGGCGAAAGTAGATGAAACAGAAGCAAAATCACCAGATGAAAGACTGCGAGAAGAGCGGTCAATGGTGGAACCAAAGGGTTTGGAAATCAAATGGGATTCTTGCTGTGAAGAAAATACGAAAGCTCTACAGCAAAGATTAATAAATATTCAAAATTCATGCCAACTTGTGTCTTGGGGAGAAGCAACTTCTTAACATAGAAATGACCCTATTCTGCTGGAAGGACTTAACTGTGGAGGGGAGAAGGGAGAGTTAGGGGCATTTGGGACAGAGGCTTGTGCCTGATCTATTTTAGTCCAAACCCTAGCAGCCCCTTGCACACATGATAGCCCACAGTGAAACCGGACCTCCAGCCTAGCCTTATGAAACAGGGGTGTGCTTCAGAGAGAAGCTCAGGTCAAACACCCTGTCATAAACAGGAATTTTAACTAAGTTTCATCTGTAATTGTTTACAAACTGCTTTGAAAAAGGCAGACAACTATGTGTATACTATTTTGTCAAAGGACCAATCTACAATATAATAAAAGTGCCTAATAGAGTCATTAACTGTTGATCAATAAAAACAATAACAGCCTAATACAAATACAGGAAGAAGCAGCACAAACTCTGTTGCTATACATTGTTTAAGAGCTGGGGGAAAGTTTGTGCATGAAGTTTTCATAAAACACTCTATGCTTGACCTTGAAAATAATATCTTTGACAGGATGGCGGATGCTGATTTTACCTAGATAGCTCTTTTACATTCTACAATCTGTATTTGTCATTTGCATGCAAAAAGTCTTCAACACTGTGTCCTTAGCATCAACAAGAATGACAAACTTTAAATGAACAGATGGATGAATGAGTCATTTTTGTCACTGCGCAGGAAACTAATCAATGTAGTTCCTTATTTGAAGGGCATTTTATTTAACATGAATCCCTTAACTGTGTACATCAATCTAACTAACAGAAGTGTTTCCAGTCAAGTGACAAGATCCCTGACAATAACAGAAAATCTTCAACAATGGCTCCCTCTTTTGGTAATAATTGGGAGTTGGCATTTACCGAGCAGGTATTGGTATAGTCAATAAGACATTGCATTAAGAGGGACAATACCTGACAGTCTGTGCTGTTTTGTGCTCACTCGGTTGGTGCTTTGGACAGCGCAGCAGAGGTGGAGCATGGCAAACATGGTCAGGATCATCACAACACTTTGAAGAAGAAGGGTCAGCTCAAACTGCTTTCCAATCCTACCATAGTCACACACGGAAATAGAAGGCAATTTAAAAAGCAGGAAACAAACATTTTCAACAAACTTTTTTTCACAGCTCCCATTTTTTTGCAGAGTGCTGCTTGGGAAAGGTTTTGATATTTATAGCTGTAGCATTTGGCCATCCTCTTTGCACATTTGTGTGAGTTCATCCAATACCATTCTCACCAAAGTACCAACAGACCAAGCAGCTATTGCTCCTGGTGCAAGTGGGTTTCAGGGTCTTTTTAGATTTGAGATAACATACCAGGGTACATAACAATTACACACATACAGAAGGAGTTCATCTGGCATTTATGTACAAGGAAGAGCTCAGGGGTTATGGGTTTAAGCTACAGTTAAATATTAATGATTACAATTTTCTTATCTTTGTAAAAATACAACTTTTCTGAAAAACTTTAAACATGCACCAGTTTGATTTCTTGCAGTGTGGCAGCTGTATATCCTAAGAAAAATACAATTCTAATTGCTAAAAGTATATTCTTTAAGATATGTAACTATCTATGCAAACTAATTATTCAAATAGCACCATAGACGTATTAAGTTATTTATTTGAATTTTCTGACATGGCAACTTTGTAATGAATGTCCCGTGGAGTGACAGGAAAAGCCGTTGTAGAATTTGTTTTTTAAAGTATATTTTTTTATTTTGTCTGTGTAAGCCCTTAGTCGTGCAGGTCTGATCCATAGCAAAAGCCGAAGTTAAATCTGTCAACTGAACAAAACATTGTAGGAGTGAAGACGTTTCGCTGCTCATCCAAGCCGCTTCCTCAGTTCTGATTAGATTGCTGGTAGACACTTACTAATATCTATCTGAAGGGAGGAGCTAACTACATTGAAACTGTAAACAGCGATTGTCTCCAGCGTCAGCTTTAATGGCCCTGTTTCCTTAAACAGGAATGGGGCCCTAAAACATAATCTCTCACCGATCTATACTTCCATCCTCAAAGCAAACAAAAGAAACAAAAGAGAACAATAGTGCAAGCCAGTAGGGCCATTAAATGTTGAATATGGCCATTAAACTGAAGACAATAGCTGTTAACAATTTCAGTGTAGTTAGCTCCTCCCTTCAGATAGATATAAGGCAGTGTCCACCAGCAATCTGACCAGAACTGAAGAAGTGGCTTGGATGAGCAGCGAAACGTCTTTACTCCTACATCATATTGTACAGGTGACAGATTAACTTCGGTTTTTGCTTTTTTAGGATTTTGCTACAAAGGCGTGTCATACCACAGGACAAAAAAAGCTTTACACCCTCAAATGTCAAGTACCCACCAATAACCCTCCTCACCAGAAGAAAATGCGTAGAATATTGGCTATGAGGAGCACTAAACACACTCGGGTGGAGAAGCCCTCAGTGTTGCTGGACCTCTGGATCTCCTGGTACTGGGGCACATAAGGCAGGGCTCCTCCAAACACCATAAGAGAAGAGGCAATCCATGACAGCAGTGTCCAGGACGCCTCCACATCCTCCTCCTGCAAGCCCACTCCTGCATCCATCGCGAGACTGTCAAGGAAAGAATTCAAGGTGGAGCTTTAGAAACTTTAAATTGGCCAAGAAAAAAATCTATTAAAAGGTTAGATATTATGCAAAATTAAAGTTTTGTTTATGACCCCCCTCCCAAAAAAAAAAAAAAAAAAAAAAAAAAAAAAAAAAAAAAAAAAAAATAGGAGTTTTGCTTTGTTTCATCCAAAGATATTTGAGTAGCTCCCTCTTGAAAGCTCAAAATTAAGTTATAAACGCGAACAGAAATAATACCTTTGTTAAGTTACAATAAGTAGAGTCACCTTTCCATTTAAATGAATGCTGAAAACATTATGAACCAAAGATTCCAGTTACTACCTACCTAGTCATGTGTAGTAAGTCAATAACCATAGGCTTCCATTCCACAAATAATTTCCAGAGGAACCACAAACAGTGGCCATGAAAATGAAGTATAAGCACTGACGTTTTTTTGTGGGTTGGGAGTGTCACACTGTTAACCACATGGTTTCTTCATGTCATGCACAGATAACAAGACAAAACACGTGTCTTTGCTGCAAAGAATATGCCTTACAGCAACTGCTGCAAACAAAAGTACATATTACATGTATGTCTGCACTAGGTTTCATAGAATTACTATAACATAATATTACAATAGAAATGACAGGTTAAAGCTCGCCTCTGGGCCGGTCTAGACTGGTATGTGTTGCTATGTACACAAAAGTATGACCTACACATTAAAACAAGAACAAGAACATAAGATGGGATTTTTTGTCATAGGTTACCATAAGACAATTCATTTGTTTTTGACAAAACAAAAACACAGTGGTGTTCAACATATTAAAAGTCAGCTGACAAGTCAGCTACTACAGCTTAAACTTCCCTCAAGAACCTGAGGCATTCTGTTCAGGCAGACTACACTAACAGGTTTTTGCAAGAAACATCTTATCACCTACTATGGGCAAATTCAAAACAACAAAGCTTTGCATCCCGTCCACTGAAGCGACTATGGTAACTAACAGAAGCCTACACTCTGCAGTTATACATAGTTATAAGGGGTTGGGCTGCACACACTGTGACTGAGGCTAGAGTTACAAAACTAAAGGTTATACCCAGCTGTACACAACTTTAAATCAATCTGTGTGGTTTGTCAAACATGACTATTTGTTTGGAGAAGCAAAATTTAAATCATGTTTAAGGGTGATATATTAACGACTGTTCTGTGTGATTCAGAATGTCTGCAGTACAGACCATCAGAATGTCTGTAGTACAGACCATCAGAATGTCTGTAGTACAGACCATCAGAATGTCTGTAGTACAGACCATCAGAATGTCTGCAGTACAGACCATTAGAATGTCTGTAGTACAGACCATTAGAATGTCTGCAGTACAGACCATCAGAATGTCTGCAGTACAGACCATTAGAATGTGTGTAGTACAGACCATCAGAATGTCTGCAGTACAGACCATCAGAATGTCTGTAGTACAGACCATCAGAATGTCTGTAGTACAGACCATCAGAATGTCTGTAGTACAGACCATCAGAATGTCTGTAGTACAGACCATCAGAATGTGTGCAGTACAGACCATCAGAATGTCTGCAGTACAGACCATTAGAATGTCTGCAGTACAGACCATCAGAATGTCTGTAGTACAGACCATCAGAATGTGTGTAGTACAGACCATCAGAATGTCTGTAGTACAGACCATCAGAATGTGTGTAGTACTGACTGCCTTTACATCCACAGTGATCTGTTATTGAAAGAGTTACACACGTATGTATTTACAGTGTTCACCTCTACACCTACCTGCTGTTTTACCTTAAAATGTGGGGGCCGCTGTAGAACTCTGGTTTCTCTCCTGTCCTGGGGACATTCAACTTTCAAATCCCAACATGTTCTTAGAAAACCGTGGCGAGCACAGCAGGCGTCTCTCACGCACGGGCGCGTACAGCACCATCAGGAACCCTAAAGTTTGAGTTAATCTCATGAGGTTACGGGTGGTGCAGTTTGCGCTGCACAGCAGCGAGAGGAACTTGCACCGACTGATCTGAAACCAAAATCCAGTATCGTTAGAAAGCAGTACAGTGTTAGCGCTCACTGCCTCCAGAACTCCACAGCCCACACTGCTTTGCGTTGCTGCTCTGATCTCGCGATAATTCGTGTGAGGGAACAGCTGACCTGCAGAGGGAGGTTCCAGGGCCAGCTGCTACATTTTGTTTACAAGCTCGTTGGTTACAATTTGGACATACTTTCCTTATAACTTTGTTAAGCTGTACAGTAATTCAAAGACATGGCTGAGACTGATCCCAAGTCTGTGCAGGATCTAACCAATGTGGTGAGTCGATTCTTGTCCAAAGCTAATGCTAGCAGCCTTAGCACTCGCTCTGCTGCAGTGGATGCTAGGCTAAACGCGGGCTACATTTGATTCACATTTGTCTTATTTCCTTCAACTCAGTATGTTGTCTTACCGTCACACGGTTACAAATTTGTCCAAAACATCATAAACGGGGTAATGCGACGTTCGCATAATCATTTGACAAGGGGAAACATTTCGACCTGTTCGTGATTTCTTCGTGATGTTGAATATTGTACAGACTGACACTGGCCGTGGTAGAAGGTAAATTACATTCAACTCTTTAGCTTTAAGAAATAAAGAGTACTCACTGCTGTTTGATCGATGCCTGGCATAATTGTTTAACGGTTGTTATGGAGACGCTTGCACACCCACGCCACCAGTACCAGGCACGATGCTTTCTGCTTTTTGCCTGAATCTAAAATGAAAAAAAGCCTTTTAGCTAAAAAGGGGCACCGTTTCCTTAAGTCTACTATCATCTCCTGTCTTCTGGGTTATTATATTAATGTTATTATTGTTCCATCAACTTAACACTGTTTCTCTCTAGGTTCAGACTTTGCTGCAACAAATGCAAGACAAGTTCCAGACCATGTCAGACCAGATCATTGGAAGGAATATCCTTACAGAACATGAGATGTTGCTTATATGTTCATGTTATTATTGTTGTACTTTTCATTGTTGTTTATATCTGCCTTAACTTTCTCACTTGATGAGATGAGTACCCGCATTGATGACTTGGAGAAAAACATTGCTGATCTGATGACGCAAGCTGGTGTTGAAGAGATCGAAGGAACACCAGAAAAACCTAAAGAGGGTCAAGGCTCATCATGAAGGTTAGGTTACAAATAACACTCAGTATTGTGTCTAGCTGCTTCTGGTATTTGGAGACCAAAGTTCCCATGTGAGGAAAGGTGTACATAAACACTTTTTTTTTTGTCCTTACAGGTTCCTTGAAGAGGAATATGAAGTCCTATATTCGGAAGTGGCAGACTTTTCCTCAGTGACAAGAGTTCTATTGATTTGATGTGTTTTTGTGCAAAATGCTTTTATATATTGAATATTGTGAAATTGTTATGGTTATGTAATGACTTGAAGAACATTTATAGGTAGGTTGTGATGATGCCCTTCTGTACCTAGTGCTGGTTCACAACTAGCAGGTAGTTTACCACTATTCTTTAATATTTAAGTAAACCTGTACATGGAAATGTGGGTCATTTGTTCCAAATACTGATTTAACTGACAATTTCATAAACTAAAAATGTCTTTTTAATACTTTACAAACATGGACATTTACATGTAATCACTGTACAACTGCAATGTCCACAGCATTCCATAACAGATTGTTCCATCATTAACAGGATTTGCTACAGTTCTTTATCACATAATAAAAAGTACATATTTGGTCTCTTAGTATTTTTATTCTTGTTATTCATGATTTAGGGTGGTTAAGCGTGTTGTGGAATGGAGTATCCTGTACCATATCTACACCAAGGTCTGGACAGCAGTATACAGTTAGATCTGGAAATATTTGAACAGTGACCCGAGTAGCTTACCTGTATAAGAATTGGTCAGTTTCATCCTTTTTTTGTGGGTCAAAAGTAACTGGACATCTAAAGACAGCTGTAAAGGCCAGGCATATCATTGGGAGAAAACTGGTATGAAAACATAAGGTTCTCCTGGGAAGTTGTTACAGCAGTATATGACTGCCAACAACATCAGTATTTAGGTGTGACTGTATTGCTGTTTTGAACCAGCAGGAGTACATGCAGCCACTGGGGTTGTTCTAAATCATTGTTTTTAGTGTGATGGCATGCCTAAATCACAATTGTGTCATAGTCAAATGCTCATTGTAAAGTCTTTGTTTGCAATGTCAACCTCAAGTCTAGAGACCATGGTCATGGAAATTAAGTGGTGGGTTTTTTCTACACATGGGTGCTGTGCCTGATACATTTTTTAAAGTGTATTTCATCCTATGTTCTTCAATAAACCCAAATACTACTATCCAATGGGTGCCTGTACTTGACATGGCAATCTAATGTTAAAAGGTACACACACATTAAGTTGGCAATTGTTGATTGCAGGATAGGAACCTTTATTAAAAAAACATAAAACAAAAATGCTGAAAATAGCAAAATCAAAGTGCAAAAATAGCTTCAAACTAACAGAACAGTCAAACAAAAACAATGTGTCACAAGTGCTCAGCATGATCATGTCTGCCAGTCAAAGAGATACACGCTACAAACTAATAAAATTAAAAGTTTGGTTCCTACTTGCTTTATCTCAAACCTTAAAAGGTCAGTGTCTAGAACTCAAAATCCTCCTCTGTCATATCGATGGCCCAAGCAAATTTATCCCTTTGGCTTTTATTGTAGATTTTGTCCAGGGGCACCCCAAACTTTTTACACCTGAAATAGAAAATAATATTTAATGCATCATGTATGAATCATCAAAGGTCAGTATCTGCAGCTTTGCTTGATTTACAAACTAAATCTGCTGAAGAGAAGGCAACAGTTTGTACTTACCAAGCCACTGAGATTCGTGGGTCAAGGTAGTTGAGCTTTGAGGTCCCCAGAGCAATCTGTTTATTCTCTTCTCGGTCAGTTGCCTGGAGCTCCATCTTTAACAGCTGATCCTCACAGCGTTTCACTGCTGCCTTCCTGCGCTCCACCAGCCTGTAAGTAACAAGATATATTCAATACAAGTACTGTTTCTTATCCAGTAATTTTCCCTCAGCAGTAAACAACAGTAAAAGTCTTTAATTCATAAAGACAATTTATTGATTCAGCAGCTCATAATATCGGCATTATTACTATACATCAGCATTTTTAACTTGTGTCGTAGCCCTAGTTGGATAACGTTAGTTAAATTGTGTTTCTTAAATTGTTTAAGCAATTTATAAAACAAGATACTCACGCCTGTGCTTTAGGGTCAGAGTTATCCTTAGACTTGGCCTCCTTCTTAGCCTGTTTCAGTTCGGACTTAGCAAGTGCAAGTTGTTCTTTTCTGGTATCAATCTAAAACAAGATTTTGTTTTGTAATATTCATGTTCTAATTTGTGACAAAAATAAGTCTTACCTTGGCTTGTAGGTTTGCCATTGATTGCTCAAAGGTCTTTGGCGGCGCCCGCTGGTGGTTACACAGAATTGCAACTGCTCTATTTGCTCGGTTGTATGACAAAATCATCTCTGCTACATTGTCCCCCTCTTTGGAGAGTAACCAAATATTTCTCATTACAAATATGTAATATTCAACTAAATGACATAAAGCATAACAAATCGTGTCAACATATTTATTTGACTTTATTCTGTGCTTTAAGTCCAGCCTCTTTAAGTTAGTAACAAACCGAAATACTACCTCAGAGTCAAAGGAGATATGACAGTTCTATCTCAGAATGAAAAACGTCCAGGGAGCCTATAGGGTCTAGATAAGAGTCAGGCCAAGATGGCTTCTGCTGCCACTGCCTAGAAACTGATTGATGTCTGACACCAACCTATCTTGAATCAAGCTAAAAATATAAACTGTCAAAAATGAGACACATTATCAAAATGACTTACTGTTTGTGAGCTCCTTCAGCTGCTGCTGCAGAGTGATAGAAGCGTTGTATGTCCTGAAAACCTTTGCTGTAAGCCCCACCATTAGAGAGCTCAAATGTTTGTTGAGCTTATGTGTCTAAAAAGAGAAATAAAAAACATCAACATTTTGTCGTCATGTACATACACAGCACTGAGTGATACTCAGAAAAAAAGAACACTAGGTGGCACTGTGGTATAATTTTCATGTGAGAGACCAGACAAAGTGTTTTGTTTTTTTTAACCAAAACATACATTTCTCATAAAAAAATTTAATTGTCACAGTTTAAGTGAGATAATAATTAAGTTTGTCTTAACTAGACACTCTCGCTCCATTCTATATTAAATTTTGGCAAACATGGGTCATTATAATGCTGCAAGCACAGTAGAATAGTGCAAAGGTGCAGTTCCATGTTAAAAGATTCAAAGTTTATTATAACCGCAATTAATACTTTCAGCTGTGACTGGCTTTTTATGAAACAATTTTTTTCTTTTACTTCATGTGCATACAAAATATTCACAGCTCTGTTATGTTTTATAAACATTGGTAAATGATTGGTGATCCACTTCATATTTGTGTAGGTATTATTAACAGGAAAGATGTTGTGAAAGTAATATGTGTGATAAAAAGAACTGATAGTCAGATACTCGTAAGTGTTTTGTTAATGCATCTTTATATGTACAGGTATATACAGGAAGTAGCCGAATCATGTAAAGCATGATTCGGCTACTTCCTGTACCAAACAGGAAACCTTTACCAAACAGGAGTGTTAATTTGTTTAATATCAATTCTTTGTGCCAAAGATCTTTGTAGCTTCCCGTCTATGGTTTGATTTTGCTCGTCCTTCCAACCATACCCAGAGCCATGGTCCAGCATGTCCCCTTGGCCTGGCCTCACCTGGCCCAGCTGTCATCTCCTGGCGCTCTCCCTGTACACCCCCCCTTCCCACTGGCCTTTCCGCATGTCAATCAGGCCTGCCCACAGCAGCCATTACCATTCCACCTCCACCACTGGCTGACATTTCGTGACACTGGAGGGCAAAGAGGCAGGGCAGAGCTCACCCCTTTGTCCACGGCTGCAAGCGTTGTTTAATTTGTAACTGCAAGTTGAATGGTTGAAATGAGCAAGCTGAAATCATATTGGTGATATTCTGACCATGAGGTCTTGTGCATAACACCGGTTTATATAGTTGTAGTTGTTTGGATCTCTACAAACATTTTCTGAAGTGCATGCGATTCTTACATTAGTTTAGCTTTTTTTCTTCACAGTTCTTTTTAGTGTGAATGCTCCTTTTAAAAAATGTGCAATGTGAACTGAATCTTTATTTAAAACTAAATTGCAACCAGTCAGAAAAATCACAATTTCACATGTTTTGTTCAGGCCCCCCTCACTTTCACCTTTTGAGTTTTAATACCAATTAATTTTTGTATACCATGATGTGGCTTGTTCTCCCACACTCTGGTTTTCACAAATTTCTTGCATCGCGTGGTCACGTGCCTGATCCATTTCCTTCACTTGTAGCTCTTAAATGTATTAAAAGTGAATGTATTTGTCAGTGATCCACTCACTTAACCTAAGGTCATGTTATGGGAGGAAGAAACAGCCCAGTTTCCAAGAGAAGACATGTATATTAATGTACTTTATGGACAATGTTAGCTGGAGGCTTAGTTCAAAATGTAATGCTGTTGAATAGAGTTTGAAGCTTTAAAAAATAAATCTATGCACTGACCTAACCATGCACATGGCTCACTCTGCAAGGCCTGAGCCTGTAGCTGCAGGGAAGAATGGAGAATTTGTGTGAGCACAAATGTTGTCCGTGTAGCAATTTTCACTTGTTCAGTTTCATATTTATCAGCCAAAGTCTATGCCCTTTTCTCGGCTGAAACTTTCACTCTTTCCAAAGTATCCCCGCTTCCAGTATGCTTCCTTTCTCCTCACTTCTGATGCTCCCCTGCTCCCCTTTTCCCTCACCACACCAATAGCTCATGTCCTTTTATAATAAATTTTACATATACTAGACCATGATATGCATTAAGTGTCAAGTTAACTAGAGTAACAGCTTCTACAAATAGACAACTTGTGTGCCAGGTTCCAGTCACAATTACCTCATTAAAAGACCACAAAAAAGACTGGTGACACTCACATTAAGGTGATCAAACAGGTCATCTCCAGGTTCCTTGTTCTCCATGAACAGCTTAAGATTCTTAAAAGCCTACAATCCACACAAAATAAAATCATTTTACTACATTACATCCATTTTATACGACTTATTCCATGAGTAGAAATCTTGCATAAAAAGACTTTTTCCACAAGCAAAAAATGTGTATTGGGAGGCCAATGCTGGATAAACTGATTGCTCATTCCACAAATTGAATTCAACATATACATACATATAACTGTAGCCAGTCTCATGAGTCTAACAGAGCAAGTTTAAATAAGTGCCAAAATGACAAGCTCTTACTAGTTCATTTTAGGTAGGTTAACAAAATAACATATATTACATTTTTTTCTTTCTTTTTTTTGTGCATTTACTTTACTATCCACAATTCTCAGGGTGACTTCCAACAGCATGAAACTGAATTTCCTCACTGCTTTTCATGTCGAGTTTTATTCGAAGTGACATTTAGCAGCAATCACATTTGCTTCTATGGGAATTGATGGTAAAATATGCAAGAGACTAATTAATTTTAGCTAATGTGTTGATTTAGAATAGGCTCATATGAATAATTATATGTCCAGCCAAGAAACAGAACACTTTGGCTGTCAGGTGTTAACATTTCCTTTTCTATTTCTAAGAACAAAGATAACATGGGGTTAACACCAGAGAAGGGATACATCCACATATTAATCAATAGTAAAACTATCAACCCATTTGAGCCTTCAATACTATGAATGTCTTGTGTCTTTTTCAGTGTACTTTAAATTTACCATATGCTCTTATACTAAAGAAATTACATTAACTTGTATACATTTAAAATTTTAGACATTTATTTTCCCCTTTAATTTTCAAACTTCATGAAAGTGTGTGAAACTGATGTCTCATGCTCTCTGAACCAGATTAGTCAACACAGAGTCCAGACCTTCACCAAGACCTTCAAGACTCTACTGTACTGTACACAAATATATGTTCTGATGTTGTAGAAGCTTACTGAAACAATGCTTCAAGTGTGTGCCATGACCAAACATTCAGGAATCCATGACGTTAAAGATGATCTATTCAAATATAGCCCCGTGTGAGTGACTTTTTGGCCTGGCAGTGATTTTATATATCAGAGAGACATTCAGGAGTGTTTTTATTTTTATTTTTTTTTACCTTCTTAATGACGGGGACCTTGTTGTAGTAGCGAATAGAGTCTTTACCCAGGAAGTCAAACTCTACTACATACTCGTCACCATCCAGTTGTTCGTGCAGGGTAATGTGCTCCACCCTGAGTGAGCAGCAGCCTACCGTGTCAGCCGTTTCTCCCTCCTCCTTCTCGTTACCTGCTCTCAGGGCCAGCTGATGTTGCGCAGTGGAAACAGACATTATAATACCATGAACATTTAAAATTTTAGATTTGTATTAAACATCGTGTTGATCTCTATTGCACTAATCACAGTGGGAAAACCATAAAGAGCTGAAAACACACCTTGTCTATGAAGTAAAGGGCCACTGCCCTCTGGCGTATGCTCATCTGTTTAGACTTAAGATCCTGATTGTACTGGTACCGGATGTCATCCACACACGTCTTCAGTTTCCGTGCCACTTCATATTTCTCCCAGTCCTTTTCACCCTGTTTTTAAGGTAGCCCCTCACATAAGTATTCCATAAGAACAAAAAATTTAAGATCTTACAACTCCTAAAGAATATTGTGTGTTGAAACAAAATAGGTGGTGTGTGAGGTTGCAACTGCAACATTTAGTGTGTGTACATTTAACAATGATTGACTCCTGTGAGTTAAAAATAGGAAAGGCCGCATACCAGATGATATGTACAGCCTGTACTTAATAGTCAATAGACCTACCTTTAGTTTTGAGTTGGCATTGAGCATAATGTACTTGATGGATCCCTGAATGTTTTCTGTCCAACTGGCCAGCCATGTCACAGCGTTATCGTGACGGACCTCTTTCCAATGATGACCAGCGGGTGGCACAGGGATATGGGATTCTCTGACATGGCAAAGAACACAAAAACACAGTATTATTTTCAGCATGTTTAAATCAGTGTTGTGGTGAGGACAAATGTAATTTGTCAAAAATGCATTTTTTTTAACTTTAATTTATATTTCTGCCAAAGACTTGTAGCTCTAGAAGCCATGTTAAAAGCCTTGCAATTTTTGCTCAACACATAGCCACCTTCACCAATTTGTCCATGGTGAGTCAGTTCTCACTTGCTACAGTTTATGATAACGTCTTCTGGTTGGATCCTTTTCTTTAGCATGCCTTGTTTTGGGTGCTCCCCCCTCCCTCGGAACAACCCTGGAGGCTCAATCTTGAAATTGCCAATTCTTTCCTTGTGGTGGTCCAGTAGGCAGTAGCCAAACTCGTCCACAATTTTCTGGTTGGCATCTTTCAGAGTCTAGAATGAATTTCAGTTAGTCAAGTTAGTATTGCAAAAGAATAGGCACATTTGAGCAACCTTAACTTACTTGTTTCTCCTCCTTAGTCATGTTTTTCCGAGCCTCCACTTTAGCCTTGTGCATGGCATGCATATGTCCAAAGTCACACTTGTTCAGGTCTTTAATAAGTGACCTTTCCTCTGAAGTCATCTCCTTAAATGTGGAAATGGAGATTTAATACAACCAATATGGAACTCTCATCATTACGTGCGCCAACTAGAGAAAACCCAATACAAGGTGTACACAGCAGTGTCAGATCATTGCATCATGCATAATACCGCTCTCTTTCCATTTAATAGCTCCACAACTGTTATAAAAAGGGAAAAATAATCAGTGTTCATCTGGGTCCCTTACAGTTCAGACTGCTTATTTGTTAAAGTATAAAATACACTTTTCTGAAATATCATGACTTCAGAGCAGTGACGTGCTGTGAGGCTCGTGGCTGGAGAGGCACTGATGTCATCATAATCAGATTTACAAACATGTAAACCAGGTGTCAGTACATTTGGCCCCGGGTCAAGTTCTCTTCCAGTAAGTGACTTGGGGCCAGAATTTTGAAATTCTCAGAAAAAAGAATTTCAAAATAAAGGTTAGCTCTAAAATAGCTCTAATAGTATGAAATAAAAAGCAAGCTGGTTTTATATTGTTGTTTTTTTTTTTAATCCTTATTCTGGTTCCCCATTTTTAATGGATTGAAGTCACTAAATTCCTTACCATTTCGTACTATTCTGTTTGAAAAGAGCGAGTCTTTCGTCCCGTAGTCTGGAGCAAACCATTTAGCTCCTTTAGCGTTGGTCTTCCTTTAATTATAATCTCCTGCTTTGTCCGAAAGTCCAGTTTAGAAAACTGCTTGAGCTTTAATATGTAATCTTCCTCCATTTAAAAAGTAGGGCCAGACAAGAAGAAAAAAGTGAACGGCTTGCTAAAGTTGACTTGCCAACTATAAATTGTAGTTTGCGGCCCCTATTCTGCGAGAGTTACAAGAATCCCTGGGCTCACGAGTGCCCCTTAACATGAGCCAGGGTAACTGCGTGCCTCACCCAGCACCTTTTTACAGCCGCTTAAAGCAGCAGCTGCTCACTGCTGAGTGTACAGCACAGTCAGAGCGCAGTGAGGCACAAACGGCCGGTGCCTCACCGCGCGTCTCTTCTCAGGATTTTAACAGTAAATGTAAAAAATCAGTGATTTTGAGTAAAAAAAATAAAATAACATTGCAAAGTTAAACAAAAAATAAATGTATAGTACAAATTATTAGATAAATATACCCATTTCATAAATTTTTTCTCTGTGATGACAGGTGACCTGACAGCACGTCACTGCTTCACTGCTAGGTACTATACCAACTTATAGCCCGAGTTATTTGTTTCACAGGCTTTGATATCAAAATTGAAATTCAAACAGACTTACAAGTGACCACTTAAAATGTCCTCATCAGAGGCATTATGACAGAAAATACAAGCAGCCAGTCTCCAAGTGTTAACCATGACTGACACTTGACGAGGGTGGGCACTGAGGGCAGTGAAGCGTAGACAGTTTTTCCGGCTATAATAAAACACTTTAATTGGATTTGTTCATATGCAAGGGAGCTCCTTGTATGGATTAGCATATCAATGCTTGCACACAAATCGTATTTTCGAGTGCATTGAGCACTAAGCAGTGCAAAATTAATTCTGTATGATATGCCTGGGGCTCGATATGGTGCCTTCTCTTTATAACATGATTGTAACGAGCATACATGTATAAGTCATACATGCAAAATGTGTAAAGTAATATTTTTGTACATGATTACGTGATTATTACCTTTCTCCAGTCTTTAAAAAAGTTCTCCCGAAATACATCTTTGGTGGTGTACTCATGATCCAACATTTGGGCGAAGTACAGAGCCACCTCTTCAGCAGCCAAACTCAGCTTCACTGGTTTACCTGCACAAGATAATGCTTAGAGGCATGGCAGAGGCATGAAAGGCTTTATATTGTGCATCCATTGTACATAATTTGTCTGACCATCATAGTAGAATTGAACATTGTCTGGAACAGGTTGATATTCTGGAGGAAAGTATGGTCCTTTGTGTTCCAAGAATTTCCATTTAACGCCATCTTCATACTTCTCTTCCTCCCACCTGATGAAGATAATACAAGTGTACTTGTACAAGTGTACTACTGCAACACTGCTGTTTAACAATGAAGTTGTGTTTAGGAATATTGTAGTGAGCTTGTCCACTAGACAATAAACACAAATGTTCTTACCATCTCCAACGGTTCTGCTCTTCCTCTTCCTTCTTTTTAATCTTCAGGAGTCTGGCCTCCTGAATTTCCTCCTTTGTCCTTTTAGGTTTTTTTGAGACCGAGACAGACTCATCCTCCTCTTTTTTGACTGACTGTATAAATGAATAAGCAAAGATGTAAACTTAAAATGTTGAATTCAATTCCACTCAGCGGTCATAAACCCAAAAGAGTTAACCTTTTCCATTTTCTTTTTACTCTTCTTTTTCCGGGATGCTTCATCATCTTCTTGTTTTACGTTTTTAGTTTTCTTTGAACTGTTGAAAATAAAATATAATGCTGAACAAAAATCATGAACTTAAATGTCCAAAAATATTTCTAACAAAAAATGGATAACCTAGGAGTAGCATTAGTAGGGGCCTCAGTTTGTTCTTCTTTAATTCTTTTCCTTTTCTGGCCTTTCTTCTTTGATATAAAGTCTTCATCATCATCTTCAGGCTCCTGTTTTATCTGCTTGCTACTAGACAAAAAGAAATTGGGCGGTATCTTGCTCCTGGTCTTAAAGTAACAGTAGTGTTATAGAGATAATCTGCTGGCAGATAGTGTCAGCGCTACTGCTGAAAGCGTGGGGCGTGGAGAGGTGTGCCATGCCAAAATATTAGGTGGAGGGAGTGGAGCAAATTGAGGGCATGGTGTGCAAGACTGGTGTCCACAGATAGAGAAAATCAAATGCAGCGCGGGTTGGTTTGTACATTTAATTATAGCATAACTTTAAATTTTCACCCTCATCTCATCCATTTGCCATGCCAAAAATCTCGTGGTTTCCTGAAGGTTAGAATGTACATATGTTAGGGAAACATTTAGGGAATGTTCTGCCTTAATCGAACATTAGGAGTAACCAAAAAATAATGTTGCATAACAGTCATAAAACTTTCAAAATTAACCTCAAAACAACCAAAAGTAACCTTCAGGGAGCGTTCTGCTAACCTGAAAATAATCTGCCCAGAACGTTCTGGGAACCAAAAATTGTTAGCTGGGATGGGCCCGAGAGGGTTTTAGAGCATCAGTAACTGTGCCTGCTGCAGGGTGAATTTAGGGCTGCCATCCCAGAAAAACATAAAGGCTATTTTAAACCTTATGACTTCACACTAATGCAAATGCAGGTCATGCAGTCACCCTCATGTGTTAATGCAGTGGTCCCCAAACTACGGCCCGCCTCCACATTTGGTCCAGCCCCCTGAACAATATCAGAGCATTTTAATTTTTTTTTTTTCATATATGTGTATTTGTATTTGATAATAAAGTTGGACTTTTGCAATAAAATGTTCCTTAGTTATGAACCATTTTCATTATTAACCATTAGTTAGTAACTATTTCATAAACGCATATAACATGACATTCTGTTCCACCCCGGTCTGTGTCCCTATCTGGCAACCCCCAGAAAAAAAATCCTAAACCCACCCCTCTCAAAGAGAACGGAATCATGGCGAAAAGGTTTGGTAAGAGAAAAATTGATTCAGAATACAGGGCATTTAACCTGAAGTGGACAAACGATTATTGATTGATGATTAGAACCCAGGGAGGGTAATTTGGTTATTTATTTCATTAATAGTGTTATTATTTATTTCCTGACTTTTGTTCTGTGAAGAATCCAGAAAGGGTTATTCGATTATGTGTGACTTTCTGGAAAACAATACATATAATATTTACGTTTAGGCACTGCAATCGTCACACTTTTTCTGTTACAAACCGACCCCGGCCCCCCATCAGAGAAGCGAAAAGTTATGTGACCCTCACAGGAAAAAGTTTGGGGACCCCTGTGTTAATGGTTTAATAGATAATAATAATGATGATAATGAACGTATTCCCTAATTTGTTTGGG
The DNA here is from genome assembly GCA_019594935.1 of Periophthalmus modestus. NCBI lineage: Eukaryota > Metazoa > Chordata > Actinopteri > Gobiiformes > Gobiidae > Periophthalmus > Periophthalmus modestus. The sequence continues at coordinate 28,472,694 of JAIEZT010001390.1, read as the reverse complement.
ACCAAATATAGTGGACACCCATGAGATGAGAATGTGGGTGGTCAGCAGTACGCAGCAGTGGAAACTTGAGTCTCAGGTGAGAGACAGGAATGGAGCGGTTTGTTGTGAAATGGGCGGCAAGAGAACAGAAAAAACTGAAAAGGTGCATGTGTGTGCGCATGCACGAGCCTACAGAAATGAACGAGCGAGAGATAGGTCCATGGGTCCATGTGTGCATGGAGTGTTCAGAACACAGGCCCAGCCAATTCTGTCTCGGCCCATCCAAAATTATAATCCTAGTGGCACAACCGGTGCATACTACTGGACCTAGGACCCGTTTTACTATTCCCATTTTTTTCTCTTTAAAGGCCACAGCGGTCACAGATTGGTTCAGATGCCATCACTATATAAGTAATTGTACCATGCCACTCCAAGTACACCCTCTTTACGCCACCATTAAAATCATATAGGTAGCGGGAGTCCAACCTGGAGATGCCCCCTTGTTAGTGCCATTGCTCGGTTAAAACCGGGGGCAAGATAAGGCCCATTATATTAAACAGTATAATTTATGGTAAAAATGAAAAATGGCATATTCACATTAGATGTCAGAATATAGCTAAGGCATTTCAATTCAAACCCATTTCTTGAATTGTTCAGCGATAAAATGACAATAATGTACTCCATTCTTTCCCTATTTGAAATAAATGAATGCCAAAATAATAATAATATGTCTAGGTTTGACTTATGCTGTCTCTGAGCATTTTGCTTACACAACTGAAGCTGAAGGACCTTCCAAAGGATCCTCTTCATCACTCAAAGCCTTTTTCAACTTTGTCTTCATGACAAAACGCTTAGACTGGCTCTAACTACACAAACAACATTTTAAGCAATGTATAAAATAATAAGATAACAGTTTTAACAACAGTATTCTGTGTGCATGCTTTCAACACAAGATAAATGAGACTTCAATTTCAAAAGAGAAAAAAGAGATTAAATATACAGGCCAAATTATGTAATTAAGTAAAGCAGTTAAAGAAGGGTTCACCAACACTTCACATTTCATATACTTATGGGAAATGATATGGTCACACTGGCTTAGCACTCACAATCCTAGATTCAAAGTCAAATACACCATTACAGCCAGTCACAAAAATACTTTTCTCTGGTGTTGGTCATAACCATGTTTAAGCTGTGTTATTGTGTAAAATCAATGCTTTAACACAGAATTGTTACAATTCTTCAAAAAGCTTTTTTTGTAGCTTGTACTTGTGATGGGTATGAATCTAATATATTTAATTTCTATACTATATAACTGTTTATTTTTTTCAGCTCACATCCAGCACTGTGTGCAGGCATCTTTCTATACATATCTACTTTCTGTTATTCTTCAAACTGTTTATGCAGGGCATTATCACAATTTTTATCATAGTTACAGCCATGTACTTTTATGACTCCTAATAATGCAAAACTACAATATCCTCATTTCAAGAGTTTTACTTTTTTTCTATGATTCTGTATAAATAATCCTGCACTTGGAAACAATGATGCCGCTGACAGTTGCTTCCCTTCAAGAGAATACTGCAATCCCTTGACATAGCCATGTTTAAGTGCATCACTGAGCAAAACCCATCATGGGTGGTCATTTGTCCATTGACATTTATGGACATTTCTGACCTAATTCTGCAACACAGTAATAACCTTCCTCTGCAACCCACTCAGTTTCAGAGTCACCCTGACGGTAAAATTTAATAGCCAAAGTTTGGCATAAACAGTTTCTTGGCCACCTTTTTTATAATGTCATTGTATTATGTTGGGCTGGGTCCATGTCTCTGAAACAACCCATTAACAGCTCTCCAGAAAAACGGCTGCGGACGCAGATTCAGCAAGCCCTTGGCCTATTATGCCGTTAACCCCCTGCCAAATATACAACACTGCTTTCTAATATTCTCTTTTCATTGACAAGCTGTATAGATTTCTCTTTAAATTTAAAGAAATTACATTTTCTCTGAGATGGTCAAGTTGGCACAGAATACGGTTGGTTGTGTGGGATCAAGAGGAAAGAAAACACTTTTGGAATGGGAAGAACAATATATGATCCAAAACAGGGTATGTAAACTGATAGCCAGATAAATTTTTAGATAATTTTTTTAAGACTCACCTGATGTCTGCTTGCACACTTTCCGTCTTAGCCTATGGAGGCAGAACGTAAAACAATCACAGCAATACATGACAGCATCTCAGTCATAGAGATCAACATGGTGATCTCCTTAACTAAAATTATTTATTTGGCAACGCTGTGTACTAGCCTCTGAATTGAAAAGAACCAATGATGTTACCTTTTTGTTAACGTTTCCATTTTCAATTCTCTCATGAGGTTTAGCGGAATTTGCACTGAGAGAGGAACATAAAGAGAACTTGTTAGAATTTGTGTTGTAAGGCATTACTAAAACAGGTTTGCAAAAATGCTAAATAGGTAGAAATCATCAGCACCAAGTTTTAGCACTTAAAAAAATCTTGTTACAATACTAAAGGTACGCTTAACAAAGAATAAAAGGCATTAAATAAAAAAAAAAAAAGAAATTCTTCCAACTTTTGTACTCGCAAAGCTCAATTTTGAAATCTTCAATTTTTTTTATCCAATCAGAGCAAGCGAGCAGCAAGCACATTTTTTTAAATAAACAGTATAATTAAAGGGCACGAGCTGCAAAAAATAAACAGCTAACTGAACCAAGTTTGCCACAAGAGCTGTGTATTCAAATGTGTACGCTCAAATTTTATTTTATTACAAAAGAAATAACAAAAACCTCACCACACTATACATTCTACAATATATACTGAGCCCCAAAATGCATTGTTCCAGCTATGATTTAATGAACTATACGTCGAAATAATAGCCTAATTATTGTGACAGGCCTACAAGTGCAAAATCACCCATGCTTTTGATACAGTTTCCAGGAGATTTCCCAGTAGCTGTTAAATTCTCAAGGATGCCCCGATCCAGCATTTTCAGATCTGATACCAATACCATTACTTTGACTTTAAGTATCTACCGATACCCGATATTAACAGATACCACTGTAGGGATTAAAAATGGCACTTATTTCCTTAAAACACTGTACATTTACTGCTCAAGAGATCCAATTGTGTTATTCATCCTTCAAATAACTACCAAACAGCTTCTTATGAGGTTCAAACATTATTATGAGAAGGTTCAAACATTATGTGAAGTTGCCAAAGATGAAGTTTAAATCTGTCTGTTTAAAAATCTGTCTTCAGTTTCATCCTTAATGAGCCTACTTGGGAGACAATAGCTTTTTATAGTTTCTGTGTAGTTAGCCCCTCCCATCAGATTATATATATATGTGTGTGTGTGTGTGTGTGTGTGTGTGTGTGTGTGTGTGTGTGTGTATGTATGTATGTATGTATGTATGTATGTATGTATGTATGTATGTATAAAAAAGGCAGTGTCCACCAGCAATCTGACCAGAACTGAAGAAGCGGCTTGGATGAGCAGCGAAACGTCTTCACTCCTACAACAATTTGTCTAGTTGACAGATTTAAACTTCTGTCTTTTGCCATGGATCAGACCTGGATAACTGAGGCATTACACAGACATTGTGTGACATTCTAGGCCAAAATTAGCATGTAGATAATCTTCTTGTTCAATTAAACCCCCAACCAGGGCATCGGCTTAAGCGATATCATGGAACCAATACCCGATCCAGCTAATTTTTCAGTATCAGCTTGGATATTTGAGACCAGTATCGGTCATGGCAGAAACAGTCTTCAAGAGCCCTTTTTTTTTTTTAAATGAATAGCACTTGGCCGACAATTGATGCACTCATGAGTATGTAGTGGCTAAACACCTGAACCATCTCACACTGCAACTTCAGGGACCGGCCTCCTGCTGGTGCCCAGAGTCAGGACTAAACATGGGGAATCAGCATTTCAGTTTTATGCAGCTAAAACCTGGTCTTCTTGAAGATGTCAGACAGGCCTCTACTTTGACAATGTTTGAATCCAGGCTCAAAACAGTTCTGTTTAGCTGTGTATATGATTGAACGTTTTTTTTTTTCTGCTCTGTTTAAATGGTAATTTTTATGATTATTTATGTTTTGATCTGTGTGATTTTAATGTCTTTATTATTCTGTAAAGCAGTTTTAATTACTTTGTGTACGAATTGTGCTATACAAATAACCCGCCTGGCCTGTTAGCAAATCCCGGCCCTCTCACCTGTCCCCGGTGGAGTCTCCCCCTGCCCCAACGCTTTCATCACCGCTCAGCTTTTTCAGTTTTGACGATTTCTGCTTGACCTTTACTTCTCCCTTCGAGTTTTTCTCTCGTCCCATATCTGTAAAACAAAAAACAACCATAATTTCGGTTTAAACCACAATCTCAACAGCCGTGTTTGCTTAAGGGATGGTGCGTTTACCAAAGAATTAGCGTTAGCTCCTTTATTAGCTAAAGGGCTAATAACATGTGACTGAAAAAAAAGAGAAAACAAGACAAATGCAGTTGTGCGGTGCAATGCAGTCATGTGGCGAACAAAATGTAAGTTGGCTGTCGGAAAACGTACAGAAATGAAATTGAAAGGACCTGGCTCACCTCCGGCTCGTCTTTGCTAGCAGCGCGTGCCCTGTTGATTTGGCTAACGATTACCGACCTCTGATTGGCTGAAGAAGTTGCCAGATTTCCAAAGTCTGAATTTTACCATAAACGCTTCTAAAACTGATAAATAAGCGATACGTGTCAAAGGAACCTTAATAATATGTGCATGGCATTCAAGCTACTTTAACTAACTAAACTTAACTGTTTAACACACGCATTAAATTATCTCTGCGATGTTTAAATTGAACACTCGCACAGGTGGGCAACTGTCCCTTTAAGAAAAACCCGGAAGTGATTCAACTTTCTGTTTTGGTGTCGCTGTTCTGTTTTTGGCTGTAGCAATGATAGCCCAACGCCTTATCTTTGCTTTTCGTAGAAGTACAAGGTGTTGGCGACATCGGACAGCTTTTGTGGAGGCTCGGAAGCGTGGCGACTGGCGCTGCTTCTCGACATCCGTTTATAGCCGCGGGTCCCCGGTCATGGAGGAGATACTGGCCCGGGTGGTTGCACCTTTACCCACATACGAGACCAGAGACAAGGCGCCCCCTCCACCTGAGTCCAATAGTCTGGAGTTTATGCATTTCTACAAAAGTTTGGACAAGGAAGATAAGCTCAGTTTGCTCACAAAATTATCACAAGACTTTGGTGTTGATCACAAAAGTGTGTCTGAGCTTGCTGTTAAGCTTTTGGACACTCAGCTGCGAGATTTAGCAACCATTTTGCAAGCTGAAGACAGGCTACGTTACAGTCTAATTCCTCGTTACAGACAGTTACTCAGCCATATTAGTAGAGTGGAAGGGGGAGTCAAGTTTTTGGTGGACCTTCGCACCGATCTGTTGGAAATAATTTCATCTAAAGCGAGTGACAACCCGCAAATAAGGGTAATGAATGTGTTTGTTTACAATTTCTACGGATGCTCGTGTGTATCAAAAAAGACCAGTTGATTTTAGTGTCAATCAGCAACAATTATATAAAATGTATATATTATAATGGTTATTAAAGGAGAAGGAAATTGATCAGCCGAAAATGCAGCCAGTCCCATGACTCATATCTTCATATCTTCACATCTTAAGTGACATTGACCCCTCACCTAGTTTCACTTTACAGTACAGGGTTACCGGTGTATTTTAGGCAACCAGTCCACAAAGCTGATATTTTCCATGAGGTAGATTAGTGGCATCAGAAGCAAATAACAGAATGGATTTTTTGTCAGATTTAGTTTAGGTCATTCTATTTAAAACTAATCAATAGACTTCACAACAACTCATAGGAGGCCAAAATGTTTTAGTCAACAGTAAATGTAAAGCAACATTTTATAAGTCTTATAATCAATTTTAGACAACTTGCACAAACCAATTTCCATTCTAATATTATAATTATTTCTGAGCCTAGAGCCTATTTCTGTTGTGAAATATTGGTCAGCTCAGCCTGTACTTTTTATTGTTGGTACTTTGCATTTTTAGATTGCTGTGGTGTTCATAATCATTGTATTATTTGGCTTTTCAGCTCTGTTTACACTTGGGGCCATCACTGTATCCTTTTAAGCATGCATGTTGTATTCAGAGAGTGCCTTTGTTTGTGTGAGACCTGCTGTGGAGATGGTCACTGTGCACAGGGCTCATAAGTGACAATCATATTAGGCAATTGTCCAGTACAATATTAATATGCTAATTTCATTTGAAACTGCCTGACTGTGCAATCACGCAGTAATCCAAAGAATTTGCGTACCGAATAGAGAAATGCAGATTATTTTTGAATGACTTGCTTACATTGGCTTGGTTTGATTATCACCACAACTTCAATCGTGCTGCACATGGCACTATTCATATTTGTAGCTCTTCTGTCTAGTTTCTGGTTCTTTTTTCTGAGGTATCCATTTGTTGGTATTGGCTATATATGGTTACAAATTAGGCTGTGCATCTTTGGGTAATAATTCATTTGTGGTTTAACCCCCTTTACTAGCAATTCTTTTTCTGTATACATTATTTTTTAATAATAATAATAATAATAATTACTGAGCTTGCTGTATTGCTCTACATCCCTTGTACTGTTGCCAAGAACAGAGAAAGCGACGTTTAATCAGTGTTATATTTGAGCAATCTGCATGTCTATCCTAGTGGGGCAAAGGTATTGGCACAGCCTCTGCTGCTCCAAATAGCAGCTACATACCATTGTTCTATTCCTCGTACAAGAATACAGCTGCCTCCTTTTTCTTTTCACAACTGAGCAGTTAACATTTATTTTCTTTCCATTTTCCTTCTGATTGTGTGCAACCACGCTTAGAATGCTAGACCGTAGCATTTCAAAAGACTTCTTCCATCTTCAGAGAGGTCAAAGTAATGCACATCTCTGCTTGGCCTTGCTTTTGTGTGGGTGAGAATTGGCTACCTAAGGCAGAGGCTTCAGTCTCGTGGGTTGTGGATTTGCTGTTTTCTCCTGAAAGCACAGATTTGGGATTATCAACCATCAAAGATTATTTTACCCCAGGCTTGTGAAGTACAAATAATGGGATAGTGCACGCAATATGGCATACAAGAAAGTGTAGTTTGAAGTTTCTGGTCTCTTTTTTGCCCTTCTAGGTTTACTCTTTAAACCCTTTTATCCTTTAGACACTGTTGCATAACATTTTTATTTGTCTTTTTTGATAATACATACCAAGAAAGTAGCTCTTGCATTTTACCATTATTTGAGCTTGCTGATATGAGCTATTATTATGACTTTGACTGACTGACAAGATGATATGAAAGAAGCGAAAAAATCCACTGGAGCTGCAAACATCTTCTTGATTTCTATTTGTGCATGTGGACCCCCGGCTTGTTTGTGTGTTTGCAAGAGATTTGCTTTAAATGAAGTCTGACCTTTATAGGGGGACAGGCCTACTCTGAAATGGCAAGTTGTTTATTGAAGTGGCTCTCCGACACCCTTTGCAAGCTCAAACAAATCACTCCATCTAATGTGAAAACACCCGAACAGCATGCAGACACCCAGGGGACCGTGCATCCCACACTGTACACGGCATGAGCTGGAATTGTTCAAAAACACATGAAAGCAGGGGCAACTTTTCTGATAAAAAATATAGGAAAAAAACATTTTTTAAAAAACATCTTTTGCAAGCTATTCTTTGTTACATTCCTTTCTAGGCACATGAAAGTATGATTGTATTTTGTTAACTTCAGCCTCATTTGTATGCATGTCCGTTTAGATTTTCTCTCAGTAATCTAATACAAAACTAGCTTGCTTCCTGTGACTGCCTGGCAGCTTGTTTTTTATACCAGATTGTGTTTGATGGTTCTTCCTCTTCTATAGGATCTGAACAGCACATTGAAGAGCCTGTTGTCAGAGTGGTTCTCTGTGGGTCTGTTAAAACTGGAGAGGATCACCTGGCAGTCACCCTGTGATATCTTACAAAAGATTAGCCAGTGAGTGAAGTAACACACTTGCATTACAATTATCAAATGCAATCATCTCCAGTTAAATATGATGTGCATTTAATCTTCGCTAAGTCTTTTCTGTCACTATAAGTTCTGGAAAACTTGTCCCAGTCAGGCACAGTTACAAAACAAAACACAGTCCCCCTCCTGGCAATTACAGTTATCTCGCTAAATTCTTGTATGGCTATTTTGAAGCTATCATACGTTTTAATGTTAAGAACTATTTGTTGTTATATAGCAATAGTTTTATTTTCCCCACAAGAAATTTTGTCCTCTGCATTTGACCCAAACTTTAATGCCTCTGGAGCAGTGAGGACCAGATCTTGAGCTAGGCTTGATAGCATGCAAACTCTGCACAGCCACTTAGCTACTGTGCTACCTAATTAGCCGCGCACTGCTTTTATGTGCAATTTTTTACCTGCTAATAATCAAAAGGACTGTCCTTTACATAGAAACATTGATCCCAAAGTGCAGAACTGTTTACACCTAAACCATTTGTCATTTCCAGGTGACATTATAAGTCTTCTATCTCTCCGCAGGTATGAAGCAGTGCACCCTGTGAGGAACTGGACTGACCTGAAGCGCAGAGTGGGGCCGTATCGTCGCTGTTACGCATTCACGCATGCCGCCATGCCTGGAGAACCGCTGGTTGTACTTCATGTGGCCCTGACTGAGGAGATTTCCAACAACATTCAGGTTAGTTCGCTACCTCCACATTATAGTTTATCGCTCTGCCTCACTTTACTGCACCTTCAAGGATAGTCTCCAGATTTACTTGTTTGTACCCACTCCTGTGTGACAAATGCATTATAGCCCTGTGGACAAAAAAACAAGACCTTTAAACTGAAGATTACCCTGGGAGCAACATCTCTGAATACTGCACTTTTTTGCCTTGACATTTAAGCTGTAATAAAATGAGAACATATAAAACAATAGCTGTATACAGTTTTTGTATGGGGCTCTCCACTTGACAAGAATACCATTTACAATTTGTGTTTGTGTGTCGATCAGGGGATTGTCAGAGAGTTTTCCACGCTGGATGCAGAAGAGGACGTGAATAAAATAAATGCAGCAGTCTTCTACTCCATCTCCTCCACTCAGGCTGGTCTGCAAGGCGTAGAGCTGGGCAACTACCTCATAAAACGAGTTGTGCGAGAGCTACAGGTAGGTGACAGTAAAAGTAAAACTTTAACTAAAAGCTGCAAAATTTCAATACAGTGCAAATGTAAACTTTTGTAGCAATGAAAAGAACACAGCACCTGGTAAATATATAGAGTATTAAAGTCCCAAATGATGCATTACAACAATTCATATGGCTCTTTACTATTGCATTACCACCAGATTACACAAGTTGTGCAGGGAAAGCATTTTAAGCTTCCAATAATTAAAATCCATAAACATGATAAAACAAAATACCAGTTGGCATTAAGATCTAATTTGTATTAGTTTTTGACATGAAACAGAATGTAATATTCCATTCAAATTTCTAGTGTAGGATTCAGGCTGGTTCTCAAGGTGTCTATACAGAATATCCGTTAGTCTGCTTTTCCTCCACTGCATCTCAGGCCAAACAGAGCCGTGCAGTCAGCTTATTCAGTGACACATGGGAAACTGAGGAGCTCATTGGTCATCTATCATTTAAAACAATATCAATCTGTCAATAACGTCATCTGAACTCTTAAGTGCTACGTAACTTTGTAAAGTTTTGCAGAAGTTTGTACTGTTGGCTGGCCAGACAAATAAACTGCTGCACTGCTGAATCCAAAAATTGCAAATGTCCAATTATGGTGTTGGAACTCATTACTATAACAATGTGAGATTTTAGGAACAAAGCCAGTGAGTTCATTTGAGTAATGATAATGTACCTGGGGCATCAATTCACAAATTGGGGCAGAACAAAACAATGCTTAAACCCAGCTGATGATATAAACACAGGTGCATCTCTATATAAGCCACATGTTACAAATGGTGGTTTATTTATACAGCTTTGTTTTTATAGCAAAGGATAGATTTCCTTTTTTTTTAGTTTCCAAACAATATAAAGATGGAAATTGTTTCAAGCCGCACTTTACACACAAATCAGGCTAGTAATAGAGTGACTGCTACAAACAACATAAGACACAAACACTCAGAGTAATTATTTTAACTAGATGTCTAATTATTGCATTACCACATTCATCAAATCATTTGAATGGCATACTAAAGTGTACATGGCATTAATTACATAGTATTTTCAAGCCAAATGTAACTGTAAATTGTTGATAATTATACATCAAATCAAAATCGGTCTTTTTTTTTTTTCCTTTCCTCAGAACCACACTATACTACTATCATTAATTAGAAATTTTGAAATTTCTATTAAAAACATTCACAATCTACTAATTCACAAAATTATTGTTATTCAGAGCAGATTTGATTCCAGCTTATGTGTGTACTTTTAACACAATGACTACTTGGACTAAAGCATAACAATAATTTATGTTGGGCTGGAAGATATGGCAACAAATGAATCTATTTTTTTGTCTTTCAGTGGTGTTAATAGACTTAAAAATTACCATTACTGTAACAAAAAAGTCACATTTATTTGTCCAAGTCTGAACTCTGCTCCAAACCACTTTTACAGACAGATTTAAAAGGCCCAAGTATATCACTGACTATTAAAAATGAATGAGTCCGGATTAACTGCACAGCCCCACATTTATCTGTCGTCTCCCTCTTTCCCAGCCAACAACTAAATAATACACTTTATCTAAATACTGTAGTTTTTCATACTATTCTGTGAAGTACTTGGTATTTTATGATGAGCTTTACAACAGAAGGCCATATGTAAACATTATATCAAAGTCTAATGGAATGGGATACATTTTACAAGTCTAATGGGATGGGACTTTTGACCCATTAATGGTAAAGTGCTTATTATTTCCCTTACGTCTGGACTTGTATTCCACTGTGAATCAGGCTTTGTGACAGCTTTTATCTGTATGTAAAAGGTGAGGTCTGGAGCATTGCAGGACACAGAGGGACCATGGAGATGAGGCAGAGATGATGGAGTGCAAAAGAAAAGGTCACCGTGGTGATTTAAGGTGAAGGGAGGTGGTCCAGCTTGTCTTGGTAGAGAGGACCCAAGGGTGCTGTTCTGCCATCATGACTTTTTTATTCTTCCTTGAGAGTCATTTGGAGACCTTGTATCTTAGACTGGCAATTCTCAAACTTTATACCCCTCACAGAAAAGTATTTGGCATAGTAGTTTAGTACACCATAGTATTTTTAGTATCCAAGAAAATTATATTACCACAGTGACATGCTTTAAGGGTTAAGACATGAATTTGAGCTAAGTGAATAAAAATAATAATACAGTAACCAGGGCAAAATGAGGACTAAACCATGATATGCATTGTAGATTTATTTGGGGAATTGACCTAGGTTAAACTTAGACAAAACTGAAAAAAGTCTAAATAAAATCAATATTGCCTCAAAACCTGGACCTTAACCCAGATTAAATAATCAGCCCACTCAAATTAATCTTATCAAGGCTAGCAGTTATTGCGGTGAATTTGGAGTCGAGTTCCATATTTGGAATTCAAACCATAGTATCATAGCAACCAAAGAGCCAATCCTAAGCCAGGCTGTTGAAGATAACACTTCTTCCCGCCCTCGCCACTGGTTTATCAGGGAGCAGACACTTAGCAATGATGCCAGTCTAACCTGTTGCTAATGCTAGCGGGAGTAACCTTGGGGGAAGAAGGCACCTGATTTGACTGTTATTATTGTTTATATCTTGATTTTACAGACAAAATAGAAAAATAAAAATACCAGGATCATGTACAGTGGGTTAATGCAAACATTTTAAGACCAAAATGACAAGGCTCACTGATGCAGTTACAGACAGAGGGGTGACAGTTTTTGATGGAGTGAGCCCGTGGAAGAATGCCCATAATTACTTCCTATTTGGAACATGGCAGTTATCCATTTATATATATATAAAGTCTCAGTCAGTGTGTGTAGTTTGCAGTGTCCCTGTTTTTGAGCTAACTATTAACGGGTTTCCTACTACTGTTTATTTGATTTTCTTGTTTTAGATGTCAGGTACAAACTAAATATTTAGCAGAGTTGTAGACTTTTATATTTGTGATTAAGCTGTAGCCGCTCTTTCACATTTTAGATGTGTTTTGAGCTTGATTATTTGCCATAATGTTGCCACTCGATAATAAAGTTCCACAGATTGTGATGTCATCTGCATAACCTCTACGTCACAGAAAAAAAAAACAATCAAATGTCTTTATACCAGCAGTTGTTCCTTTTACCACAACAATCTTTTAATTTTACCACAGGTGCTACCAGCAGTTCAAAGTAAAGGTTAAAGTCAACAAAGCATAACTCTGCACACTGAGACAGCACACCAAGGGGTAGACGCTGCACAGCACTGTATGATTTTTTTTTTTTTTTTTTTTTTTGAAGTGAAGACGGGGGCAAAATCAAGGCAAGGTAGAAGGGAGAACAATGTGCTCTGAGAGCCATGGTGACACACATGTGGTTCCCAAGGGGGTGCCCTGACACTTCCCACTTTGATCTGTAGATCTTCACTCCTCTCGCCTGCCACATTGCTCTGTCATTTATCAAGCTAGACTAGCAGAAGAGGGGCGGAGAGAGGGAACTGCGGAAGAGGACTACTGAGCTTTGAAAGGACAACACATTTTAGAGGTGAAAGTACAAGGGCTTGGGAGTGAGGGAGAAACTGTCCGTCTTTGTCAACTGGGAAGCGTTGATTTTGAATTCACTTCCTGTCCAAGAAACAAATGACATGACCACAAGCAACAGAAATGTCAGGCTGGTGCTGGGTATTTGAGCAGTTGTGGTCTGAAACTGCAACAATGGTCTTTGTATTCCAGTGGGGTCCACATGCTGCTATAAGCTGTCCTTCACTGGTTGTATTCTATTTACAACGTCTCTGCTGTAATATAGATAGTGTTTTTGCAGAACTCAGGGGCATAGCAAACAAAATTGAGATCTATAAATAAAATCCAATGATCTATACTTAACCTAACACATTCTCTGTACTTGTGACTTCCTGTGATTTCAGAGTGAATTTCCACACGTGTGTCAGTTCTCCAGTCTATCTCCCATCCCGGGATTCACATCGTGGCTGCAGGGCCTGTTGAACCAATGCCGTAAGGAGGGCCGTGGTCTGGAGCTGCTGTCTGAACAGGAGTGGAGGGAGCTGGAGCAGGCCACAGACTGTGAACCGGGCATGGCGGCCGTGGATGCCCTGAGGAAACTCATCAGCACCAGTGAGTGGATGCGCTCGGAAAGGCTCAGTCTGCTCCTGGAGCCTGTTCTTATGCGCCTGTGTGCCTGGTACCTCTACGGAGAGAAGAGGAGAGGATACGCCCTCAACCCTGTGGCTAACTTCCACCTTCAGAACGGAGCTACTATGTGGAGGCTGAACTGGCACGCGGACACTAGCCCCAGGGGCGTGGCCAACTCTTGTGGCATCATGGTCAACTATCGCTACTTCTTGAGTGAGACATCCCACAACAGTGCACTCTACTTGCAGAACAAAGTCATTACAGCATCTGAGCAGGTGCTCAGCCTGGTGTCCCAGTTTCAGAAGAATAGCAAGTTATGATATTAATTTACTACTTCTACAAAATTGTTTCTCATTACTTTAGTTCCTATTGGCTCATTGTGCTGGGAAAATGTAGCATTTTTCAGCATTATTAGTTGTGCATACACAAAGACATAAATGTATGCCTTACATATTACTGTGCCAAAACATAATTAATGGTCAATGTTTTGCATTCATTTGCTTTCACACACCCTGTATTTCAACATTGGATGCTTTCTATCACCTGTTTTTCTTGGCCTGTTTATAGATGCAAACTCCCAGTACCTACCCTAGTGCTAGCTAAACACACTGATTTTGTTGAAAGAACCAATATTCCTACATAAAAATCCATTGTATAGCTTTGGTTATCTGTAGAGTATTTTGTTCTGATGTTCTGAATGATAGTTTTACTGATAAGTTCCAATATTTCAAGTGAAATCCAGATTTTAAACAATTTATACATGATTAATGACCTTATGACCGTGACAGAGGTAAAAGATTGAATGAAAACAACATCTGTGTAAGATGTATTTGCATGGATCAATATTTGACATATCTGATGTTTATTTTTACATTCTATCACATTGATTATGTTTTGACTGTCTTTTGATTAGTATTTGATTACTTTTGTTTACCTTAAACTTGAAAATCCCTAAGTTGCCTCTTATGTAGGCAACATTATGAAACCCAACTTTGAACACTTATTTCTTATTATTTGTGTTTTTGTTTTTGGTTTTGTGGATGTCAGCTTTGCCTTGATGCACTCCTGGCTGGAGCTGTGTAAGACTGTGTGTGTACTTCTAACAGAGACTGTAGCTAATGAAGCACAGGCATCCATCAATGCAGCCCCATGTTTCCAGATAACGGCGTGACAGAGCGCGGCTATTGCAATAAACAGTGTGGTAATGCTGTAATTTGGCTCAATCGCCTGACTGCTGGGAGGCTATTCATTTAATCTACACCTCCAGCAAATAAAGTTGTCAAACTTGCAGCATGTAAAATCAGCTGTATTTGTATACTTTTAAGATGTAAAAGTATGCAAAATAAAACGTATTTCTTTGTCCCTGTCAGTGTTAAATAAAAAACCTGAAACTATAGTGACAGAGCAAAGATATTCTGGCCTGTTTTGTGATTTGTGTCTGATGTTTTCATTATGCTGAATACTGAAATGCACAGGAATTTCATGTTTACGCTGCCCTTAACACTATGAAACAGTCTCCCTCCGCCTGTAAGATCCTCACTGTCTTTAACACAGTTTAAGACTAGACTACTTTTTTTTTTTTTATTGAGGGCCACATCTCAAAATATATTCAAAGCGGAGGGCCACAGACCAGTGATCAATACAGTGCGGTGCTTTGACAGAGCCGCTGTGTATTAATAAAGCTTGAAACACATTCATTTTAGGTCTGCATCACAATGCAATGTGATTTTTGTGGATATAGTGGTAGAAATAGTTCAATTTGATGTTAAAAGTACTGCTTATGATCAATTAGGCCGGTTCAGCAAGAGGCCTGAGGGCCAATAAAAACTGGCCACATTTGGCCCCCGGACCTCGGATGTGCTGTATTTTCTGTTTTTAAAACTATAAAACTGAATTGAATAACAGATATGTATTACCAAGATGTTCCTATATTTAGCAGTTTTGATATTTTAAGTACAATCATAATATAACCACAATCAACAATAGAGCACATTTTCAAAGCCTATACAACTGAAACAACACATGCAGGGCCCTTACTGTATATTTATTCCTCCCTGGATGAAATGTGTAGTTTATGTTCATTCATCCTAGCAGTGTCTCTGTGTCTTTCCTGTTTACATTACTTACACACACAAGACTAATAATACTGATTTACTGCTAATCTGTTGTACCTCTACAGGTGCCAAGCGGGGCTCACATGCCTTTGTTACGAAATAATACATCACGCCAAGTTGACTGTGAAATTACATTTTATATCTCCGAGGGGTAAAACTTTCTTTTCACTTGCACTTTTTTTTTCCTCATGCACTCGCTCTCCTTAGCTCCGCCAGTCTCCTCCCCTCCTTCTTTTTGTGGTGCTGTTATGTGTCCTAGAAACTAATGGAGTGAGAAATAAAGTTAAGGCAAATGGCCTAGATTGATGGCGCTGAGATGTGAAGTAGGAGGAGAGTAAAAAAGCATTGTTTAACGGATGCCCTTGAGAGATGCTCCCTGGATGAGTAGACATGTGTGCGTGTGTGTGCGTGTGTGTGTGTGTGTGTGTGTGCGTGTGTGTGTGTGTGTGTGTGCGCGGAGCGGACCCTGTCGTATGTGGTACGCAGAAAAGAGAAGTGAGTGGTGAGTTGCCATAGAAACAGCATGACTACTCCTCAACTTTCTTGTCACCTTTGCCATATAGTGCCTACATATCAAGTGCACAGACAGAATAGAAATGTCTTTTATGGAGCACAAACTTGGCAAGCTAAGACATGAGTCATTTGTCCATACTGTAGGCCATACAAGGTTAAAAATAAACCATTATCTGACAACAGTAGGCTAACTCTCATGCCTTACACCACATGTGTCAAACTCAAGGCCAGCGGGCCAAATGTGGCCCTCCACACCATTTTATGTGGCCCTCGACAAGGTAAATTAAGAGGTATGATGGCCTTAAAATCTCAATTTATCAGGATTTTTTTTTTCATCTAGGAAAATGCATATGCAATATTTGTAATTTGAATAAATAATACATACAGAAACAATTAATCAACAAGTTAAAAAAAATGTGTTAGATTTATTTTACATATGGCCCTTTGAGAGCCATTTTGCCAATGTGGCCCTCGGTGAAAATGTGTTTGACACTCCTGCCCTACACCAACATGCAATACTAAATAGTAGAAAATATGTGCTCTTATGATCCCATCTGTACTTTAAATGGTGACGTCACTGAACAAGTCCCTCATTATTAATACCTCAGTATTTGGTTGGATAGCAAATACATAAAGCACACATTGTCAGCCTTTCACAAAAACTTTAAATTCAAATAGGATTTGTTTACAGAAATAAAGCCAGTTTTTCCATATAAAAATAGGAAAACACTGAGTCAATCTACTGTCCTTTCTTCACTGGATTATGATGACATTATTTATGGTCACACAGCAAAGAAAATCTTTATACTATTTACCACTGCGCACTTCGTTTTATTACTTTTGACAATGACTATACTCACCACTGTGATCTGTACAGCAGTTTTGGCTGGAGCTCACTGCAGACCCGCAGATTTATATACACCCACACTTTCATTTACAAAGCTTTACTGGTAAAACTTACACAGTGTCTCACCTCCCTGAATCAATTTCATTCTCATCTTTACCATACCAGATCTGCGGAGAGACTGACCTTAGCAGTAGCACAAATCTACACAGAGCAAGGAAAAACTGCCCCTAATTTATGAAATACCATCATAAACCGACTTAAACTAAACAGTGAATTTAAACACACCACATATGTCATCATTTCACACTGTTGTAGTTGTTTTAACTGTTCAGTACATATTTAATGTCCATTTTACTAAGCATTTTATTAATTGCAAATGTTGTATGTTTTAACTATGAATGAGATGCAACTTCACTGGGGCTTCCTCATAGAATAAAATAAAAATAATGTGTTTAAACAATAAGCTTGGGTGTTTCACTGATGCAAAATGAGCATGTTGTTCAGTCATTCTTAATGACAGCTGCTGGGTGATAGAGATAGTGTTATGGTAAAGTGGGTGGGTGATGATCGTTTGATTTCTCTGTGGAAGTCACTTTCTGATCACACAGCGATGATCAGGCTTAGACATTCTATTGATGGAAATTCTCAGCTTTTCATAGACAAATGGAAGAAGCCAGTGGAAGCAGCCGGACTTAAGTGTCAAACAGACTCAAATGGACAGATACTTTGGACTTGAGCACCGCAAATGTTTCTGGACCTTGATTTTGATGATATTTATAGACAATGTAGGATGTTCTATGCTCAAGCTAATACTCTTTTGTTCAAGTTTGGTTCATGTTCTGATGATGTGAAGTTGATGTTATTTAAATTATATTGTACACCATTATACACTGCCCACCTCTGGACTCGTTACAAAAAAGCCAGTCTCCAGAGGCTGCATGTGGCTTATAATGACGCTTTACGAGTGCTCCTGAGGAGGCCACGATGGACTAGTGCGACTGAGATGTTTGTCACTGCACGCGTGAACACTCTGCAAGCTGTACAAAGAACTTTAATGTACAGGTTTATTTGCATTTATTTGAATAAGTCAGAAAATTAAATAATAATGTCACTCACAAACATAAGAGTCAGTGCAATTTGCTATCAGTCCAGGATGTGGAGACACTGGTATGGTACTGGCTGTCTTGTTAAAATGTAGATGTTGGTTATAATTATTGATGTAGATGGTTTATTATAAAAGGTTATAAACTAATAATAAACATAAAATACAAAAATAAGCTTGTTAAGTTTGTGCATGGATTATGTTAAAATATATATATATTTTTTTTTAGATTTGGCAAAAATGGATTAGCTATAAACATCCGATTGACAAATTAGTTTCAGTAGTTAAACATTTACTGACCTTTGTGTTTCAAAAAGCTCAGTATCTAAAACCAAACCTGAAATCAAGCATTAAAGGCCGTCTGTTGTGTGATTTGACTAATTAGGCCTATAAGCATAAGAACAAATATGTGATGTAGTTTAGGTCTGGATTATACATCACATATTTTCACCACACACAAGCTTTCATGTTGATAGATGTGTCTAACCTCTTTTGCTTTCACACTGATGTGGCTTTTATATATTATTTATCTTACCGAGTCCTTTGGGCCAGCATACAGCGTTCAATAGGATGAAATAGATGTCTTTTTAAGAGTGTGGTATTTCCTACACTGAGACAAATGGCTTCAGCATAGGACCCATATGTGATTAATGGACAGATTTGGTAACACTGTATAATACTGCATGGTTGGTCTGCCAGAATTCCCTCTAAAGACCTTGAATTATTGTTTTAAATGTCTTCAGTGTCTTCAATCATTTCTCTGAGTGCAGATTTAGTTAAAACATAAGTTAATTCAAATGTTCTGATTATACCAGTCTCACGAATTTCATTATGGCAAATATAACAAAGAGAAAGTGAAAAGCCCACGATCAAACACTAATAAAATTGGATTTCAACATAAGAGCTTTTTGTCTCGACCAGCTGTCAATGACCAAATTAAACAGCAAGTATTCTGATCACTGCTGATTCTTACACAGTGCAGGGGCCTATTTTCATTCATGTCTAACAAGATTGCAATTTTGTCACAATTTCAAATCCAGACATGTTGATAATGGATTCCCAGCCAAGTTCAATATTGTACATGTAAGCCGGCGGACACGTCTTTAAGCCCATTTTCCCAAAAAGCAAGCTGAAACATAATTAGAATTGATTGGAAAATGTCTGCTCGGATCATCTAAAAATAATTCAAGCAATCTTTGGCTTTTTAAGGGAAGGAGTGGGGTGTGGGTCTCTCCTTGTGGCTTATTGGGAGGAAATTGCTTTACAAATGAAGCTAATCCATTTTTTACAGATGAGGAAGAGGAGTGCTGGCCATGACAGTGACTTTTCATGTGTGATTCCTTTTTCAAATATACAAACTTGTTCTAACTTGTACTCACAGTTCGAAAGGATTGACTTCTCAAGAATTAAAGGGTATGCAGGGTAAAGAAATGTTTTATTTCCAGAGTTTTACAGTAAAAATCCTCCCCCTGATTTTCCATGATCAAATGGGTAATAGTTGGTAGTGTCTGTCCATTGACTGACCCAGAGGTTGCAGGTTCAAATCCCACTCTTGATATAAACATCAAAGGTAATGCACTCAGTGTTACGGTCCTAGGCGTCAAGTTCTTTGTTTTGTTGTATTTGTTTTTTGTTGCTTGTATTTGTACATTATGTTTCTTGCGCGCGTCCCTGAATCTTCTACTTTCCCCATAATCATGGCTGTTGGACCCCTTGGTTGTAAAAAAAAAATGTGTTTTAGTCAACTTTACCTTTTTGTTTTTGTTTAAACCCTGGCAAGGTACCTTTTGTTTCAATATTTTTAGACCCCCTTTGTTTAGTTTACCCTTAACATCCCTGTTAATTAAATTACTTATTTATTTATTTATTTAATTTACTTCTTTACCATTTTCCATCATGGTTTTCTTTTGGTACTTCCCCGTCCCCACACGAGCTGGGTCGTAACACTCAGATCCCACAATTCCAGCTCCCACATATGAATGCTGTTGTTGTCTCCTTGGGCAAGACACTTCACCCACCTTGCCCCCCGTGTCTGAGTACACTGGTGTATGAATGTGTGTGTGTGTGTGTGAATGGATGTGTGGTTCCTTGTGTGTAATGTAAGGCAAGGCAAGTTTATTTGTCTAGCACAATTTGTACACAAAGTAATTCAATGTGCTTTATAGAATAAGAAAGACATTAAAATGACAATACAACAAATCAAAACATAAATAACTATCACAACATTTATGTTAAAAGAGAAGAGTGCAAAATAAAAACCTTTCATTCATATGCATACATACAGCTGAACAGAACTGTATTGAGCCTGGAGTTAAACATTGTCAAAGTAGAGGCCTGTCTCACATCTTCAGGAAGATTGTTTCAGGTTTTAGCTGCATAAAACTGAAAGCACTGATCCTCCAGGTTTAGTCCTGGTTTAGTTCTGACTCTGGACACCAGCAGGAGGCCGGGCCCTGAAATCCTCAGAGTGTGAGATGGTTCATGTGGCACTAACATGTGGGAGATGTACTTTGGTGCTAGTCCATGGAGAGACTTGTTCACAAGCAGAGCTGCTTTAAAGTCTATTCTCTGAGCCAGTGCAGAGACCTGAGCACAAGACTTATGTGCTCGTACTTCCTGGTTCTAGTCGGGGTATGAAGAATAGTAATGGTTTATTTCCAGAATGGTACACTAAAAATTCTCCCCTTGGATTTTCCATGATCAAATGGGCGACAGTAGCTCAGGTAGAGTGTTTGTCCACTGATCTGAAGGTTGCCATTTCAAATCCAGCTCTTAACCTAAACATTGTTGGTAGAGCACTCAGATCCCACAGGTTGACAGTGCGATTCCAGCTCCCAGCTTATATAAAAATATGACCAAATGTTAAGGTGCATACATAAACTCTGCATCTTATCACAGTGAAGTATATGCATTTTCATTTTAAAATACTGTTCAGATACTGAAGGTTTAAGTTGCAGCAGAAATCTCAGCAGGCAATTATTTTTAGATTACACATTTTAGATTTCAAATTCTTCTGTTTGTGTCATTCTTTTCATTGTCAGGTGTTAACATTTAGATGAATAACACAGCACGTAGCCTTTACCAGCATCACAGCACTGCACCCACAACCTGTAAATTGAGTTTTGTTGAAATTGTACTTTAATATTTTTGATCCATTTATTTTTGTTCAATTGTGTCAAATGATGGTGTATACGATTCAAAATGCTTTCTCGTTTGCATCAATGGTGGCAGATAAATGGTGGCCCACTACACACTGAGTTGATTTCAGGAGACAATACAGAGAAATAAATGGATAAACACTATTGATCATGCCCATTCAAGTGGCGCTGTGGGCCAGACACATTTTGTTCATTCTCTGCTCAATTAACCAGCAGTACTGTATTATTATGTTAACAAAATAAAGGTGATGCAGGTTGACATTTAAATTCTCATTTCACTGATTGTGAGTTCACACTTGCACACCCTGGACATTTGCACTTAACAACTCCAATTAAATCCTAAATTAACCCTAAACTAGAACCAAACTAAGTCGACATCAGGACTAAACCAGGATCGAAACTGGACCAAACCAGGACAATCATCAAAGAACTCATATTATGGTATTTTCTGATGCTATAATGTTGTTTCCTCATCACAAACATACCTGGAGCTGTGGTGGAGTTGTTGAGTTCTTCTCTCAAACAGAAAACACTCTGTTCCACCTTGTGATGTCATTTTGGTAATACAGGAAGTGCTTTTTAAACTCCATACAGCTTCAGTGGGATCATCTGGATGATTTCAGCCCTGGATTTGTCGCTCTTTACTGAATTAAAGTTAAAACGTAGCTGTTAACTTGAACATTATCGCTTCATGACATCACAAGGTGGAGCAGTGCATTTTAAGCACAAAACACAACTCCAGGTCTGTTTTTGATGAGGTAATAACATTCTAGCATGGGTTAAAGCTCACAGGAGTCGGTTTGGGCTTTAAACACTGGCTGTGGCTTCTTTTCATTGCATCTGAGCTTATCACAAAAATTATGCATGGAAAAAAGGACGTTACCCCATCAGACGACAGAATCCTTTCATTTGTGCTAATGACTTCCCCATTTCTTACTTTCAACTGAAAACTCGTGCTGGTTTGTATTCTGCTACAACAGTATAACAGCGGGCATGGTGAAAATGTAAAATTATCATCTTGTCTTCTGCTTCTTATCAGCGAGTTCTAACACAAGGTTTGAACTGCACACTGCAGAGGTAAAATGAAAACTCTAAGAAAAGGTACTGTTTCTTTAAAGGGCCTATATTATGTTATTTTCTGATCTATGTTATAATGTTGTTTCCTCATTTTGTTTCATTCACACGTTTAACACACAAACTCTACATATTTAGGCTGAGTTCTTCTCTCAAACAGAAAACACTCTGTTCCACCTTGTGATGTCATGTGGTAATACAGGAAGTGCTCCACTGTGTTTTTAAACTCCATACACCTTCCCTAGAATCATTTGGATGATTTCAGATCACTTCATGACATCACAAGGTGGAACAGAACATTTTGAGCTTTGGAGACATAGACAGACTAATAATAGAGGATTACTCAAACATGTGTGAATGAAACAAAACACAACTCCAGGTATGGCTGTGTAATCCTCAGTCGTCCAGGTCTGATCCAAAGCAAAAGATGAAATTTAAATCTGTCAAATGGACAAACTGTTGTAGGAGTGAAGACATTTCACTGCTCATCCAAGCCGCTTCTTCAGATGTAACTGGACATTTTATAATCATGAGGTATTATTATTATTATTATGTTTTTATTATTTATTAATACCTATTACTTATTATTATTATTATTATAATCATTATTATTATCATTATTATTATTATTATTATCATTCAGTGTTTTATGTTGCACTTTATCACTGAAGTAAGTTCCTAGTTTGTGAGTTGTGTTCTCTGACAATGGCAATAAAAAGTCTTCTGATTCTGATTCTGATTGATGAGGTAACATTACAACATGGCTAAAAGCTCACAAGAGTCAATTTTATGTAATATTTAAAGGTGCACTATGTAACTTTTCTGATGGAGGGCATGCTACCTGCTTGTTACAGAGATGTCATTTTTGCCTGCATTGTTACAGAATAAAGGGTCAATTTTTACACAGCGCTTTTCCACCTTCAAGGCACTCAAAGTGGTTTATGCATCAATGAACCACTCATTCACACACTCATATGCATGTGTGAATGGGTGAGTGTATACACAGACACTAGGGGTCTAGGTGGTCTGTGACAGCATCATGGAGCTTGCACCTCCAGTGGATCTGATTGCTCCACCAATTATGTTTATGTTGACAGTGGGATTCGAACCACCAACCTTCAGAACAGTGGGACAAACACTCTACCAACTGAGCTGCCAAGTTACAGGTCATATCTGTGGAGAGGTGACGCGGAGTAAGAATGCACATTTTTAAAGGTATTTTTGACCAACAAAAATATCAGTAATTGAAGATAAGCAAGACGGATATGTTTAGTGCCATAGTGCCATATAAAAATATTTCCATGGAGACAAGCAGGCAGAAGGTCAGAAGATTTTTAGTTTCCCTAATTTTGTCGCTAATATTTTTTTAGCTATTTAAAGATTTTGAGTAGCAGCACTGGGGATATACTGTAGAATAGCTCTTTTTTCACCTATATCAAAAGGCTTTCCCATTTTCCTTATATTGTATGAAGTCATGTGTAAAGTGAACACTATGGCCTCTGTCTGTGGGGTGCGCCATTTTGTTTTTACATCTTGACATTTCCAAAAATCAATGCATTTTGCTATTTCAGCTTGAGTTGCTTTTGATTAACACTGTCATGCACATGTTGGAAATGTCACAGCCAGCTCTGCTCAGTGGGACCAGGTATGTGAAAATGAGAGGAATTTTTACGACACAAAAATTCTACCTATTTTATTTTTTACTCCATACCTCTTATCACACCAGGGCATAAGTGTAAAATGCACAGCTTCCACCTATTTCACGTCTTATATAGTAACGCTATCATGCACTGCACCATTATCATGCCCATATGCCAACTGTGCTATATATTTAAGTTGCACTATAGCCTGTACTTTATCTGCAGTAAATCCACACTAAGGCTTGGCTTTTTAGACCAATTTGAAATAACAGCTACAGAAGTTCAAGCAAGTAAAATGTGTTGACTGTTTCGCTTTTCTCTATAGATTTCGGTGAAATTAATGAGCTAGGCTTTGTGGAAATAGGTCAAGTGATATGAATAGCAGCAAAACAGTGGTAGTAACTCCTAATTGACGCAAAATTGCTTAAAAACCGTGTTATACTGTTACCTCATCGAAAACATACCAGGAATTGTGCTTTGTTTCATTCTCACATCCTTTATTATTACTCTGTCTACACTTGCAAAGCTCTGAAGAAGTAGTTTTCAGGTTAACAGCTACCTTTACCTTTAGTTCAGTAGAGGTTGGTAATTCCAGGGCTGAAATTATCCAAATGACTCTAGTGAAGGTGTATAGATTACATTGGAGCACTTCCTGTATTACCACATGACACAAGAACTAAAGAAGCCTAAACAGAAACCTAAATATGCAGGGTTTGTGTGTTAAACATGTGTGAATGAAACAAAACACAACTCCAGGTATGTTTGTGATGAGGAAACAGCATTTTAACATAGATCAGAAAGTGGTGTAATATGGGCCCTTTAAATAGATTTGTTTTTTGTTTTATTATTTTTTTATTAAGCAAATGATTTGATTGTACAAGTCTATAAGGACCAGCCGCACCAGAACTGAGATGGGAAAAAAGGGCTTTTGGCTGTTTTGCTTCACCAAAATTGAATATATTTCAAGGACAAGCAAAACTGGATACTTTTGTGCCACAAATGAAATTCAATAATCTGGTGATAAACCTTTATACTCACACCTGCACCTGTTTTTAATGTTTTAAATGGACTTATGAACTTATTTGTTTATTTTTTGTTTGCATTTTCCTGTATTTGAACAGGGTGCACATGAAAAAGTCTACGTGCTCTCATTGGGCATATGCCAATAGCCTATTTAATTCAGAAGAAAGCATATTGTCACCCCACATTGTAAAAGTGTCTCTATTTTTTGACGCTTTTTATCATGTTTATAACCCTAGTATATTTTTAGGATGCTATAGTTCACATAAATAAACTCTACATATTTACACTGTCACCTTTAGGGGGCAGCAGTGTTTCATGCAGCATCCCCAAACAGAACAGCACTGCCCTAATCACACTTTTATTCACTATAATCTCCCTTTTGTTTCAAACCTCCTCAGATTCCTTTGCATACGCCTTCTCCATAACACAGCCAGTAGAGGAGATTGACAGATCGTCTATATCTGGTTATGGGCAGTAATTAAAACTCATTTGGTTTCACTGATGGCATTTTCCACCCCTGTTCATCCAGTGCAATTAGCTTGCATTAGCTGACCTGACGTGTAGAATCGGACTGGGTGATTGAATAAAAGTGAGGTAAACAGGCAGAGGTGCAGCGGTGTCGCCCAAGGGTGACACTGATACAGTTAGCAGACAGATGGAAATGAGGAAGCAGGCCTGTGTCTCTGCTGCTGCCAAGAACTCTGGGAAACACTGCAGTTTGTTGGAGGATGAAATATGAGGCTGTAGTGTAAATGAGTTGTAAAGGCTTTGAAATGAGAATAGTGATAGCAAATAGATGGTGATACTGTTACTGCTATAATTAGAGTACAGGAAAGAGAAGTCAATCGAAAGTCAGTGGTGTTTGAAGTACTCAATTTTGTTCAGATACAGAGGTAAAAAGTCACTCTGGTAAAAGTTTCACATGAAAAAAATTACTTAAGTAAAAGTATAAAGCCATTTAAAAATGTACTTTAAGAGTAAAAATCATTTCTTAAGTGTTCTTAATGTGTTAAAGTGTTAATGTAATGATCTTGATTAAATAATGATACAGATTTTGGTTAACAGTACAATACAAATCAGTTTTTTTGTTCGCTCAAAACTGAAGCTTGAATCAAAAACTTTAGCCAGGATGTTACCACAAACATGGTAAAAAATAACCCCTCAAATCATGTGAAATTTGCTTCTTACTTTTCAGTTCAGTTAAAAATGTAGTGGAGCAGAAAGTACAGACATCTGCTCTCACATGTAGTGCAGTAAAAGTAATAAGTATCCACTGTAAAATGACTTAAGTATAGTACTTGTACTTCATTATCTTCCATCACTGTAGAAAGTGTTGGTTGATATTCATAAGAGATTATATATTTATTTATTTATTTATTTATTCAAGGCCGTGTCACTCAGCAACTCTTAGCATCAGCCATTTTCCACAAAGAGCAGAGACAATATGGATATTTATTAGGGCTGTGCAGTTATTCATCACATCTGAATCAAGATCAAGATTCAGTCAACTCTAATAGTCAGTGATCAGCTTGGGTCTTTTTAATCCGGAGGTCAACAGCCAAACCTGTCACTGAAAGCATGTCGTCTGGAGTTGAGATCTAGGAGGAAGAATAATATTGACTATTTCTTATATTAAATGGCAGTTATTAAAAGTCTGTGGCATTTGTGTTCATGAAATTAATATTGAGAGCAGTTTTTGTTTGTTCATAATGAGACAAATTCAAATCGAAATCCACAATGGATCAAAACAAAAATCTTTTTGTGACATCGCTCAGCCGTAATTTACTATACAAGTGTGTCTCCTGTTCAGTGTAATTTATGAAGGGTGAATTAATGCCAGAATATTACTCTGGATCAGAGCGCTCCAGAGCGTAAATATAATTTATAGTTGGAGTTTTAAAATCCAATATGTTTTCGATGTTTGTTTTCCGTGCACTTATTCACTGAGCGCACTCTAGCCCAAGGTAAAATTATTTGGAGACAATAAAAACTTATCTTTGAATGTAGTTTTCACAAGAGAAATGACACATCCTGGTCTCGGTGTTGTCCTTTGGTCTTGATGCAAATCTGATGGAGATTAGTGAAACGTGCTTTCCGGACCATTTTGCTTTGTTATTCTCCATAACTCTGCCTCAAAGTGTGGTTAGTCCGTGTATCCCAGCATGCAGAGTGTGCACAGAGACTGCCTCTTTGTTTTCTGATGCATTCAATACATCTGAAACTGTGAATGGAGATGACTGGCAAAACACCACGCTGGATAGTCTGCTCTCTCATTTCAATGGCACGTGCACGGAAGTTTGAGATGCACTGGCTCCATTAAGACTAAATTGCAGAAAGCCCGTAGCACAGCCTTGGCTTAATGACGAGCATGTAGACGAGTATGTAGAGAGTATGAGCGAGCATGTAGAAATGTGCTATGCGAGATGTAGCGAGTATGTAGACGAGCATGCACGAGCATGATTTGTAGACGAGCATGTAGAAGTGCTTGCAATAGACGTAAATTTAGCATGCAGACCGATTTGAGAATAAATTGAAAAACGTAAAAAGACAGGCTGAAATAAATCCACAAACAGTCTGCAAATATCACAGGGTAGTTAAATCTGCCAAATGTAGTTTTATATCAAAGGTGTAAAAAAACTGCCACAAACCTCAGATGCTTTTTAGCACTTTGAAGTCTCTTGTAAATCTATGTAACGCAAATGTTGTTGTGCCCTCATCAACATTGACAACTTGACAACAACAGTGACAACCTCTTATCATTCTTTGGGGATAAAGTCTCTGCTGTAAGACTGCTACTGCCCTCTGTTGTGGATCTTGTAGCTCCAACAGTCTGTAATGCAGTCTTTTGAGTGTTTTGAGCCAGTGTCTCTCTCAGACTTGAAAAAAAAAAAAAAGGTTCAACAGCTAAAGCCTTCCTTGTGTCCACTAGATATTATACCAAGAAGTCTGTCCAAGGACGTTTTTGACTCTATGAGACATTATATTGCTAATGTTGTGAACTTGTCTCTGATGACTTGTTGTTTTTTTACTGCCCTGAAACCTGCTGTGATCCAGCCACTCATCAAAAAGCCTAATTTTGACCCAAATATCCTTTAGACCCATCTCAAAGTTTCCCATTTTTTTGTCTAAAATTTTAGAGACGGTTGCATATGACCAGCTGCAGACTTACCTTAATCTTAATGAAATTGGTGAAAAAATCCAATATGGTTTTAAATCCCTGCACAATATCGACTCTTTTAAAAGTTTTTAATGACCTCCTTTTAACTGTTGAGACATCCACTGTTCTTTTACATTAGCATTTATCAGCAGCTTTCAGCACGGTGAAGCACAACATTCTTCTGAATTTAAATCAAAATAAAACTGAGGTTGTGGTGTGTCGCCAAACTAACGCACTGCTTGGGCATGACAGTTTGATTGGTCCTTTGTCATCTTATTGTCCCCCTGCAGTGAAGAATTTTGGGCTAATTGTGGACTCTATGTTCAAACTGGACAAACACATTAGCTCTGTCATAAAGTCCAACTACTTTCAGTAGAGGTTCCTTGCTAAAGTAAAGACTTACTTTCCAAGGCAGATTTTGAAAAATAAATCCACTTCACGTCTTGAATGCTGCAATGCACGCCTGTGTTGTGCAGCCTGCTCTGGCTCTTATTTCATAATGGTGCAGTTTAAAATGTTATTGATTGTGTTTAAATGTCTGCACTCTATGGGTCCACTTTACTTGAGGGAGTTACTGCAGGCATATACTCCACCCAGAGCCCTGAGGTCAGCTGACCTGCTCCTGCTGCTGTGCACAAGCCAGGCTCAAAACCAGAGGTGACAGAGCATTTTCTATGGCAGCGCCCAGTCTGTAGAACAGCGCCCTCTGCCTGTCAGATCCTCACTATTTTTAACATAGTTTAAGAGAAGAATGAAAACCCACCTCTTCTCCCTAGCATTTAATACTAGCTAAACAGTGCAGGATTAATTGTTCTTTGCCTATGTATTGTATATTTGTTTATTGTTGATTTTACGTGAAGCACTTTGGTTACCTGATGTTGTTTTAAATGTGCTCTATAAATACACTAAAATTCAATTATATGCCTTATAAATTCTTTTGGATCAAAGCAAATATCACACAGTTTGGGAATAGAACCCAGGACCTTCATGTTGTAATGCAGGGTCACTAAAAATGCATGTAGGGTCAAAAAATGCATGTATTTGACCTTGTGTACCTATTAACAATTGTTAAATCATGTTAGTAATGTCAGTGTCTAGGCATGCTCATGTTTGTTATCATTTTAACATCCCAGAGAAAGTCTCAAGCATAAAGAGAGTAAATTCATTTGGCAGGCACCTCCAGCCGGCTGCCTCTTTTTCAGTTACAAGCTCCAAACTGCCATAACTGTCCATGCCACACACCATTTCAGAAAGGCTGCTCTGCTAAAGGCCCTGGCAATCGACTCCAGCAATGTCCATATATCATTTTTATGGTCAAGCTTAGTTTAAAATTCAATCCAAGTCAAAATTCACTCTGAAAACTTTTTTGAAACCGGAGGGAAAATTCAGGAATATTATTATAAACTTGTACATCGCTTAGGCTACAGTAACTTTGGTTCAACTTTGGTCAAACATCAAGTTATGTTTGAATAAAAAGACGGGGCATTGTGGGAGTTATCTAAGGTTAAGTCTAAGGGTCTTTTATCGTCCCCATAGGGAAATTTGACCCATTCTTCAATGACACAGAGGCAATTTGTCAGGAGCAGTGGGACCCATCTCCAGATAATGAGCTAGGGTTGGTTAGAACTTTAGCTCGAGAATTTTGGTATGGAGCATATTTGACTGGAAACTGGATTGCCCATAGGAAACGCACCCAGCCATACAAACTCTGCACAGAAAGACTCAGTTGAACCAAAAATCAAACCTGTAACCTTCCTGCTTTTTAAAAATTATTGTTTGAGACCTGCTGAAAAGGATGAAGGTTTATTTTTAACAAGTTCATAGTTTGAGCAAAGAAAAATATACAAATAAAAACACTAAAAAATGACTGATCCAACCCAAAAAGCCTTATAACACCTCAAAATATCTGCAAAATACTTTTACTTTTTACTCTTTAAGTCCATTTTTGAACAGGTACTTTAATACCTTTACTTAAGTTGATTTTGTAATGTGATACTTTTATTTTTACTTAAGTATTCTTTTGCTTGGGGATCTGTACTTTTATTTAAGTAACAAACTTAAGTACTTCTTTCACCACTATACACACTATATACTCTCACTTGTCTTGAACACCCTGGAGGTTTGTGAAAACACCTTCTCATCTGCACTGAAGCCACATTTTGAAGCTCTTGACAACTTTAACAACATCCCAGATGTTATGAAAACTCCCAAAGCAGATGTTCCCTCCAGAATAGCGCCTATCGAAATTACTAAGAAAAAAACAGAAATTGGACGAGAGTGTGGAAGCTGAAAATTTAACAAAAACAGATAAAAATTACAAGATAACAACAACAGAAGTGGCAGAACAAAAGAATTGGCTTGTATTGTAAATGTGTTTTTATCTGATGATGAATATTTACAGAGAGAAAGATGAAAGGGTACTCATCAAAGTAAAGGCAAAAACAAAATGCATTTCCAGCAAAGGTCGGAGACAATTCCACAAAATGACTATGTTTCAACAATGTCCACGCTTCATTTATGAAAGAACAGCCCCAGAATCAAAACCGTACATGCGGAGTTTACTTGGCACATACACGGCTAGTTTTAAATATACATCTGATTTTCAAAGACAGCCTTTTTTAAATAGCGCTTTCCCACCTTCGAGGCTCTCAAAGGGCTTTACTTTACTCATACACCAGTGTACGCACATACTGGAGGCAGGGTGGGTTAAGTGTCTTGCCCAAGGATACAACAACGGTATTCATATGTTTATGTCGAGAGCGGGATTCGAACCGCCAACCTTCGAACTGCATATCTATAGAAAAAATTTGATCCTGTTTACGATGTACTGAGCATATCCTTATTCCAGATTGAAAATTGGGTCCAAAAAGCACAAATAGAAAGCATGAAAACATGAATATATTCAAGATTTTTGTGGCATTGGTTTTATGCACGATAAACCGGATTCTGAAGAAGGACACAGTGAATGATAATTTTATTACTGACGCCATTTTAGGAAGATGAGTAGGCTGTGGAGAAGCAGGATTTGAGGCTTGTAGCAAAATCTGTTGATTGAATAGCACTGAATATTGTAAATCATTATTGTTAGTGTTTTTGCCATACAGATAACGCTAACACACACACAAAAAAAACCCCAAAAAACTCTAGCCCATATGGTAAAATCAGACCTGTGAGAGCTGTTGGCATCTAATTATAAAGTTGTGAAATATGCTTTGTAACTCACCGCAAAAAAGTAGATATTTGGAAAGTAAAGAATAGATTTGGACTATGTGTGAATACAGATCTGTCTTTCACTGTTTGAAAATGGTAAAAAAGAGGTAGAGGGCCTATAAGACGGATTACACACCCCAAGATGCCTATAGGGCCCTGTCTGATGAAGCTAGTCACATTTTTACAACTGGGTTTAATGGCCATTCTGTTAACCTTTTACTACACACTGGAATCTATCCTGTTCTACAGCGGGTGGCTGTTCGGGTCATGTTTCCATAGAGATAGTCCTCATTAAAGTGAGCCAAAGTCATTGCATCAAAAACCCAAGTTACCCTTATAACTTTGAATCACTGAGCCACTCTGAACCATGATGAGAAAGACTGATAGAGTTTTTGTGTAAATAGGTTAAGAGGAGGTGAAGGAGAAGATGAAACACCTGTGGTAGAGAGGAGGTAGTAATGATGTACTACACAACTGAAGTTAAGCTTTAAAACCAGTAGTTCAGAGTTGATTCTTGGAAAACATTACGTTAATCTAGCCTCAAAAACAATACTTGGAAGTAGAGACATCAAGCCTCATGACACCTGGTTCACCTCTTGATGTACCACCCAAACTGACACCTGACAGTTGGACTCCTCACAGCCCTATTTGACAGTCTACATGAGTCCATTTGTTGACGCCACAAACATGTTTTTTCCCCCACCTCCAGGGCCAATCTAGTGTGTAGCATGCAGAATGTGTGAGATTCCATGCTTTTGTGAGTGTGGTAATCGTGCCATAAAATTGGCATGCAACTTCTTAAGTGCAGAGTGTGGAAAATAATGTGCAGTTGAATATTGTAATACTGCTCCAACCTAAAATTCAAATGTCGAATATAAGGATATGATAGCCAACATGCTATACTGTCAATAGCCCCATCGATGTGCCAGCAGGGCCACCTTTAATATGGTGAGTAACAATACACTGCCTTCTGGGGTACAAATGGATTGGGTATCCATTTGTAACCAGAGAGGTATCGTCTCCTTAATATAAGTAAAAGGCAAGTCTGGCCAAAGGACTAAGCAGCAAATAACAGTAATGTACAAAGTTTGTCTTAAAAGGCTTTTCTTTGTTTTATATTAATTGAGTTTTGAAGATAGCTACATAAAAATAAAATAAATTGTCAACATAACAACTTGGTACTGAGAGACAGAATTTCACTGAATCTTACTAAAGTAAATCACAACAAAACCAAAATGAGTAATGCAAAACCAGGGCCGGCCCTAGCTTTCAGGGGGCCCTAAGCTGAATTTGTCTCTGGGGCCCCTGACAGCAGATGCCTCCAGGCTCAGCTATTGGTGACAACGTTATGACTATGCTCTCATCACCTTGCCCAATTATATTTGTATTTATATGACCAACATCAGAGTGAAAACATCTAGAATATCACAGCTTCCATAGTCACAAGAACAGTAGACAAACATATAAGGGGAGTCTAAATTGTATTAAATTCTAGACATTTTTTCTTCATATCTGGTGGATTTTAATGTGTTCCTGTTAGCAGTGGACTTAAATTTACATTATAGAGGGTCCTTGCACCGGTGTAAATACATAGCTGCCCTCACCTCTGCCCGGTAAAAAAAAAAAAGTGGCAGCAGTAGATATTTTGCTACTATAGATATTAAATAAATGTACTAGTTTTAGAGGGATATTTAGGCTGCTGTAAACACACAATCCCTGTGTCCAATAAAACTTGATATATTATATTATTTTCAATATAAATGTATGGGCTCTTGGGGGCCCTCTGCTGGCCTCAGGGCCCTAAGCATCTTCTTAGTCTGCTTATAGGCTGCGCAAAGCCAAACATTAATCAAACCCAAATAACAAGTTAACTCATATATTGCAGTAGAAATGGAGGGAAAGGAGAAATGAGAGCTAAACCTGACACAGCAGTGATCGTCTGCTGTAGCGGAAAAACACAGCTTAGTTGAATCCATGCCAAGATAGTATATTAGCAATATTAGCAAAGGAATTTACCTCGGCATTCAACCAGACATGATCAGGGGTTGCTCATAAACAGGAAAAAAGGAAACCCATGAATAAGGACAGATGCAGAAATACACTGGGTTATTCTTGCTTCATTTACTCTACATCAACTTTATGAATAAAATCTCAGTGAGAATCAATAAGAATCTTTCAGAGGTGCCCTAGAATCCCACACAGACAGAGGAAGAACATGCAAACACAGGGTGCAGAGTGATGTAGCGTCACTATACAACTAAACCACCCCAATGAAACCGTACTTTACACCTGCGTGCTTATATGTGTCAAAGAAAGAAAAAAATGCATCAATTTTTACTTTGCTACATTCACAGATTCACTACTCATGTCAGTGTCATATAGCTTATTCGCTCTTGCTTTAAAAATAACACTAACACTTTGTGATCAGCCAACACAGTTTTACATGTTCTTCACAAGCGCGCCATTATTGGCTCAGACTGTGAATATGAATGTGATGATGTCATACTCTCAGATGGGGGCCGAGTGTCAGTTTTTCCTATAGATAACATTGCATTTTACCATGAAATATCCAAAAGGCAACTTCACAAACTGATCATTTCCAAGACCTCGCTGTATTACAACACAAATCTGCATTTTACCAATATTAATTTTAGCTGCTCCTCATCTGTATTAGCTTTTTGCCTATAGAATGCTGTGATGCCATCTGAAACCCAGCAAGAGACTCATATGTATTCTTGGAAGAGTTGGAGAATTTCACTGCATATACTGCCGGTGCGAGCAGCAGATTCTCGGGTCTGATGAAACATAAGCGATAACATATGCAGAGAGAGACTAGTTCCTCTCTGTCTTATACCGTGACGCACCAAATAATGAGTTGGTGGCTTTTTCCTGTCAACATTCTTTGTCGCTGCATGCTTCCCTGCTGCCTATTACAGCTATACACCTCCTCCACTCTACTGTATTCTGTTCTTCCTTTCCCCACTTTTAGCCCTGTGTTTTGACTGCGTCTTGCCTTCATCTAAACACGCACAGTGGTATGTGGCGCTGCATATTGAAAAGAGAGACGCGATCCTCACTTCATGAAGCCGTGAGCCTCATTTAAATAGGCGCAGCAGCTGGGGCCGACACACGCATGCACAAATAGGCCCGGGCTCCCGAAGCGGCGCCCCCCAGAATGCAACAGGAGAGCGACTCAGGAGCGGAAAGCAGACAATGCCGTGACAAATTGCGTTTTCTTATTTTTCATTCCGCTGATTTATTCTTTCACTCTGTCTCAGTGGCTTCCGTCTCCGCCCCCGTGATTCAAAGCCCCTCCCTCTTCCTGTTGCTCATGTGCACCTGTAGTGAATGCTGTAGCTGCTTCAAATGAGCAAAAGACATGTCTTAGCAGGTTTTGTGTCATCTTTCTTATTCTATCTGTAAACTGGCAAAGTAATTAATGTATCTTTTTTCTGGTAGCAGGTCAGCCACCTGCTTGTCTCCATGGAGATGTTTTTGCTTTGCTTTAAATGTTCCACAGTATGTTATTAAACCTACCTAAATAAATTTAAGTATATCTAAAAAAAAAAACTCTCACACCTCTAACCGGTTCAAAATGCAGCAACTACACTTCCCACCAATTTTAATCAATGACATCCATAAACTGTATATTTAAATGGACATAGCTAACCTGCTAGCAGCCACGTTCCAAATAGGAAGTGCTCATGGGCTCGCTTCCAGCTTCCGTCAAGATTTGATCCTGGTATTTTTATTTAGCTAGGCAGACAGGTTCCTGTTAGCGGTTCTCCTGCAGCCTTAGATCCTCAGGCAGGTCTCTGTTAGCTGTTCTCCTGCAGTCTTAGATCCTCAGACACGTCTCTGTTAGCTGTTCTCCTGCAGTCTTAGATCCTCAGGCAGGTCTCTGTTGGCTGTTCTCCTGCAGCCTTGGATCCTCAGGCAGGTAACTGTTGGCTGTTCTCCTGCAGCCCTTGATCCCTGTTAGCTGTTCCAAAGTCGAGGCCTTGGATGAAGAATGATGGAGCCTTCTCGGTCCAAGAGCGTCTGCATTGGAATGACCTGCCTGAGGAGATAAGGCTTGCACCATCAGCATCATCTTTTAAATCACGTCTTAAAACTCACTTTGTCAGGCCTTTTTACGACTGGTCATCTATTTTTATGTGTGCATCTTTTTTTTTTTCTTTGTACTTCTTTTTTTTGTCTTCTGAGTGTGTAATGCATATTTTACTTTGTTGTGAAGCACTTTGTAAACTCTTTAAAGCTTTTTTTTAAAGGCGCTATATAAATAAAGATATCATTATTATCTCAACTATCGACAATTAACAAGGAACATTTACAGGAAACAGCAGTAGATAAGATGGTAGGTGAGCTAGTTTGTTGAGGATGGAGATGGCTGTTGATACAAAGGTTCTATTGAAGCTTTGGTTGAGGTCAGAATGCTCTGTGTCCATGATGATTGTGTTGGCCAATGACACTATTGCTCTGCCGTTGAGTTCTGAAATTATTGGTTTGTGTATGGGGGATTCTTTTATATGCTGTGTGGGATTCTGAGAAGTTTCTATCCACTGGAGACTAACAGCACGGAGTGAACAGCACGAACAGAAGAATTTTCTTTATTTATACAGGAAGAGTCCAATGAGAGCACTCAGACTCTCCTTTTCATGAGCGTGTTTAAAATACAGAAAAAATACAAGAATGGACTCCTACAGCAGTAGCATATGGATGTCTGGGTGGAGGGTATGTTGTAATGTAATGAAGGGACTGAACACACAGCCCTGGGGGACATCACGGACCCTACCCGCACAGCCTGTGATCGGTTGCTCAGAAAACTAGGTAGTAGGTGAATACATGAGAAAATATAATGTAGTGGTGATATTGTAGAAAAGATAATGTATTGCTATAGTCTGGCGATCATTAGGTTGCGTTGGATTGTTTTGAAGGCTGAACTCAGATCAACAAAACTGACTCTATCTGCCAGCTTCTTACTATAAAGACTATAGCAGTAGACTATTTAAAAAAAAAAAGTGAAATCTACTTGGAATCAATGAACCATTTGTTGTTCAGCGTGATCAAAACCCTATATGTACACATAATGGTGGAATAGAAAATGTGAAGTATTAAAAAGGCTACAATATTAGTTTATTTGTGTAATTTTGGTGCAAGACGCTTATAGTAACAGCAATGAGGCAGGTTAAGTATAATCCTCCACTAAAAATAATACCTCTTCCTATGTCCCACAGCTTCTCATCCTCAAAGCCATTCGAATAGCATCTTTTCCTGCACCAGAACACATGCTATTTCTGCTTAATTAAATTACTTTGGGTCAGACTCTTCACACTGTGTACTTTGAATTAATAAGGAACAATAAATCAATACTGACCATGTCTTTATCAGTAATGGAAGAAGCATGTTTATTTGTAAAGAGGGATTGAAGCAAACTCATTAAGGAAATCGATAATCTGACACTCTATCTTTTATATATTATGTCTTTAGCTATATCCGCTGAAGTGCCTTGATGATCTTATGCAAATGAGCCTGGTGGCAGCTCACTTAGTGCTGAGTGTTTTTTTTTTTTTTTTTTTAACATTTAATGTGCTTTAAGTGAATATATTGAATGCACTATTAAAGCCATCTTCTCGTTACAGTGATGAAGTGTCATTAAAGATAAATACTTGTGGATAGCCTTGAATAACGTAACTCAACAATTATGTGTTTGTGTGATGTGTTTGTTTTTTGTTTTTTGTTTCAAGGACATTTTTTTTTTTTTTTTTGCTGTAGTGTGCTTTGTGTGCTTCTAGCAATAAAGCCATTTTTAACATTGTGAGATACGGTAGCTAGTGGGCAAAGGTTGTAATTCAAACTACCAACCTTCGGAAAACATCATTGGTTGAGCAGTCAGATCCACTTGCCCCCAGGTTGGTGGTGCGATTTCAGCTTCCTCGGACAATTACCATTGTTGTATCCTTTTGGGTGCTTTGAACGTGGAAAAGCGGTATATAAAATGTGACAATTTATCATTTACTTCCGGCTATATGAGAGTGCTGTGTGTTGTCTGAATCAAAATATAACAATTGTCCAATAATCAGGAAGTGCTCAATTAGCATGCTAGTTGCTGTTCGCTTTACGGTGATGGCAAAAGTCTGCTCTGGTCTCTGAAAGTTCTGCTCAGAGTTCATATGTGAGGAATAGCTTTGGATTACTGCTAACCGTTTAAAATGAGCTAGTTCTGTTTTTCTGAGTTAAAGGCACAGAGCCTTTAACTCTGACATTCAACACCACAAAATATATTGCAATAATAAGTATTTTTGAAAGTCTACTTTGAATGTAGTTGCCTTCATTCCAGCCCTGATCCTCACTGAAGTTGGTTCAGTCTGTGTTGATTAGCAGTCAAAGTCTTTTCTGGTTTAATTCCTTTGTTGAATTTGTGATTTTAATCAAGGTCATGTCTCCACCAATGTGACTGTTTTTGTTCTGCTCCCAGTGGGCATTCTTATCACTGCTGTCCCCCCAGCTTTTGTATGCACGTACAAAATCTTTGTGCAATGTTTAAACATAATACAACGGAAAAGTCCAATTAAAGCAGATCAAACAATACAAATTAATTCTATTCAAGATTTAATAATTCTTTCATTTTTGCAAAATCTTTAGAAAATGTAATATTTGAAGCATATGTAGATTGCAGTGTGTGTTGCAGTGTTTTTTTTTTTGTTATTTTTTTATTACAACAGAAGATGAAAATCCATATATATGTATGTATATGTATATATATATATATACATACGTTTTTAATGAAAGATATACAACAAATACAGGATATGATTCTAATTAAACCAATCACCCAAATCAGCTTAACATTGCTGAAACAAAACCTTAGAATTACAGTAAATGTACCACCAATCAATGGGAACCAAAAATACGCTGAGGATTCTAGTTTATGGAATCAGCTTTATCTGCAGGTCTGACCACACAGCCTTGTTCACAAAGAAAACCTATATTGTTGGGATATATAGCATTTCACAAGGCGCCAACCCTGACCTCTTGCACAATGCCTTATGACAGCCCTGCCATATGATTCCCATTATTTTCATATACCTCAAATGAAGCATTGAAGCCTTGGTGAACCATGGACCAAAGCATTGTCCATTCTTTACATTACCATTGTCAAACCTATCAGCGTTTTCATAGTTTTTTCGTTTCTCATTTTCTGATTTATGCCTGAGCAGCGGGGGTTCGAAGGTCATGTGCATTTGTCTTGTTTCCATGCACTTACCCACACGTTCATGAAACGCTTTCTATTTCCATTCCATCCCATCTCCCCTTCATCCATCTTAATGCATTGGTCAGTTAGGCCACTCCAGGTGACCGATGAGCATGGCCATTGATCACTATAAAGTCCGCTTTTTACACCTAATGAAATCCCTCTCTACTCTTTACGCGCATGGAAGTGTCAGCCACCGCCTCTCCGAAAGCACACAGAAGAGGAGTGCAGGTGGAACTTAATTAACACAAGGGAAGTGAAGAGAATGTCTAATGCAGATGGATGGGTCCAACGTATTCACTCCTATGTTTATTGCTACAAGCTTGTGTTTGGTGGCATTTAGGCTTGACACTGGCCTCTATTTTTATGCATGTGCTATGTAGAATTTATGAATGGTATTGAGCAGGCTTTGAAATCAAGACAGAAATTTGTCCGCACCTTGATTAATTGGCACAGTGTCAGGACTCATTCATTATACAGGCCGTGATAGCGCATTCCTATCCTAGCGTTTGGCATACAAAGAGAGCAAACACATTTCTAACCACAAGGACAACCACAGTTGCTGGAGGTCAGAGGCTGGGCTAACTGTTGCTGAGGAGATCTGGTGAGAACAGAAACCAGTAGGAGGATAGATGGTTTTGTGAACCGTAAATAATTTGAAAATATGGTTGGAAACAAATGGGATTTTGTGTCACCCACCCAGGTATCTAGCCTTAGTCAACTCAAAACATGCAAAATCCTCCAGTTAGGTGGTTCTGACCAAGCCAAGCTCAAGATCTGGAGATGGGTCCCTGAGGTCTGCATTGAAGCATACCTCAACTTTAACCTTAAGCAATAATTATTAATTAGTTGCAACTTGGTGGAGCTCTACAAATACCATAGACTGTATATATAAATGGACATAGCTAACCTGCTAGCCCCTGCGTTCCAAATGGGTGGTGAGAATGGGTGCACTTCTGGCTAGTTCTAGTTTCAATTCACTTTTTATTGAAAAAAGGGCAGCGTCTCTTTACATAATTGCTGCTGTCAAGCTCATCATTTTGATCTTAAAATGCTTATATTAAAACGCTCTCTCCCTGATCCAGGTATTTGTATTTTGCTATCAAGATATTAACATTAATAACAGAGAAATCAGGCACCTTCTTTCCCTATAGTCGCTCCCACTCGCTCTAGCAACAGGTTTGATTGACGGCGTTGCTAAGTGCCTGCACCCTGCTAAGCCGGTGATGCGGGAGGAAAGGGGCATTACCTTCACCAGCCTTGCTCCAGATAGGCTCTTTGGTTGCTATGATAGTCATGGTCGAAATTCCAAATATGGAACTCGACTAAAATTTGTTTCCAAAACTGCTAGCCTCGATAACCTTCATTTATCTGGAGCCGAACATTATGAGTCTGGATGTTTTGGTCATGATGAATACATTTCGACAATGACACAGTGGTTAAGATACATTTCATTATCCCCATGGGGAAATTTATCCACGGCATTTGTATCCATCACTGGATACTGAGATAGTCTTGGATAGGACTACTGTAGGTGATATTACCTATTGCCCATATTTTGTAATTGATGCAGGGAACCACTGTGCGCAAATGAAACCCATCCAGAGAGGAAGAGTCGACCCCAGCACCTTCTTGCTGTGAGGTGAGAGTACAAGCCTCTCAGTCTCAGCCACCACTGCCTTCTACCCAATAAGAATAGCCACCCAGAAATAACCTTTCCACTTGAATTGTTAACTGAATCACGTAGAATACTGCAGTTGATTGAACATCTGCTTAAAAGTATCAGAGAAGACATTAACTTTTTTCAAATTAATAATTAACTCTTGCATTTTACTCACACTTAGCAGCAAGATGATGAAATTGTTGAACAAAGAATTTCCATTTCCACTCTGTAAGCCTCATCTCTGCCTGTGGCTATGGTGACAAATTAAAATTCTGTTCTATTAAAATTGCACTTTCTACAAGTGTTGGAAATTATTGCATTAACCAAAATTACTAAAATGAAAATTATGTTCAGCTACACAAAATTACCAGCATTCAGTTTTGCGTGATATCATGTAACTTTCTGGAGATGGAACGACACCTGCATGATTCCAAGGAAATAGAAAGTTAAAGCCATAATCCAGAACATTTTGCATGGAGATAGAAATGGTTTATGTCATTCTGTGGAAGATTATACCCTAAGGCACAACATTTCCATGGAAGCAAGCAAGAGGAGGTCCAGGCAAAATAAGAGTCAAGTTTGTGGAGATGCAAGCCTGGTCACAGTAAGCACATGTGGTTTTAGTCTATTTTTTAGGTACAGATTTACATACTGTGGCTTTAAATAATATGG
This sequence comes from Periophthalmus modestus, assembly GCA_019594935.1. Taxonomy (NCBI): domain Eukaryota; kingdom Metazoa; phylum Chordata; class Actinopteri; order Gobiiformes; family Gobiidae; genus Periophthalmus; species Periophthalmus modestus. Next base: position 28,431,942 of record JAIEZT010001390.1, on the reverse strand, counting down.
AATGGGACAAATTGACCATTGGAGAGGCATTACATTGCCCAGACTGCAGCATTGTTGCATCACCAAACTAGTTAACAGTAGCCATTGTCTTCCCTCCTTTACAAAAATAAACAGCACATTGTTCTGTCAGTCAAAATGTATAGCACCTCTGAGTTTCTGCATTATTCAGAGTCCTCTTGTACGGCATCATGAAAGACTTCTCCAAAGAATTTCCCAGTGTCCACACTATCTGTAGATATTAATTGACTCTGCAGAAAAACAAATTTACATTTCAAGATCTGAGGGCAGAAGTTGTGTCTAATTACATGGACCTAAGGAGCTGTGAGGAGCTGTGAGGAGCTAGCAGAAGGCTTTCCATGCAGCAGCTGTCTCCTGGTGGGTGCTAATATGCAATTCAGATTTGTGGAGAGCGACAACATGCGTCTACAGCCTTGTCAGAGTCTGGGTACTTGAGTGCGAAAACTCCTGTGTGTTCCAACATTCATCAGAGAAGCAGGCAGCACGCGCAGAATCTGTGTTTACTCGGGTGGCACATATTCCAAATGTGTCCTACGGAGGTGAGGCTTTTTAGCTCATTTCAGGCACCGCTAATCTTTAGACAACAAGCAGGTGGAAGTGTCCTGCATGGGCTGTTAGTTTGACCAAGCAAATCTGCTCAAGAAAAACTACAGGGGGCCGAATACTTTAACAAGAGTTGGAACATTAACCCAGTGACACCAGTGGGAAAGTAAATGTTGTTGTTCTTGTTAAAAACTTTTTTTTTTTTTTAAATTAGAGGCACCAGTGGCTCAGTGGTTAGGGTTGGATGCCGCACTTTCCGTCACTTTTGTCACTCAGGGGAGATGTGTTTTTGCAAGTAGCTTTCCGCAGTGCCTATGGGAAGTGACTGAATTATACGTGAAATTGTAAATCGATGTTGAGAATGAAAAGCATTTTATAAAATTTAAGATTTTTACAAGATTTTTGGCCCACGAACTTTATTGGATAGGACAGTATAGTGTGAAATAAGGGAGAAGAGCAGGGAAGACATTCAATAAAATGTTAAGAATCTCTCGCGAGGCTGAGGCTGGTACAAAGCCTAGCATAGGTGCTGCAGCTTAAATCACTTGACCGCCGAGCAGCTCAAAACGTGCTACTTTTATACTTTTACAAGGTGTAGTTAAAACTGCATGTATGTCTGGAGTAGACTTCAGAGTTCAGGGATGAGCCCTTGAGTGTGAGTGCCAAGTAGAACAAACCAAAAGAATGTATTCCTTTTAGGATCCAGAAAGTTAACGGATCCCCAGTAGATAGATAGAATTGTATTGTTACTGTGAAAAAATACAACAAAACAACAAAACTTTTAAAATGATTATATCTATAACTTACAAAACATTTATGACACTTTCCAGTCTGGTTTCTGGACACATCACTTGATTGAAAAAGCTTATCTAGTGACATTATGATGCTGATTCTGAAATTGCTCAGTTCTAGTCCTGTTAAACCTTTGCTCAGTCTTCGATAATGTCAATCATCATATCTTGTAAAAAAGCCTGAGGGACTTGGTTGGTCTGCCATAGTCAGTTCTGCAATGTTTTTCTCCTACTTATCTGGTAGCTGCAAACCAAATAATGTCTGATTCAGGTGATTGGTTTTGTGGAGTCCCTCAGGGTTCTGTTTTGGGTCCTGTTTTGTTTTTTTCTCTTTATGTAATCCCCTTAGGAAAGATCATCCAAGAGTTTAGTGATGTCTCTTACCATTTATTTGTTGACAATATCCAGTTATATTGCTCTTTTAAGCTTTCTGAGATACAAAAGCTGAACTCCTTAGTCGATTGCTTGGGGAAAAATACAGCTTAATGTGGAGAAAACCGAAACACTGGTTATTGCCCTTGATAACCTCATTCCAGGGATTAATCAGTACTTTGGTGATCCTGGCCAATCTGCATCAAAAACCTCAATGTCGTCTTGGACAAAAACCTGTCATTAGAGCATCATTCTACACAGTTAACAAGGAACTGCTTCTTTCAGCTGAGGAAAATTTCAAAGCTCAGGAAAATTTGATCCAACCATATGCGCCCTCTCACTCTTTGAGGTCTCTGGATCAGAACCTGCTGATTGTTCCTTGCACTCATTTTTGGACCAGAGGAGAGCGCTCCTTCCAGGCTGTTGCTCCCAGACTCTGGAATGACCTCCCGCTCTCCTTGCATTGACTGGAGTCTGCTGATGCCTAAAAAAAGCCAGCTCAAAACACTTGGTCCAGCATATTGATGTGCAGTGTTTTTTTAGGGCTGCTATAACTGCCATATTGTTGTACTGTTGTATTGATTACTTAATTGTGTCCTTTTTTATGTTTTAACTTCTCGTGAAGCACTTTGTGACTTCCCTGTCTGTGAAAGATGCTATATAAATAAACATTGCTTGCTATAATGGATAAATACTATTCAACATAAATAAAATTCCATTCAAAATTCATGATCAATTACTTTAAAATACTTTGGACATGTAAAGGCTTTAGAAGACTTCCATAAACGAAGTGTTACCAAAGTCCAAAGTTTGTGTAAAAGTCCAACTCGTGTCTGACACCTGCTGTCAGAGAGCAGTGAGCGGTGGCAGAGGGAGTTAGTTGGAGCCGTATGAAGAACACAGGCTGTGTGTGATTTATGATGTGATACAGGAGGTGCTATGCTACAGACAGAGAGAAGAAGAGTGCAGAATGTAATGAGGTGGAGAGGCTGAAAACACTGCACAGGGAGAGTCTGTCTGCTATGCACACTGCTTTGGTCCAGTACCATAAGTTCAGCATTCAAGGACTTATAAGCTGAGGTTCTCAAATGAGGACTATTTATAAAAGATATCATATAAAAGACTGTTCCATGCTTACTGACTTACAAGTAGCTTTCTTCTTGATGCAGAACACTTGATAGAGGCTAATCATAAGCTGCTTATAAGCTGTCAATTTCCAGCTAAAGGATGTGTTTAATGTACAGGGTGAAGTGCTTGAGAGAAGATTGTAGCTTTGTCCATATTGAAAAAGTTTGTGGGTAAATTTAGAATCTAAAGATGTACGAGTGAAAGCGCAATACTAAAAAGACAGGTACATTCAAAGTTTTATAAATCCAGACTGTAGCAGTGATGAATAAGGCTTTCAAGATTATTCTGTAATCTTGATTGTATTTATTGACCTTTATATAATCAGGAAGGTCCCACTGACATTAGGAATGTCCTTTTCAGGTAGGTGGAATTGAATTGTAAATACTACAAACTTATAATTGTGATAATTTTGGAAACAAAAATAAGTCAAAAACATTTCTATTCAGTCTATACTCCAGAAAATGTACTTCTATCAAACTGAAGGTGTTGACAGACTATCTGAATGCTGATCTATTAGTCATTATGATTTTTATCTTAGAATAATTGTTTGACTAAAATGTGATATTGTGATCCCTGTGTTGGACTGAACTTGCAGAGCGGCCCACGTGAGCAGACAGACTCTGTTGTGTGGAGGACATGCAGTCAGTGAATGACGTGAGTCCAGTGGCAGATGCTGAGCGGCTGCTGCTCTTTATTAGTCCACATTACTGCTCAGACTTTACACAGATGGCTACTGCCACCAGGATGACTGACGCATACTTATTTCCGTCTAACATGCAAACGGCAGACTGTCCATGGGTCCAGAAGTATTAAGACCTTTAAATGCAGTCCACGTGGGAGCCATGAGGTCCGGTACCACTGCGAATACTCCCAAACACCACTTACAACTGTTAATGAGCTGTCTAGAATGGGCTGTGTAAAGTTAAGCTCAAGGCGCAGCATTTTGTCGTGTGTTCCTGGAGGGTTTATGCAAATGACTGAAAAGCTGCAATTAGCCTGAGCAGATAGTGTGTAATGCACACACACTGTACATACAGTCAGCCTAATTAAACAGCAGGGGATTCAGTGTTCACTGGCAGGAGCAGACAGGGCTTTGAGCTGCAGCCAGAGTGACGGCACCTGTCAGTGGTCAGTGTACCAGAGACACACAGACAGTTTATACATCTTTTACAGTCTGTGTACTCTTATTAATCGAATATTTGCCAGTGGAAAGAGAACAGTAAAATAGAATAACAAGCAGGTCCTGGAACTGACCCAGGAATGAACCCTCACTCTTTTACAGGCAAGTTACACTGTTTCCAAACACATTTACTTCAGATAATGACAAAAACAATAATGGTCAAAAAACATTTTTAACACACAGTTGGTCTATGTTGTCCTGGTTAAAATGGGCTGCTTTGGCCTGAAGAGGGTTGGCATTACAGATGGTTTGTGTAATGTGTTAAAAATTGTCTAGCACCAATCAAATGTATTGGGCAAATTCAGTAATAACAGACAGATTGATCACTCTTTAAATCTGTACATCATGTTTACCCTTCAAAGGAATCTGAAAGTCTTTGATACAGAGTGAAGAATACCAAGACCAGTGCATGTGAACATACATATCTTTATGTTTGCACTAAGCTACAGTAAAAGCCTTAATGGATGTATAGAAAGAAAAAAAAAAACAACTTTCTACTTTGATGCATCAGAAGAATCTTCTGCTCTGACACAGATAGAGAGTAGTTCAGTCTCTCAACTGGAACAAAGCTGCTGCATTAGGAGAGCAACACATGAAAGAAAGTAGGGCTCAAAGCAACAAACATGGATTTTATATAAACCACAAAAACATGTCTGCGCCACTCTTTCTGCAGAACTAAAGCACTTTTTAAAAATATATAACTGATATTTACATGTGCTTTTTCAAATGAGTGATGTGAAGTGCCATATAGGAAATGTAAAATGTATTGATGTGCTCAGTTTACCTTAGTTTAAGTTGAAAATGGGTTTGTTTGCTGTACGTTCATAATCTGCGAAATGACATCTTAAGTTTGTCACCAATGAAATGAAATACTGTGACAACGACATCTGTACGACAATGACGCAATAGGAGAATTATCACAGTTGCCTTCTTTATATTGAGAATTTTCTTTTACAATTTTAAGTGGGTGATTTTAAGGGGGAAATGTTGTATTTAACTTTTTGGCAGCAGAATAACTTTTTGCTGCCCCTGTGTGGAAATAAGGTGATGACCAAACCGTCGGTAATTTTTCATAAGAGCGATTTGTTTTGGATAGGGGTCAGTGTAGTGGCGCGCTCTCATCTTGTAACTCATTTCTCAGCGTGTGATTGTTCTGCCTTAAGCCAAATTCAAACCAAAGTACCAGACTAACAGTACAAAAACACACAGGTGCTTCCTTCATGTTTCACGCGTTTACATCACTCCTGCTTTCTCTGAACCCATTTTCTCCTTTCGCTTGGGTCTTGACTTCTAACCTAATTTCTTTGTTTGTCTGATTCAATTTCTGCCCCAATTTCACTAAATGACACCAGCTTTGGTTGGCAAACATATCCAAGGGGGGATGTGTAGTTTTAATTCTGATATGCATAAATCTTTGGCTCCCTACATTACAGTTTTTCCAAATCAAATAAGCTCACGGTGCTACCAGCAACACTACAAGACATCTGTAATCTCAGTTTTTAATTTCTATACAATTATCCACTTTGCTTGCTCTTCCACTAAAACAATTACCTTTATAATTCTGTCAGCCTTCCAAGCTAACTTCTTTACACAGCTTTAACCGTATTAGATTAGCCATTACACTACTGTATAGATAGAGGCCTATTAAGTTAATGTTAAAAATTACAACAGCATAAATGTTTTGCTAAGCACTAGTTTCATGGTCCATTTGCATGCTCAGAGTGCAAGCTGCGTGTGATTAAGGCTGGAAGGAATTGAAACTGGAGGTAACTGCTAATACACTGAGGGAGTGCGAGAGGAGGACACAGCTTATAAAGGATACAAGAACAACAGAGGTAAAAGGGTCTCTTTCAAAGGTTCTGACAATAACGGCTGGATAAAGGCAAATGCGGTCCACGTAGCATCGTCATAGTGCCTAAGTAAAGTTCAAAAGAATCGATTGAACGACATATAACATGAAATAAAGGAGGTTAACATATCGCTGTGAGATATAAAGCTCAGGACAAACTCTGATAATGTTTAACCAGCTGAGATTTTAAGATGCGAAATACTAGTGATGTGACATTTGTGTACGAGTCGGCTCTTTTGAATAGTTTGAATGGTTGGATCTGGATCTAATTTTTTAAAACAGTTGAATCTTTTTCTTTCTGATTTGCATGCATTTGTATACTGATTAATACTGAACTGACACAAGAATCAACACAGAAGCAGAACAGGCGACACAAGTGAGAGCTTTGTGCACAAAACACATATTTGACATCATAATCACAGTTAGCTTTAACATTACTATTATTGTAGTGCAATGTTTTGTTTAGATTATGCATAATTCCATAAAGTACACCCTCTCCCACTCTCAGTTTAAACCATTTTAAACCCTTTTAAGCCATTTAAGTCAGTTCTCTCTGTGATTAGTTTGTAGATAAGATGAGTTCTCACATCAGCTTCTGTCATATAAATAAATAGTAAAAAAAAAAGCCAGTCTTTTGAACGGCTCTTTAAAATAAACAGATCCATAAGATTTGGATCCCACAAAAGAGTTGAAAGTCCCATCACTATTAAATACTAAACTTAGTGATTATTCAAAAGTATAGAGTGTGATAAGTATATTTTCCCATCTCAACAGGTCATCAAGTTCTCCCACAACTCTTTTTTTTTTTTTTTAACTTTTTTACTTTACTTTTCGAATAGTTTTTGCCAGTGCATCTCCATGGACTGTTGGCACATCTGCCAGTAATGTAAATATAATGAATGTGTTCATTTCGTCATTCGGCCCCGAGCTCTATTGACCCTATTCCACCCCGCCCACTTTTGCAGAAAATTTCTTTGTGGTGGTGCTTCCACTTTGCGGCAATCCCATTCTTTTCAATGGATTATTTGGGAAAAGTTTTGCTGATAAAATCTGATATAAAATAGATTGATTTGTTTAAAATGTTCAGTGGTCTTGTGACCAACAAGTCAACACTGCACTGATTCTCTGGGAGGCTTTAAAACGGCTCTGTAGTCCATATAGAACTTATTTGCTGTAAAGATCAGCAGCTTCATGCAAAATAATACAACCCAAATGACAATGGCGGCGCCACAGCAACTTCTGGAATAAGGAGAATAGAGGTCGTGGATGCGAGAAAGCAGTTCAACAGAAAAAAAAAAAAAAAAAGTTTGTGATGCTTGCATAGGTGTATTTCAGATAGGACTTGTGTACAAAAGCACGCTGGTAGTTCTTCTGAAGTATTTATGCTCAATAAGAGAAGCTGGAGCCCCCAAACACAATGCAGCTGCACTGACATGTCTGACTGTGCGTCTGTAGGAAAATAAGTTATAATGACCTACATTATGTCACTGTGAGTATAGCTAGTGAAAGCATAGAAACCTTTTTAAACAAAGTTAAAGTCTCTATGTCTAAGTATCTGTAAAAAATCTTTTATTTATGAGATAACCTAGAATATGTCTAGGTAGATCAGTTACACAATCAGAATTCAAATAATGAATTAAAAAAGTGTCCTTTCGATGTACCATGGAGTCAATGGGAATGAGTTAAGTCAGGCGATAAATGGATGATTATGAGGTCCATGGTTGACGTCCTGCATTAGCATAACGAAGCAGACAGACTCCTGCTGCCCTTGGAGGCTATGGCAGTGTGCGTGTTTGGATGAGAGAATTAAAGAAAGGCATCGTACTTGTAACATCCAGCAAAGCCATTAGCAAACAGTCACAAAGCTCAAAAATCATAACGCTATCGAATCAATCTCTGAAACAATGTTTGTGCTGCTACTGATTCCTCCCATCTGTTTTCATTAAAATGAAAATGAGACAGTTCATCTATCTTTGTGCCAAAGTCATATGCTGCTGGTGTCTGGGGAACAGGGAAGGCACGCTCAGCTTGATATACATTTAAATGACTTTGTCCATGCCATATGTGTCACGGATTTTATTAAATGAATATGACACAGGTCAGGGTACTTTACATTTTGTGTGTGCTCTCATTTTGAGAGGAGTTGAATTTAAAAAGATCAAATTTTACTGCTGCTATAAAACAACCTGATGGTATTTTTTTCTTCAGCCACCCTCCTGTGACATCTGATTCTCAATCATCCATAAAAGCATTGAAGGTTTTGGAGAGGTGATTCCAAACCTCTAGAAATATATACAAGAGATTTCTGTAACAAAGGACATTATGCAAAAAAATAAAAATAATAATAACACAAAATCCCTTTCTACTGACAGACAAAGCTTCACTGACAGATGTAGGACTGTGGGACTCAAAGGTTTCGAACAGGGGTGTCACCGAGGGCCACATCAGAAAAAGAGTCGCTCTCAAAGGGCCAGATGTAATGTAAAATAAATGTAACTACTTTTTTAATCTCGTTCATAAACTTTCTGTATTTATTACTTTTTCATTTTACAAATATTGCATATGTATTTCCATAGATGTAAAAAACTGTATGTATAACTCGCTATCTCCTGATAAAGTGACATTTTAAGACAGTCATACCTTTTAATTTACCTTGTTGTGGGCCACATAAAATTACATGGTGAGCCACATTTGGCCCTTGGGCCTTGAGTTTGACACATGTGGTTTAGGAGGTCTTTTAATATATGTAGTTTTTATATTTAAGGACTGGAATGAATGATTTATAAATGGTACATTGATTGAAAAAGTCACCGCCTATAAATATCTTGGGTGTTGGCTTGATGAAAACCTTTAAAATACATATCTCGGATTTATGTAACAGTTTAAAATCAATATACTGTTGTTCAAGCAACTTTTTCTTTCTGTACTGGATTATGGAGATATAATCTACATGCAGACTTCAGCCTCTACTTTGAAACCTTTAGATACACTCTTTCACTCAGCCCTTCGTTTCATCAGAGGTGATAAATTTAAAACCCATCCCTGTACGCTCTATGGAAAAGTAGGTTGGCCATTGCTATATGTCAGAAGAGAACAACACTGTATAAAATGTATTTATACGAGACTACTTCACAGACTACTTGAATATCTCACTTGTTTGCTGAACTTTGATACAGGAACCTTTAATACAAGATCTCACAATTGTCTAAGTCTAAAAACTGGATGCATCTATCTGTAGTCTTACACAAATCAACAAAAAGACAACAGACGTGTAAAGTCACCACCTACAAACTGCAAAACATCACAAACAATGCTACTATAGGTTTTGACAAAATGCCTGTAAGATCTTTGAACACACGCTCTGAGACTAACTCACTTTTGCTTGCTGCTTGATCAGACAGTTCCACATAACGTGTTTTGTGTGGTTTTATATTCTGTCAATGCTCTTTAGATGAGAGGAAGAAGTGACACCATGCATACCCCCCGGTGAAGATGCTCCTCTTTGATAGCATAAGCCGCCACGTGTGCTTACAATATTAAACGAATCCTGACTGCTGCGCTTCACTGAGAGTCAAGACCAGGTTTGCCGTCTTGACATTTGACTAAGAATAAACTTTAAACACCATGATTCTGCTGAAGGCGTTTTACCCATATAGCCCCAGCTTCACGGATACCAGTGCTTAGAGATGGAGATATGTGATCATGCTATTGTTATTCAACTTGCTCCAAACATCAGTGCGAATGAACATCACCTCTGGCAGGCTTTAAAACATCTACTCGTCTTGTACAGGTGCGTAGAAAGTACAAGACGGGAAAGAACATAGCAGCTTTGTAGATCAAGAGGAGACTTTAACTGTATGGACATATGTAGGTTGCAAATATTATTTTTAATCAAAGTATAGCCAGACTGACTTAGAATACAAACAGCCAATCTAATTGAATCAGATGTGTTATATGATGGAGGACTAATCCATGTTCAGTGAAGCGACTGATGGAAACTGGAAATTAATTAGCTTAACCAACATGGAGAGACTTATCTACAGTATGTGCAGATGGTAAGGACATTAACATTCTCCCAAGACCAAAGAAAGATGCTGGTATCATATAGTTTGCATTGTTCAAAAGGAGGTACAAAAAAAAAACATAGACTAAAATTGCAAAATCGACTTTTTTGAGCTTTTAACCCTACTATAGTTATTTCCCCTCGTCATTTACTCACCCGAAGTTGTATCTAGAGTGAGTAGTGAGAGTAGTTCGTGCATGTGTGAGTAATCTTTAATCACTTATTTTCAAGACGCCATATTGCCGATCAATCCCCATTTTCACCGCCACCGGCATACGCCCACTGCTCTATACTTACTTTAATCTCAAATTTTGTGATACATGTAGGATTTGGCAACTCTGCAGCTATCCATCAGAGGTGCCGACTCTTTGTTGTGATGATGTTTACAGCGACATCAGCTCCCACTGGGTACCGCAGTCTTCTTATGTGGAAGCAAGATGACTTGTTTCTTTTATGAAGTCACTTTAGATTAATATTGCAATTTAAAATGTGCAAATAATGACTGTATGAATAATGATCTGTGGGTGTCATAGATTATAACTATATAGCAGACACAAGCACAATAGGTCTGGGTGCTTGAATGTAATTATGTGTGATTTCTTTTAGAGAAAAAGCACTATTCTCACTGCAGACTAAAACAAGACCCTTTGACTTTGCATGAAAACAGACTTGGTCAAACGGCAACAACTGAAAATTAACTATGGCTGCATTCATTTAAGGAAATAAGTGCTGTTTGAGGGTTGTAGAGGAGGCTAATAGTTGTGTACAAATGTGCAGAGAGTGGAGAGTTCAAAACAGAAGATCATGAAAACTGCTATTTTGAAATCGTGCCAGTTCATTTTCCTGAGAAGTGTCTTTAAAGGACCCATTTTTGCAATTTTCTGATATGTTATAATGTTTCTGTATCACAAACATACCTGGAAAGTGTGAATTTGTTTCATTCACACATGTTTAACACACAAACATATTTTGTGCATATTTAGACTTCTTCTCTTAAACTGACAACACTCATTTCTACCTTGTGATGTCATGTGGTAATGCAGGAAGTGCCCCACTGTGCAATCTTTAATCGCTTATTTTTAAGAGGCCATATTGTCGATCAATCCCCGTTTTCACCGCCACTGGCATACGCCCACTGCTCTGTACTTAATTTAATCTCCAATTTTACTTTCAGTGATGCATGTAGGATTTGGCCTTCACTAGAATCATTTGGATAATTTCAACCCTGGAATTGCCGATTTCTACAAAACTAAACGTAAAAAGTAGCTGTTAACTTGAAAACTAACACTTCCTAACATCACAAGGTGCAACACAGCATTTTGAGCTTTGGAGATGTAGACAAACCAATAATAAAGTGTTACTCAAACGTGTGAATGGAACAAAACACAACTCCAGGTGTGTTTCTGATAAGGTAACAACATTCTAACATAGCTAAAAGCTCACAAGAGTCGATTTAGTGTAAAATAGGAACTTAAAAGTTTCAAGCACATTATCTAAATGTCCAATTGTTAGCGTTAAGACTACAGTGTCACTCATATGGCTGTAATTCACTCATTGTATTCCTGTCTTCTAAGTACCACATAAATCTAAAACCCATTTCATTGTAAGCTGACCCCGGTTTGTTCCTCTGCTTGTCACTCACACAAAGTGGACTTCTCCGGTGCAGAACTAAAAATGGCACTCCGTTCAATTCTTCTGAAAGACAAAAACCCTGTCAGGAACAGTGAGAGAGTCCACAAGTCCAGGACCGTCAGGAGCTGCTCGATTAAGCTATGGCGTGTATGATTTAGGTTGCTGGGGATAACCTGCTGCACAACTTCTTCGGTGCTGATGCCGTAACTTATAGAAATATCTGTAAATGTGCTTCTATTTCTTTCTTTTTTTAAATTTTTTTTTCTTGCAGATCTTTCAACATGTCATGATTTCACTGCAACCACAAGAGATTACATAAAACGCGCTCATTCTTTTGATTCCTTTTTAAAAAACAAGTACATTTTTACTTTGTGACTGATGCCAGAAGCCTCCATAGTATTAAATTTAGAAGAACTACAGATGAAAGGCATGCAAAATATGGTCTGAATGCACCATATGTCAAGGTAGCAGTTAGTCACAAAAATAATATTAAAAAATGCGAGCAGAGAGCTAAAAACGTGCCAAATGGAATAGTCACTAAGGGTGTTCCATGTCTGTCTAATATTAGTGAGCTGTAATAAAATGTAAGCTAACAGCATGAGCAGGCCATCAAACAATTACACACAAATTAATGGACAAATGAACAACATAATCAATCAATGGATCCATTAACTGCTCTGGTCCCACAGGGAGCTTATGGAGCATGCTACATTACTGACCCGGCAACTTCTTCAAAACACAGACGCTAACAAAAGCAAATTGTTTTTTTAGTTGACATCTCCAATTAATACAGGGATTGAAAATCAATTTGGCAGATGGCTTCTTCACTGTTAAATTACACTTGTGTATCGTTTCCACTTGTGCGCCTCCGACTGCTTGGCACACGGGGCACGTCATGAGGTTTACGGCGCAGTTCTTTCTCATTCACCTCGCTGTATAAGTCAGTCTGACAATAATGGACATAAACTAGGCACAAACCAACACCACTATCAGCAGCTCACCATAGCGGGGTACTCACAGGCAAACTTCAAATTCATCTCATATGCACTGTGCACTGTGTAATGGTAAATAATCACGTTTTTAAATAGCGCTTTTCTACATTCAAGGCATCTTCAAAAGCTCTTTACGTCAAGGAACCACTCACATGCACTCACACGCACATTTATACGCCGGTGTATGCAGAACAGGGCCGGTTCTAGCTTTCAGGGGGCCCTAAGCTGAATTTGTCTCTGGGGCCCCCGACAGTGGATGCCTCCTGGCTCAGCTAATGGTGATTCACATTTGACAACATTATGACTCTGCTCTCATCTCCTTGACCAATTGTATTTGTATTTATATGTCCAACATCAGACTGAAAACATCCACAATATCACAGCTACTATAGTCACAAGAACAGTACACAAACATATAAGGGGGGGGTCAAGAATTCTAGACAAGTTTCTGGGGGATTTTAATGTGTTCCAGTTGGCGACAGTGGGCTACATTTACATTATAAAGGGTCCTTGCACCGGTCTAAGCACACATTGTTGCCCTCACCTCTGCCTGACTCAAAAACAAATGTAGGCAGCAGTAGATATTTTGCTACTATAGATATAAAACAAATGTTATTGTTTTAGAGGGATATTTAGGTCTCTGTAAACACACAATCCCTGTGTCCAATAAAACTTGATGTTATTTTCAATATAAATGTATGGGCTCTTGGGGGCCCTCTGCTGGCCTTGGGACCCTAAGCAGCTGCTTACTCTGCTTATAGGCTGGGCCGGCCCTGACGCAGACACTGGGGGGAAGATGGGTAAAGTGTCCTGCCCAAGGACACAATGACAGTAATCATCAGTGGGAGCTGGAATCACGTCGACAACCATTTGACTGCTCAACTGATGATGTTTATGTCGAGAGTGGGATTTGAACCACCAACCAGTGGACAAACATTCTTCCAACTGAGCTGCTGTTGCTCATGCAGTGTAGTTGTTAATATTTTTATCATAGTTCTGGTTGGGGTTGTCAACTAATCTAATAAACTACTAAAACTTGAATTGATACTGCTTGTAAGAATGTTCATTTCTGGTGTAGGCGTCAAAGAGGACCAAGAGACTGAAACATAAAGTCAGAAGGGTTTGATGAGTTCCACATAGGTAAAGTGAACAATGAAGCAACAGACTCTCAGGTAAGGACAGCTGAAGAGCCCTGAGATGTGCATGTTGACAGCTTTTACAGTGTCTCTCTTAATGTACGTGCTTGTGAGGCAGGTCTTCTTCTTGTTTGAATGGCGTTACATTTTAAGAAACTTCAGGCAAATCCTACAATGGTGACTGTTTTATAATAATCTCAAAGTGAGGGTCACACATTCCTTAGTGAGAGGGGCTACAGATAAGTAGTGGTTTTAATCAAAAGACCAGAACATAGGTGTTATCTTCTTGTCCACACGTCCTTGCAATCTCCCACGTTGGTCTCCGTAGCGTCTTGGTGATCCTCCATGCTTTCCATATCCAATGTGCACGTGTTATTTACCTTAGCATTAGTAATTCAAGATACCAGTTTGATGTAGTGCTGCACTGCTACAAAATACCTCACATGCTTCGTAAGACGTTAATGGTTGTGTAGATTTCAATTTCTGCTATTTTTGTGAATATGAGTGAGTAATAGTTCAGTATTCAAATAAATAATGACTAAGTTTTTGTATTTCAATCAACTTTGCCGTTAAATTTGCAGGAAAAGCACTCCCACCAGAAGTTTTTTCACGCTACACATAATACCCGTTTTAATCTACTCTCCTCTATGATCAAAGCAGTCCATTTTCCCCTGTCAAACTCCCATATTTCAGATGTCTGCCCATGCCCCGAGTCCCACTCATATCCAGACAAGCCCCAGACTCCTGGTCCTCTCCAGGCCGTGCCCAGAGGCTCTCAGCTCTGATAGGATGTGTTCTCCCCTCAGCACATCCGCCTCTGGGAATCTGCTCCAGTCTCTGCAGAAATGTCCAGAATAACTCACTCCAGACATACCCACAAGGCAATCCGAGAGTAATGGATACATATACCCCTATAGCACTGGATAAAATCGCTTACTCTTATCTGATGTGGTCCAGAAGTCGAATTTTTAGAAGAAGAGTAAATCTTGATCTACTCTTGTTATGTTATGTTATGAGTGATCTGTGTAATTAGAACAAATTCACAACTTACACAGACATGCAAGAGATTCTTAAAGAGGGTTACTCAAGTAAAAGTAAAAGTATCACATGAAAAAATCTAATTAAGTAAAAGTATTAAAGTACCAGAACTTTAAGAGTAAAAAGTAAAAGTTTTTTGCACAAGTGTTGTTTGGTCCAGGGGGGAACAATAAATCGATGGAAATGAGAAGTATCCTTTGAAGGTGGTTGTAAGGATACCTAATCATGAATTCAGAAACTATATTTTTATGATGAACTGTGTGGATGCTGTATACTGTGACTTTATGAAGTCCACAATAATCTCCTACTGTCTTTTGGCCGTTAGAGTAATGCAGGTTGAGGCTGCTACACCAGGACACCAGGGGGATCCACCTCTCTCCTGTAGACAGACTCATCCCCATCCGAGATGAGCCCGATGAGGTTGGTGTCATCCGCAAACTTGACCAGTGCCATGACGGAGCAGAGCTGGAGACTAGGAGCACTAGTGTGACAGGGAGAAGAGCAGGGGGGAAATTCACACTCTGTGGAAAAATAAGGGCATGCAGAGTGTCCGAAAAATTTCTTCAATAGCAACATTAACGCGCTGCCTCTGGTGCAACAGGGTGTCCAGTGTTATAAAGTGTTCGTGGAGAGAAACATGCAGAGGGGAAGAAACTGTTTTGTAACAGAGCAGGGAGGATGGTCCTGAATGGACCGAGCCTGAAGTCTGCAAAGGGATCCTGGCGTAGAAATAGTCCAGATTCAGGAGGAGAAGTGTCAGGCCAGGTTAATGCTATCCACAGACCTGATCGACCCCGAGTCCTGCAGAGGCGTACAGGAGGGGGAGAGAGGGAAGAGGTGCAGGACCAGGTGCTCAAATTCTCTTCAGAGCGCAGACGTCAGTGCCACAGGTCTATAGTCATTAAGTCCAGTGATCTGGGCTCTTGGGGACAGGGACACACAGGATGGAGGAAGTGAGGATGGACTGACAATGATGGCCGGTGTAAAGATGCACCATCATCTGGAGCCAGTTCCTCAGCACAGTGTCTAAGGGTGGAAGGAGAGACACACCGTCTGGGCCCGGGGCTTTGCAGGGATTTTGCTTCCTGAAAAGCTTTGTCACGTCCCGCTCCGAAACAGTGAGGGCAGTGGGGAGGAGGAGGGGTCCGAGGTGGGTTCAGCTGTGATGTCCATGGTGGTGAGGGAGGTGGGGCAGGGGTGTGGGACGTCAAACCTCGCATAAAAGCCATTTAGCTGTTCTGCAAGTTGTTTATTGTCCACAGCTGGAGGGGCTTTGGGCTTGTAGTTGGTAATTTGCCTAAGCCCTCTCCAGACAGAAGCAGAGTCGTTGGAGGAGAAATGCTGCTTCAGACGTTTATTGTAATTCGCTTTAGCCTTTTCCACCTCTTTGCTAAAAGCATACTTACAATGCCTGTAGCCCTCACGATCTTCTGCCCTGTATGCCCTCTCCTTTTCCCTCCTTAGATGCCTCAGTCTGGGAGTGAACAAGGGTTTATCGTTGTTAAAAGTCACCCTGGTATGTGATGGGATAATACTGTCCTCACAGAACAGTATGTATGACGTCACAGTGTCTGTGTACTCATCCAAACTGTCTGTGGCAGTCTTGAACACGTCCCTGTCTGTAAAGTCCAAACACGTGCGAAGCTCCTCCACAGCCTCGCTGGTCCACTTCTTAGAAGTCCTCACAGCAGGTTTGGAGAGCTTTAGCCGTTGTTTGTAGGCAGGTATGAGGTGAATCATGTCGTGATCAGAGAATCCCAGAGCAGCGCAGGGCACGGCTCTGTAGAGTAATAATGATCCAGCGTCTTCTGCTCTCTCGTCGGGCATTTAATAAACTGTTTATACTTAGGCAGTATATCCACCTATATTTGTAACACTGTAGTGTATTGTTGTGCATGTTGTTTTTGTATACAGGTATTTATGAAAAACAGCTGTGCGAAAGCCTTATAGAAGAGGCGTGGACTCATACTGGTAAGGGCCCAGGACAGATCGCAAGATTACTCAAACATGTATGGACGGCATATAAAACCACTCCAGGAACAACATTAGAACATGGTAGGAAACTCCACAAAGTAGATTTTGCTTAATAGCCCCTTTTTAATAGGTTCATAACAAGGAATACTCAGCCGCTGTCAAAAATTAGCAGTAGATAAACACTGCTATTGTTCATACCTCATAATCAAGGGACAATTTTCTACAATGCTAAGGAAAATAAGCTCCAGTGTTACGCTCTTTGAGAAATGAGAATGACTTCTCTTTGCAAATCACTGGCAGATTAGACTGAGCCGAGCAGCAACACAAAAGTCCTGATTCTGAGCAACCTTATTGTAATATGAGTTTAAAGGTTTTATATTATTCAAAATTAACAAAGCGCTTTACATGAAGGAACCACTCACCCACTCACACACACACACACACAGAATCATACACTGGTGTATGCAGACACTACGGGCAAGGTGGGTTAAGTGTCTTGCCCAAGGACACAACAACAATGTTCATCTGTGAGAACTGGAGTCACCCCTCCAACCTGTGGGTCAGTGGATCTGACCGCACAACTAATGATGTTTATGTCGAGAGGGGAATTTGAACCACTAATCAATTGTGCATCATGTAAATTCAAACGGCATCTCAAAGCAGAGACATGGGGCTCTCTAAATATTTTACTGTCATTACGGTAATGTGCTTATGTCGTCCCTCAAAGACGACCAATCAGGTGCTGCAGGGATTTTCCCAGTCAGTTATTCAATGCATCAAAGGAAAAATAAGCATGGATATGTAAAACAGAGGTAGTTGTGTGAAAAACGCAGTACATTCTCATTCTTCCTTTAACATGATTTTATGGCTAAAAAAGAATTAAAGCCTAGGCGAGCCACACTGGTCTATAATGTGCTCAGTCCTTAAAGGGTTAAGCTCTGTTTTGTTTCACTGACACATGTTTGAGTAACCCTGCATTGAGCTGTGGACACCTCTAAAGCTCAAAATGGTCTGTTCCACGTCATGATGTCATGTAGTCGTAGTTTTCATGTTAACAGCTCCTTTTACATTTAAGTTCAGTAGAGATTGGCAATTCCAGGGCTGAAATTATCCAAATGATTCTAAAAAAACCAATAATATGTATATATATATATATATATATATATATATATATATATATATATATATATATATATATATATATATATATATATATATATATATATATATATATATATATATATATATATATATATATATATATATATATATATAATATATATATAATATATATATATTATAGTTAAAAAATCTCCTCCTCACCCTCCGCGGGTGGGTCTTTATCCCCTCTTTTTCCACGCAGGGACCTCTACCAGAGGCCTGGGAGCTTGAGGGTTCTGCGCAGTATCTTTGCTGTTCCTAGTACTGCGCTTTTCTGGACTGAGATGTCTGATGTTTTTCCTGGGATCTGCTGTAGCCACTCCTCCAGTTTGGGGGTCACTGCCCCTAGTGCTCCGATGACCACGGGCACCACTGAGGCCTTCACCTTCCAGGCTTTCTCCAGCTCTTCTTTGAGCCCCTGGTATTTCTCTAGTTTCTCATGCTCCTTTTCCTGATGTTCCCATCGCTTGGTACTGCAATGTCCACCACAACGGCTTTGCTCTGTTGTTTATCCACCACCACTATGTCCGGTTGGTTCGCCATCACCATTCTGTCAGTCTGTATCTGGAAGTCCCACAGGATCTTGGCTCGATCATTCTCCACTACCTTTGAGGTATTTCCCACCTTGACCTTGGGGTTTCCAGTCCGTACTCTGCACAGATGTTTCTGTACACTATGCCCGCCACTTGGTTATGCCGCTCCATGTATGCTTTCCCTGCCAGCATCTTACACCCTGCAGTTATGTGCTGGATTGTCTCAGGGGCCTCTTTGCACAGCCTACACCGTGGGTCTTGTCTGGTGTGGTAGATCTGGGCCTCTATTTCTCTTGTGCTCAAGGCCTGCTCCTGTGCAGCCAGGATGAGTGCCTCTGTGCTGTCCTTCAGTCCAGCTTTCTCAAGCCATTGATAGGATTTCTTGATATCAGCCACTTCAGTTATGTTCCGGTGGTACATCCCATGCAGGGGCTTGTCCTTCCATGATGGTTCCTCCAGCTCCTCTTCCTCTGCACTCCACTGTCTGAGACATTCGCTGAGCACGTCATCTGTTGGGGCCTTGTCCTGGATGTACTTGTGGATCTTGGATGTTTCATCCTGGACTGTGGCTCTCACACTCACTAGTCCTCGGCCTCCTTCCTTACGGCTCGCGTACAATCTCAGGGTGCTGGATTTGGGGTGGAACCCGCCATGCATGGTCAGGAGCTTTCGTGTCTTAACATCTGTGGTCTGTATCTCCTCCTTTGGCCAGCTTATGATTCCTGCTGGGTATCTGATTACTGGCAGGGCGTAGCTGTTTATTGCCTGGGTCTTATTCTTGCCATTGAGCTGACTCCTTAGGACTTGCCTTACTCGTCTGAGGTATTTGGCCGTGGCTGCTTTCCTTGTTTCCTCTTCAAGGTTGCCATTTGCTTGTGGGATACCAAGGTACTTGTAACTGTCCTCAATGTCTGCTATTGTCCCTTCTGGGAGTGAGACCCCTTCTGTGTGGACAACCTTCCCTCTCTTTGTCACCATCCGGCTACACTTCTCTAGCCCGAATGACATTCCAATGTCTGTGCTGTAGATCCTAGTGGTGTGGATCAGTGAGTCGATGTCTCGCTCATTCTTAGCATACAGCTTGATGTCATCCATGTACAGGAGGTGACTGACGGTGGCCCCATTCCTGAGTCGGTATCCATAGCCAGTGTTGCTGATGATTTGGCTGAGGGGGTTCAGACCTATGCAGAACAGTAGTGGGGACAGTGCATCTCCTTGGTATATATATATATATATATATATATATATATATATATATATATATATATATATATATATATATATATATATATATATATATATATATATATATATATATGGGCACTTTAAAAAATAGACTAAAATGTCACTAGTTATTTGAGTTACTTATATTTAAAGATTTTTTTTTTTTTTTTTTTATTAAACAAATTTCTGCTCAGACATGCTGTTCAACTATCGGCTCCAATCTGGTTATTTCCTTTACTTACCGCAAGTAGTGTGGACTTTCTCAGTGCTGAAGTGCAAAAGGCTTGAGTGTGCATGTCAAAGCACCACTATTATCTTAACAAAGAAGACAATCTCATAATCTATGGCAATCTAGCTGTTCTTGCAAAAATAAAACTAATTATCTTGGGTTGAGGTAAATGGCTGTTATTATGTATAGTTCTGTCTTCTCCTTCTTTATCGAACATGCTATGATGTCTGAAGCCCTGTTAGAGCTAATTGCACACTTTAAGAGGACAACAATGGTGTTATCTGTCAGCCAATGAGAACCCACATGCAGAAGTAAGAGTGAAAAAGATAATTATTCCCATCAAGTCCATCTCCAGTCCAGCGGAAAATGTGCTACACAGGTAAATAGTCTTCTGTTTAGTCACCCTCTAACTTAAACCCAGATCAAAATCCATAAGTATTAAAACGTAGTGTAGTGACAGTTTAAATTGTTTGATTTCATGATTCATTCAAATAAAGCCTATAGTACATGTTAATGGTTCAGATATATTTACAAAAGCTAAAAGTGGATAAAGGTTAGCAAGATTTTATTGACAATATGGTATAAGTATAAAGTGTTTTTCTTATTCTTGTATAGACCTGTTGACACACATGTCACAGCCAGGTCGCAACTCTCGCTGGAGGAAAAACAACGGAAAGACTCTAAGTTGTTGTTATTGCTGTTGTTGTAGCTGTTGTTGTTACTGTTGTTGCTGCCATTGTTATTGTTGTTTCCATTGCATTTTTTTTTTTAGTTTGAACTACTATGATATTGTTGTAGTCTTATTCAAAATCTGGATTAACCCTGGTGGTGGTTAAAATCTCATTTATTCTACATAATGCGCTGTATGCTGTTTGTTGCATTTCAGTGATATTGCAATACAAGTAGGTGTCACTACCTGTGTGTCAACTATTGAAAAACATAAGAAATTGTTCACCTTATAGAAAATAACTTGTGACTGACAATCTGATCCCATCATGAAAACAGCTAAATCCTTTTTATTCTTCTGTAAAGCACTTTGAATTACTCTGTGTATAAGCTGTGCTATACAAATGTACTTGCCTTGCCTTTAAGAATACTTTTACACTTCTTCTTCAGTTCACAATCATTACATCTGAAGCTTTATAAGATCTCATCATCTGGAAAAAGCTAAATATTTGTATTTTTACTCTTTAAGTACACTTTTAAACAGGTACTTTAATACCTTTACATTAGTAGATTTTCCCATGTAATACTTTTACTTTTACTTGAGTATTTTTTTGCTCTGGTATCCGCACTTTCACTTGAGTAAATCTTCCACCGCTGGTACAAAATGACATTGCTGAATTGATTACCCATTTAAAAGGCTTGTTGCTTTTACAAGGTTTTGGCTTCTGTCTTTGTCTTTTTTAATAGTTGCTGATCTGGCAAACAAAAAAGTCTAAAATGACCAGACTGATTAAATTAAAGCAATAACACATTTCGGAAAGGCTATGTTCAAAAAAATTCCCAAGCCATCCAAAAGTCATTCATATTTGAAGCAAAACAAACAAGTAAAACATGATTAAACTGTTTCTACCCAAGACCTGTCAATACGAGAGTAAAAGAACTCAGAGCCTACTCAAATCATGCATGAGTTATAAAGGCTAAATAATATAACATAAAGTACCAGAAGACCAAATTAGGTTCAGTAATTTGAACAAACGAGCCAATAGAATGATGTATATACAAGATGTGACAAGTGATTCAACTAATTCAAACTAATTCCTCGAGCAGCACTGCAGGGGAGAGGAATTAGTAGGACTTAAGAAGACAAGGAAATTGTTTTATGCAGAAGGTATTAAAGTGTCACACAAGTTCTTTTAAAAGACCAGCCATAAAAAAAGCACACACGTAAATATACTGAGGCGCATTTCCTTCATTTGCTTAAAATAAGAACATGTAACTCAAATGATGAATGCGGGCGACAGTAGCTCAGAGCGTTTGTCCACTGATCCAAGGGTTGGTGTTTCGAATCCTGCTCTCGACATTTATACCAGAATGACAAAGATACATACATTTCAAAGCAGAGTGACTTTTGTTTCACACCCATAAGATAATGAACTTTTACACTTGGACAGGCAGAACAACCACGAGTCTCCTGTGGGATGGAGAAAGAGTTAACGTCTAGTTTGGGTCTGGCACACTGACACAAATCAAATGCTTTTAAAGACATGAATATACTTAAATTTCCATCACAACATTCTAAAAATAATCCGCAATAGGTGAAATCCACAAAGGAATCATCTTTATTTTTTACAATTATTAAAAATGTTTTAAGGCTGTAAAACCCCTCACCACACACTTAATACACTTTTCTCAGACAGGCATTGACATTTTCTCACATTTCTCTCATGTTTAAACACTTTCAAAGTTCAAATCTTTGTAGATTAAAAAAATAAATAAAATAAGTGCAGTATTATAGAATGGAACCAAAGATCAAGACCTGTTTACAGGCCCAAACATTTGTTATAAATAAAATATAAATGTTTTCCTATACTGTAAGTAAAAATGCTAACGATTGAAGATTTATGTAAATTTGGCTGAACACATTATGTACTGTACAGGCACGAAGGAGACTCACAATGGTCTACAGTCCCTTAGCCAATCAGGACACAGAACACAAAGCACGTTCATAAGTTGTAAAAAAAAAAAAAAAAAAAAAGCATAGAAAAAAATCAGCGAAACAGTGAAACCGCAAAAGGTGAACTGTGATATAACAGGGACCACTGTATTCCACATTAAAATTTGTTATTGTGACATCTCTAGTCCTGTCTGCATCTAATTAGAAAGCCTTTTGTTGCAGAAGTGCACATCAGCATGCTAGTTGTTGTTAGCGTTACAATCACGGCGAAACTCTGCTCACTTATAAACTCATCGTGGTAAATAATGAGGATGAACGTGGACAACTGCAAACCTTTTAAAATGAGCTAGCGCTGACTTTCATGTTTTAAAGACCAAATAAATGTTCTTACGTAAGTCTCATGCACCAGGTGCCCAGCCCACACGAGATTATTTGACACTATTAACAATATAAAGAAATATGGCCGTCATAAATACCAAACACAATATCCAGCAGTAACAAGCACAGCTGAATCACACCCCCTCAGGACACACAGCCTTTTGTCTTCTTCAGACCTTCTCCGCAAAGCCTGCCACACAATTCATTTTCAAATAACCGCTATGAATATTTTTAAATGTTTAGAGGAAGTTTACACGGCATCACAACATTGAAATAGTCGGTTTTGAATTGAGGTGGAGCACATTCAGACTTCTGTTGTAAAATTTACTGTTTACCTGTTGGAAATGGGCCTTGAGTAGTTTACCAAAAAACCTTTTCCTGTCTGACATATTAAAACAAGCAAAGCATTATTATCTTTTTGGTTGTGTAGATTGAAAAGCATGTTCCTAAATCGATTGCTCTCTATGCGTTTCAGTGCACCACTATTCAAATAAGTTTCGTTATTCTATGCCAAGGACAGACACGCATTCCTCCTCCCGACAACGTAATTCAAAGCAGTCAGAAACCCAGCAGATACGTATTCATCTTTATCATTTGTCCCTCCCATCTGAGCCCTCTGCGTCAATATAGTAATCTCTTAAACTATTGATGTGAAATGCCATGTTCTTTGCACTCCTCACTCTGTAATCTGTAGACTTTTTCACTCTCAACCTGCAATTTAACACAGTTTCATTCTTCTACATACAGCTTAGCAGATGTACTGTAAAACCAATGGTAAAATATTGACTTTTGAAGGACGGTAGTAAATATAACATTTCCACTACAAATTCCCTTTTAATTTTCCAGTTACTGATACCAAATTGGAAAGAATAGCTAGCAACTGTTTCATTTTAATATTACACAACTATCTTTCCGTTTTGGCTATCATTGACCAAAGATATCTGAAAATGTCGGCCTGTCGCTGGGTGTCAGATGACATCCCAACATTCAACGGAACAGTCATATTTAATACAGATGGAGGCAGGGCCAGCCCAGCCTATAAGCAGACTAAGCAGCTGCTTAGGGCCCGAGATCACCGGAGGGCCCCCAAGAGCCCATATATTTGTATTGAAAATAATATAATACGTAAAGCTATACTAGAAACAGTGCTCGGGTGTTTACAGCAGCCTAAATATCTCTGTAAAAAGATTACATTTGTTTTTTTTTTTTTTAAATATATAGATATACTAGCAAAATATCTGCTGCCTACATTTTGTATTTCAGAATCAGAATAACTTTTTATTTTAATTTTTTTAAATTTTATTTATACCCCTACTTTTGAATGGCTGTTTTACAAGTTAGATTAAAGCATTTCAGTCTTTTGGTCATATAAATAGACACACAATTGGACAAGGTGATGAGAGCAGGTCATAATGTTGTAAAATGCAGTCACCAATAGCTGAGCCCAGGTAAATCCACTGCTTAGCCCAGACCCCCCCCTGAAAGCTAGGGCTGGCCCTGGATGGAGGGCAGCTAACATGAATATTACTGAAATGCCAGTTTTTGTTGTAACGCAGCACCTTTATGGGCCTAATCACTAATAGAAATAATCAGGGTCAACATTTGTGAATTTACATTTTGGATATTTCATGACAAAATGCAATGTAATCAATAGGAAAATCTGGCTCTGACCTCCACCAACTGTATTGGACTACGTGAGTGTGACATCACCCATAGCGTTCGGCTCCAGTCAAATGAACCTCATCAAGGCTAGAGCGGTTATAGCGGAAAATTATAATTTAAATTTGGAGCCAAGTTGCATATTAGGAATTTCAACCGTGAGTATCATAGCAACCAAAGAGCCTATCTGGAGTGAGGCTGTTGAAGGTAACCCCCCTGGTTTAGCAAGGAGCAGATGCTTAGCAACACTGTCAATCAAACCTGTTGTTAATGCTAGCGGGAGAAATCTGGGGGAAAAAAGGCACCTGATGTCTGTTATTAATGTTCATATCTTGAGTTACAGACACAACAGCAGAAACAAAAACACCAGAATCACGTAGAGGAGATTAATACGGACATTTTAAGACGAAAATACGAGGATCACTACACCAGTTATGGAGAGAGAGGCGTCAGTTTTCTAATGTAAAGTGAATTGGAGCGAGAGTCGATGGAGCAGGAAGTGCAGCCATGCTCACTTCCTGTTTGGAATGCAGCGGCTAGCACGTTAGCCATGTCCATTTTTATATACAGTCTATACTAGCCTTGCATCTGGGAGTACGACATGATCACATTCTAAAATTTGAAAACAACCGATTAAAGATTTAATTCTGGCTTTGTACTCGCTGCTCTATTTCTAAATAAACCAACTAACTAACAAATAAATAAATAATGAGCTTATAGATCAGCTTATTTTTTTTTTTACAGTGCAGGTAATAAAGCAATGCCAAAAGTGCCCCTCCTGCTAAGTCTGATGGTGACATTGAGTCAGTGGGAGCATAATGACCAGCGCGATCAACCATTCATCTCACAGCAAGATAAAGATCTGCTTGTATTTCACGCATCTAGTGAAAGAACTCAAACAGCGGCACACCCCGGCACCAAATGTGTGGGTGTGTATTTGTAACATTGTGGGGACGAAAATCAGCACACGCTCAGATTATGGAAACCTGCCTCCTTTATGGAGACAGAAATCATGTCCTCATTAGATCAACAACGTGCTTTAAAGTAAATATGTGGGAAATATGTGCAAATATAGTTTAGGTCAAGAGTGTCCAAACTTTTCTCGTTAAGGGCCACAAATAAAAACATAGACAAAGCTGAGGGCTGATTGAGAGGCACAGACTGGTCACCAATACAGTGAATACTTCAAATCTGCGTTATTACACGTTAGACTGAATCACTAGACCTTTATTCATGCTTACATCCTCAGTGGGACACATTAGATATTTGATATGGGCTTGTTAAAGTAGATTTTCAGAAATATACAGTATGGGCCAATTCACCTGGAAGCTGGAGGGCCAAAAAAATGGTCTGAAGGCCACATTTGGCCCCCGGGCCACAGTTTGAGCATGCCTGGTTTAGATTCTTGTCCCCATACAGATGTTACTGGTTTGTCTGGAGATCTGTGCGGAGGTGACCCCACTCACAGTACAAATGCATGTTTTTTAAAGTTATGTCTCATCATTTGTATTAAACACCTGGATGCTATGCCCCACCAGAAAAGTTACATAGTGTCCCTTTAGCATGACTATGGTTAAAGTTAGAATCAGTCCCAGGATATGAATGTAAGTCAATGTAATGTCCCCAAGCAGCATGAAAACCATTTGTGTGTGTGTGTGTGTGTGTGTGTGTGTGCGTGCATGTGTGTGTGTGCATGCGTGTGTGTGTGAGTGTGTGTCTGTGTGTCTGTGTGTGTGCGTGTGAGTGGGTGTGTGTTTGTGTGTGTGTCTGTGTGTGTCTGTGTGTGTGTGTGTGGTGTGAGTGATAGGGACAGCTGGTAGGACATCAGCCTGTTGTGGTTAATTTATTAAAATCAGAGCCCGGTGCCAACTGTGTTTTGCTGCTTGGTTAGACACTGGAGCAGACAGCCGCGTGTTGTCCGGCTCTCCTTGGGGGCACTGTGGTGAATGGCAGGGGCCAGATTAGCATGTTAAACTCACTTGTTGAATAGACACTGGGGTGAACAACACTCCAGGCATGTTAACCAAGGACATACCTGGGGATACAGCATCATGCAGTCTGCTTGGAAACATGGCTACTTTACATGACGTTATGGAACTTTTAGTAGAAGTCATTTGTAGTTTCTAATTTCAGTTTCATTACAATTTAACGCTGAACTTTGTAGCTGCTTAAAGACATGTCCTGCCGGCTGATGGGTTGACTAAAAAGGGGGCGTGGAAAAAGCTCTAAAAAGCTCTATGTGTGTGTGTGTGTGTGTGTGTGTGTAAGACCTGACATGAGTTTAATCTGCCTTTTTACGTATAAAAATACCAAAAAATACCAAATCTTCAGCTAACTCACTCACTAACCTCCCCTTTCTACTGTTCCCCCATATATCCTTATAATACAAGTTTTGCTCGACTAAGACATATCAATTTTCAATTTACTTCACTTTAGTAATTTCAGCCTTTCCTTTCCTCAGAGTGGTTCAAAATTATACTTTCTTTCTACTCCATAAACCAATTTTAACCACCCAAGCAACTCAAAAACTCACATATTGGCTTGAATTTTGCAATGATTTCTTTTAAATGAGTCAATAGCGAGGTGCCCAATTACCAATATTCTTTTAATGATGTTTATATAATGGGAAATTTGAAAAGACACACTTTGGATACACATCAAATTAGTGTAATATTATGTTTTAAAAGTTCAGATTACAGGCTTTCCAAATTGGCTTGGAGAAAAACCAACACTAAGCTAACGGCATTGGATCGCTGTGGGAAGATAACCAATCGCAGCTGTTCCTATCAAATATGCAATCCACAGATCTGGCTCTGTAGCTCTATGGTCCTCATTTAGTGCATTAGTTTTAAGTCATCTGACATCGACGACACCTCTTTGGTTCTCTCCTGATCCTTTCTTCCTCTTCATATGTGCTTCTCTGTTCAAGACAAAGCTCAAAGTAAAGTTGTTCAGAGCTGCAGTTCCTTGATGAAAACCCAGGGGAAATGTGCAGGGAATTGCTTTCATTTTGTTAAAGACGGGGCCATTCTTTTCTTTTGTGTTGGTGCGACCGGGCACAGCTGTTTGCACAATTCAATACCAAGTGCTTCACAAATGGATTTTTCCCTCTCTGTTCTGGCACAGGTCTTACTGATGCCTTTGTAGGGTTCCCCAACAGTTTCAATTTGCGTGCTCCAACCCAAAAGAAAGTGTTAACATCAGCTGCAGATGCTGTCCCATAATGTGTTTAAATGAATGCACACATATGCAAATGTCTGCCATAAGCCATTTTCTGTGTAGTCTAATCTAATAGCCTTTAGCATGTGGGCTGTATGCTAATTAATTATTCATTATCTTTGAATAAATGCCTTTATGTTCTTGCATTCAATTTGGAAGTAATGAGCGTAGTTAATTTTGTTTGCCCGGGATCCATCAGAATACACACTTCTCCGATACTTAACGTTACGAAGATGTGAGTCTGGTCACCATTGTATCTCTACGGGTTCAGATGGGCGTGATTGACAGGTGGATGAGCCAATGAGGGACACGTTTGTATTAAAACAAATATGGGAGGAAAAAAGGAAGGGAAAAAATATCACAGGGGAAAAACATCACACCTTTCTACAGATTCAACGAGCGAAGCACTAAACTAAACTCTTAATCTGAGATGACAGAAATTTGATTTTGTTGAAAATTATGCATGACCAGTGAGCTCCTTTATTTCACATCACTCACTGAATTAAACAACTTTGGGGTGTGACTGAGGAAGTAGTGACCAGACTGAAATCCCTCTGTATAAAAAACACAAAGCTCATTCTACACTTGCCAGGCTATAATTGTATACATAGTTTTGGTATATTTTTTGTTGTGAAAGGTAGAAATTAGGTTGCTGTGGTCAAAATAGGTAGGATGCAGGATACCCAAAGGACTATCATAACTAAAATACAGATGGTTTTATGCAAAGCAAGTTTTTATATTGTTATATCGCCAATGTCAGTGCCTCCGTCCACTTACGTAAATCACTTCGTTTAGCTCTGCACCTTGAACATATTTTAATGGAATAAGAACAGTTGTCACTTTTATGTTTGAGTTGAGAGTCTTGACTAAATTAAACATTTACCCAGACCATCTCCACCTCCAGCTGTACCAAATCACTCACATAAATACATGGTCTAGATTTTCATTGTCAAACACTTTAGTTTCGAGGCTATGTCAACAACAACCTCTTCAGCAGTTAGTTGTTGGTAACTGCACTGTCTGTTATGTGGAAACTTTTGAAGCTGCGATAAAATATTCATCAAAGTATCTGCACCCTGGAACAACATGGCAACAGCGCCGCAGATGTGTAAATGAGAGCACCTGGGACCCGTGCACTCATACTGACAGGAGAACAGGAAGAGGAAGAGAAGACAACACATTGAATCTGATAGAAAACTGTGCTAAAGGTTTCAACTGAATATGTACTATGGTGTGATACGCTAAAATGGAGCTAACTAATCTTCGTGGTGTGGGTTTTGTCGCTATTAAAAGCACATCATTATGAGGAGTTGAACCACAGCCCAGCTACACATGCAGGCCAGTACGTCTCTTTAATGGAACAGCAGGAGGTTAATGGGTATGGCCAGGGATCCCATCAACAAGCTCTGTGAAGTCGGAGAAGTGTGTGGTGTGTAAGAGTGTTCTGACAGACCAAGGCTTAAGGAGGACAAATACAAGGCTGCATTTATTTCAGGCACTTTGAAGATGTCAGAGCAATAGATTTCTGAGTCAGTACTTAAGTAAAAGAAATATATAGTGTTATTGAGCTCTTATTTTATATCCTATCATATATTACCTTTATTCAATCACCTAAATGCTTTTTTTAATATTTGTGATGGTTTTGAAGAGCAGGTGCCAGTTTTGCTCTCACATAATTTGAAGGTAATTTATTTAGAGACAAAAGACTTTCTTATTGGCTATGCATACACTATCAGTCAATTTTACATTATTCTAAAAACTGCTGCATATGCAACAAACGCTCCATCTCAGATAATGAATACTAGGGAGTGTCTCAGTGGTGGGCGTCGGAGGATGGCTCCCACTCGGTTCTGACCATAGACTGTATAAAGAGTAGAGTGTGACGTCACCCGTAGTGTTTGGCTGTAGTCAAATGAAGTTTCTGTGTAGACTCTGCACACCTGACTGGGCGAAAGGTGCGTCGAAGGAGAAGTACTTGGTCTAAAAAGTTAAGAAAACTCCCGCACACTGTCTCACTTGATTCACTTTTAGTTGCACAATGTTTCGGTCCCTCTGACCTTCCTCAGGGATGATGACAGCCCCTTCAGCTCCCCTTATATAAGTTAAGGGACCGCCCCCTTCAGTTTAATCAACCAATCACAACAGTGAAAAAACATACATTTACAGTTAAACCCCAATGTACCTGCAAATTTGCGCATAATTCACTTTAAATATGTTTTATGTGAGTTAAAATGCATGGATAATAACTAGAAAAATATAAAGATTATTATCACAGTAAAAAGGCAGCAGTTACATCATAAATTTGACATTTTTTAACAAAATAAGTGATGCCTCCAACAGTAGTCAAATGAATCGAGTCCCCACCTTTGCACCCACACTGCTGGTTTAGCATGGAGCAACGCTGTCAATCAAACCCTAGAGAGAGCGACGTCGGGGAAAGAAGACGCCTCATTAGTCTGTTATTAATGTTTCTATCTTGAATCACGTACACAATAGTTAAATAAAAACACCATGATCATGTAGAGAGGGTTAATATGAACATTTTAAGACTAAAATGACAAGGCTCACTGCAGCAGTTACAAAGTGAGGGGTGACAGATTTCTTATGTAAAGTGAACTGAAGCCAGAGTTGATGGAGCAAGAAGCGAGCCCATGATCACTTCTTATTTGTATTGCAGCTGCTAGCGCATTAGCTATGTCCATTTATCTATGCAGTCTATGGTTTTGACGTCTTCTGACATCACCCACCTTGCCTAGCATATGGAGTGTGTGGTGATGGCAGAGATCATTTTAAATCATGCTGCTTTACTAAATACTCAAAAGGAATATTCATAGCTATTCTAACTATGAACTCAACACCCGCTCATTAACAGCATCCACCATGCTGCCTGCCTACTTGCTGAAAAGGTATTTTAGTATCAAATATAGCAGTTTTGGGCATTGTTTCAGTCAGACTTTGCTCCTCAGACAGAAGTCATAGCTCCCTGCCGTGTGTACCCACAGTGTGTCTGATTCAGCCTGATCTTCTGCCTCTTCCTGATCATCTCTTTGGCAATCAGTTGATAGCTGGATCACACCAGGTCAGAGCAGCAACTGTGGAGTAGAGTTTGTCTTTGGACCATCCACACCGACCCTGCGCCATCTGCCTGCCTGCAATCAGCCCACTTCAAAGTCTGCAGTAAAGCGCGGTGTGCAGATGAAACATGGTTGGGCTCTTCTAACATCTGTTTTTCCTCCCTGCGTTATGACATCATGCTGAGAAAGTGAGGCGTCCTGCCGTGAGAGTGCTGTGATGAGTGTCTTTATATAGTCTAAGATAAGCCCCCACACGACCAACTGATGGGCCCCTGCAAGTGACTCATTAGTGTCTATTGTACGCAAGACAAGAGAAAAGAAAGCCGAAACATAAGTTACTGCACAAGATTAAAATACTGACAAGAACTATATACGGAGCGAGTGTGGAAGTGAATGAGTATAACTACAGAGTGGCACTTTGAGAGCCTTTGTCCAGCATGTAAAGCGAAGTACATGTATAAGGCATTATTATTATTATTATTATTAATGCTGCTGTCAGACTATATAATGAACACTGTTAACAATGAACATGTGTCATTCAACCATAACCATGTGCAATAGTCGTCAAGTCACTTTAAGGAGATGTATATCTATATGTATATATATGTGTATATTAGAGTTTATTTTTAAGTCTATTTCTTAAATTATTTCTAGCTATTGATCTATTATCTTGTTTTATTTTTTATCTTTTTTTTTTTTTTGCATGTACGATTTTTCTTCTGTTCTCTATGTGTGCGGTGCAATGCTGGAATTTCCCCACTGTGGGACTAATAAAGGCATATCTTATCTTCTCTTATCTTATCTTATATCTTATTATTATGATTATTACGATTATTATGATTATTATGATTATTATTATTACTATTATTATTATCATTATTATGATCATTATTATTTTGAATATAGGTGTTCAGTCCTATATTGTAGATTTTGAAACTATACTTTGGAAACTTTGCAGTGTATAACTTGAAATAATTTTATGTAATGTAATATGCATGTAAGTATGCATCTCTGTGAAACACCTTTGAAAAGCTTTAATAGGCATGACCTTCCTTTACAGAAACGCCTGTAAAGATAAAAGAACAGAGCACAATAGGAGCAATTTCAGCTCTGACGTGATCAGAACAAGCCAGATTAAATCACATGAACTTTTAAATCACATGGACAAATAAAAAAAATGTATTTCAAAGGCAATTGATGAGATATATTAATTTGATTTGTTCAGTTGTATTTAGTGGTTATAAAAGTTTTTAATCACACATGCAATCAAATTATTAGTCCATTTTTCTTTCACAAGAGATCAATTGCTGCAAATATCTACCTTGACCTCTTGACTGAAGATGTGGCACCACAACTGCAGGACCTTCAACCAACCATCGTTCTCCAGCAGGATGGTGCCCCACCACATTGGGGTCTGCATGTTTGTAGGTTCCTCAATCAAACATTTCCAGGGATGGACCAATTACGTGGCCACCACCAGATATCATATCTCTGGATTTCTTTCTATGGGACTATGTTAAAGAGATTGTGTATCAAACAAAGATGTGGGACATTACTGAACTAAAACAAAAGATACAGCAGCGAAAATGGCAAGAAATCCAGTAGTGTCTTGATGTGCTCCGTGCTCATTTAGAGGTGTATTAAATAAGGGAAAAAAGAAAAAAAAAAAAGAAAGAAAACTTTGGAAACCACCGAGTACAATAGAACAAGTCAGATTAAGATATCTAATCAACTGCCTTTGTAATACATGTTTTAAATCATAAAGAGGCCCTGTAATATGCCATAGACCAGGCATGTCCAAACTGTGGCCCCGGGGCCAAATGCAGCAAATGCGGCCAGACCAATTTTTCTTGGCCCTCAAGCTTCCAGGTGATTTGGCCCATATTACCTTAAATGGTACTTTTTACTGTATATTTCTAAAAATCTACTTTAATAAGCCCATATCAAATATGTAATGTGTCCCACTGAGGATGTAAGCATGAATAAAGGTCTAGTGATTCAGTCTAACATGTAATAACGCAGATTTGAAGTATTAACTGTATTGAGTTTATGGCCCTCAATCGGCCCTCAGCTTTGTCTGTGTTTTTATATGTGGCCCTTAATGAGAAAAGTTTGGACACCCCTGCCATAGACCAATGAGGGACATGTTTGTGGATCTGTGGTAAGTAAATTCCCCCAAAATATGCACTGACTGAAAAAGAGACAAATGAGAACAGTTAAACAGTGATAACCGAGGTCGACCAGGCATCTTCATGAAGGTGATGTTAATGAAGTCACAGTCAAAGTCTAAAATCATGTTAGTTATTCCAGTGGTGCAAACACTGTGTGCACATCAAACACAGGTAAACACATGTAGAACAGACACAGACACCGCTCAGCTCTTTCATTTCCTTTTTCCAGTGAAGGACGTGCGCAGCCATTCTAATTAATCTCAAACAAACATGATGCTTTTCTTAGTACTTATCACATGCCCATCAATTTTAACCAGAAGTCTTGAGTGTTTTTCCAGAATCTTGTCATTACATATTACAGCTCTACTGTCTCTATATATACAGTTTCCATAGTAGATCATCAGATTTATAAGGCAAGCCATAACATTTGTATTATATAGATCAATGCTGGAGTCTTGGAGTGGAGAGGAAAGGAAATGCTGCAGTCACCGCAATTTCTAAAGTCTTAAGTAACATTCATAAGTCACCATGGACCCACTGCTTTTCTGCAACGTCTGGATATATGGAATTATGACCCCATTTTCACAGTACCAACATAGTAAGTCATTGCAAGCTAACCAAAATATAAATATGTATTCTGATGGAAGTTGAAAATTCATTAGTACGTGAAATTCCGGGTTGGTTTAGTCCGAATGAACAGAAATCGAAGCCAAATTAAAGCTTGCCAGATCAGTAATGCACTGGTCTAAAAGATGGAGTTGCTACTTTGCATTTTGCTGATGCTGAGCCAGTGTTTTACAAACGACCCCTGGCTGGCTTTAGTGTTTGTTGGTAAGCTATTATAGACATCATACATTTGCACGCTTCAATATGCAAGTAAAACATCCCATTAGGAGTACTGTGAGGGGCACCATTGTAATTGGAAACTAGAATTCACTTGTCGGTAATGTCTTAGGTGTTAATATTGCAGACATCTTTAGGTTTGCTCAGCAGCTGGAATCAAGGACAGATGAGGTTATTAAGTAAATCGACAGTACACAGTTGTCACCATGTTCTCCATCGGTCTTGGAGTCCAGCCGTGGCCCCCGTACCAGTGCAATATAGGTTGTTTTCCAGCCGGCACAAATAGCCATCTCATTATTTTTAATGAGTGTATATACATCGGGTTTCAGTGTCAGTGGCTTGCTGTCATTTAAATGCCTGGGTAAAGAGCACGATGAAAGGGAAATATGGATGAGGTGTCACACTGGGAGGGGACTACATCCTGGTGCTTGAGGTGGGCCGGAACCAATAGCCTCTTTTCCACTGGCATGGTTTGCCTAGGGCTGTTTTGACATAGGCCAGTTAGGGGGGGGGCACCCCCACCCGGGGAGTGTTTCCATTACAATTGGCCGCGTTGGGCATGACGCAGGTCTAGCAAGACACACCCAATGGTGTGACGTATGTTTGCAACAGCTATGAAAAGACAGGTGCTGAAGGAGCATCAACACCAACAGCGAAGAGTTTATGCGCATCATGCTTCTGTCTATGAACTTGCACCAAGAGCAACAGCTTTCTGTCACTGAGCGCCAGAAGCAGTGGCAGCAACAAAGACACGAGCACATGCACAAAAGGTTCCTGCAAAGCAGCGACACACAAACAGCAGCATAGAAGGACACGTTCACTGCTGTTACTGAATTCACATAGTGGTCCGAGAGCTTGAGCTATGCCGCACAGTAAAAGATGGTGCCATGT
Organism: Periophthalmus modestus; assembly: GCA_019594935.1. Taxonomy (NCBI): domain Eukaryota; kingdom Metazoa; phylum Chordata; class Actinopteri; order Gobiiformes; family Gobiidae; genus Periophthalmus; species Periophthalmus modestus. The sequence continues at coordinate 28,397,224 of JAIEZT010001390.1, read as the reverse complement.
GACAGCCAAAACCATGCTACTGATGATCGTTTTTCCAAGAGAAGTCCATCCTTACAAGGTTCACACTATTTATATTTTGCCTACTACTGGCGTGCCGCTGGTCCTCCAGTCACTTCAAGGAGGCTTGTCTAGCCCCGCCCCCTGAGCCGGTCCCAGATTGTAACCGTGCCAGACCCCTTTGGAAGGTAGTATCTCCAGCGGTCCGCTTGGGAACACTAAAATGGGGCAATACGGAAAACTTTACGCAATGGGAACACTCTGGGTCCGCCCCTATGGAAACGAGGCTACTGTGACAACCATGGATGTCTCTGTTGTCTGCTTGCTTTGATCAGAAGATAATTGAATGGAAAGACAAGGCCAGTGATGTACATTGATTTTGTCATTTGCTTTCAACTCAATGCTTATTATTTATTTATTATTTTATTAGCCATTTATTTATTTATAGCCCTATAGAAACATACATGTAAATACATTCTGTAAGTATAACAGTAGTCTGGAAGGCTTATGGTGTATTTGGTTAAACTTTATAAAAACTACACCTAAATAAACCTCAGTAAAACAGGAAGAAAGATTTAATTCATAATGGTTTATTTAGAATTTATTAAGAATGATTCAGGAATAGTAACTAGTAAATCTTTAAAATATATGAATTGGGTCTTCAGGCCATTAGTACAATATCAAGTTATGTATCATTAAATGTCGGATTTCATGGTGATTACAAATATTGATGATCAGTAAACCACTGGATTTAATAAATTAACATTTCATAGTGTTTTTTTTTTTTTTTTTTATTCCAATGTTTGTTATTTTTAAACCATTCTTAAGCCCGTGCTTCTCCCAAACTATGATTGGGTCCACATATTTTCAATGCCGGCAGCCAAACAAACTGCCATTTTCCCAGCATGTTTTTTTCTTTTCCATCTAGATGAGTTTTAATTAAGTCTCCTCACCATGCTCCCCTGTGGCTACTGTAATCAGACTACAGGACTGATGCCTTTTCATGCTTGTTTTGTGCATGATCCCAAGGCATCTGCTAACCCCCTGTACGCCTCTCCTCCTCCCATCCTCCATGTTTTACTGTACCTGAACTATACTTGTCATCAAGAAGGACACAGTACAAAAGACCGCCAGCGGGAGGTTGATATTTTGATTTCCGAGGTTGCTGCGCTGCCTGCTACTGCACAGATGCTTGCAGATTAAAGCTAAGATGTAACAAACTGCTTATTTAGGGAAATTGACATAAGGAATAACATATGGTCCAACAGTCAAGTATAATTTTGAGTCCTACTTGAAGAAAGCAGATGCAATAAACACAGTAGAATATGGTATTTCAAAGCGTTTTAAGTTAACTATCATGTGAAACCGTAGATAAGTAGCATATATTGTGTCCTATATTGTGTGAATATTAGTTTTTTTTTATATTAAAGATGCTTAAAACATGTAGTTCACTTTAAACAGTTTGCAGTGTCCAAAGTTATTTGCAGTAGTGGAAGAAGTACTTAGTTTTGTTATTGAAGTAAAACTACAGATACTGGAACAAAAGTAAAAGTATCACATGGAAAAATCTACTGAAGTAAAAGTATTACAGCTTAATAATGTACTTAAAGGGAATAAAGTAAAAGTTTTCTGCACTGATTTTGAGATCTAATAAAGCTTCAAATGTAGTGATTTTGATAAAGATTTGTGCTGAATTTTATTCAACAGAAACACTCAAATCGATCTTTTTAATTGTAGTTGTTTTGATTTGTTTATTTGTTGTTTTTGTTTGCTTAAATTATGAATGCGTTAAAGATAAACCTCTCAGGTTTTTCAGCAGGTTTCAAACAATAATAAAAAAATACTTTTACTTTTCAGTCTTGTTCAAAAAGTACAGATACCTGTTCTTAAATGTAGTGAAGTAAGTAAGTATTTACTTGGTTAAGTAAAGTACAGACACCTAAAATGTTTACTTAAGTGCTGTACTTTACTACTTACTACTTACTACTACTCTACATGTTCCTGTGCCTTGTTTTGTCCCCTGTGTTCTCCTTCTCCCCCAGGTGAGGGCACCTGCCTGACTCCGGAGCTGGGCGGAGTTCCCGGCTCCTCCCACGTGCACCAGCAGCCCATCAGCGCAATCAACACCACCTGCCGTGGATAAGGGGAGCCGGGACCAGACATTGGGATGCAGATCGTCCGCATGTCCAAGTGACTATCTTGCTGTTTCTAGTTTTGTATTTTTGCTCTCTTACCGGATATTTTCCTGCTACTCTCCAGATCCCGCTTCCTGGTCTGTCCCAGCTCCGTCACTCCTGGTCCTGCTCTCTTCCTGTACAGTCAGTCTTGTCACCTCTGCACCTCCTGACTCTGGACTCTGCCTCGCACCCTGCTCCCTGCTCTGTTCCTGCTCGTCCTGTTCCTGTTCCTGCACTCCTCTCTCTCCGGGCTCTGGCTCCTGCTCCGTTTCCTGCTCCGGACCCGCTCGCACCGCCATGCGCTCCGCTCCTCGCTGAATATACCTTTTTTATTTGTGATATTGACACTTATTGTAAATAAACACTGTTAAAACTTCCCCCGAGTCCTGCATATCTTGGTCCAACCCGCCCTGCTTTACGACAATCACTGGTTATTCCTCACTTACCTTACGCATTCCAAGTATCTAAATAATTCTGACTTATTTTGAACTCAAGAGCTGCTTTACACTATGTCTGTGTCTGGAGAAAGGCACATTCTGCTCAAAAACATAGGAAAACATCCGGTGCAAGGCCTTTAAATGAGAGAAAATATTAATTTTATTGAGTTATGTGTTGAGGTGGTAGACTGGAGAAGGGACACATGCATCGTTACCCAAACAGCAATCTGTGATGTGCTGCTACTGGTTTTCCATTCCGGCAGAGAGCAGGGACCAGAGAAGAAGTTGCACTGATGACACAGGGCTGTGTTGTTAGTATTGTTGTACAATCCCTATTACATGCAGCTTGAGGAATGTGTCTTTTCCCAACCAATTTTCTTCTTTTCAGTTTCAAATAAAACTTCAAAAGTGGATGAGATAGTGTTGCTGTTCATAATTTAAAGTATGATTGAAATGGAGGCGCTCAAGCTTGGAATCCAAAACTAGGTGCGAAAATAATTTATTTCTCTCAGAAAAACCTTGTGCGCTGTTCATTCATTCAAGCAAAATCACACCCTCTTTTTATTCTATTTTTTTTTTCTGCTCATTTTTCATGCATGAATTTGAATGTGTTATCCACTTCTGGCAGCTTCCTCAATAAGGTGTCTCTGACTCTGACAAAAGGGCTCTTGAATGTAAAAATACAGTTTCATTCACTTATTATTATAATAGTGTGAGCATACAGTCCACAGATAAAACATATATGCAGAATGAACATACATGCAGAAATAAGACATTCTAATCAGGCACTGTATATACACTGCCTGGCCAAAAAAAAGGTCACAGACTCTAATATTTTGTTGGAACTCCTTTAGCTTTGATTACGGCATTCGCTGTAGCATTGTTTCGATAAGCTTCTGCAATGTCACAAGATTTATTTCCATCCAGTGTTGCATTCATTTTTCACCAAGATCTTGCATTGATGATGGTCGAGTCTGACCGCAGCGCAAAGCCTTCTCCAGCACATCCCAAAGATTCTCAAAGGGGTTAAGAAAAAATCCACTGAAGGAATAACCTGGTTATTCAATATATTCAGGTAGTCTGACCTAATTCTTTGAGCACAGACTGTTGCTGAACCTAGACCTGACCAACTGGCGCAATACCATACCTATTTGCTTAGTTAAATCCAGGTGGCAACTTTTTTTTTGGCCAGGCAGTGTATAAATGAACATAGCTAATCTGCTCGGTGTCCTGTTCAAAATAGAAAGTGAGCATGGGCACGCTTCTGGCTCCATTGACTCTGGCTAGTGTTAGCAACAGGTTTGATTGACAGCGTTGCTAAGCACTCTTCGGTTGCTATAATACTCGCGGTTGGAGTTCCAAATATGGAACTTGGCTCCAAATCGCCCCTATAACTGCTAGCCTCAATGAGCTTCATTTGACTGGAGCCGAACACTATGGGTGAGGCCACACTCACTTAGTCCTCTTTATTATGCAGTCTATGATTCTAATACACTACCTGACCAAAAAAATAGTCGCCACCTGGATTTAACTAAGCAAATAGGTACGACTTTTTTTTTGGTCAGGCAGTGTATTATGAATACACATGTACTTATCACCATCGAGGCCTAGTCAGTATAATACTCCATTATAACTATGCATGTCTAATAACTCATCTGGTTAAGTTTTGTTTTCCACAGTCTTTCCACAGTTTTTTAAGCTTTTGTTCAGTTTTGCTTGTTTTCTTTTGCAAACTTGATATTTAAGAAAGAGGAAACATGCTGAAATTAAGCTAGTATTAACAGGTGTGATTTGCAGTAAAAAAACAAAAAACAAAATTCCATGGCGACAAAACAGAACACACACACTCACACAAAACAGCTTGCTTTTATTCAGTAAAACCTTTGTATTTTTGGCAAACTATTTTCTCCCTGTGTCGTTGTTAACATAGAAATACCAACTCATGTAATCCAAAATAGGAAATTCATGTAATCCAAAAAAGGAAGTTGTATTCTAACTTGCAGATTGCCACTTGAACACAACAATATAATCCTTTGTTAAACTAAAAAGTGCACATATACTTTACCCCAACCTATGAAGAAAATAAATACCCAACGCACTGAACAGCAAACACCTATTTTTCTAGTTTTGCTGTTTTTATCAGCACATGATGATAGTTTCTACGTTATTACAATTCACCACAGCAGAAAGAAACTCATTTGAAAAAGCCAATGTGGAATTACAGCATATGGTGCATCTGATAACAAGGAGGCACTCGGATGATGACTTTTGAAAAACATTCATATTATTTCTGAGCTGAAAAATATTGGTATTTTTATTTATTATTATACGAGATGAGTAGTGCGACTTTCAGATTTAATGTTTATGAGATTGTTATGGGAAAATGCCATCAGTGTTGGAGAATAATAATAATGCTGTTGATGAGTCTTATATATAGCACTTTTCTAGACCCTCAAAGTCGCTTTACCATTTCATGCATTATTCATTCATTCCATACTGTGACTGACAGAAGTGAGTCTGCCAATTTGCACCATCATTGTGGCTGAGGGCACAAGAACAGTTTTGCAAATGGCACCCCACTGACGCTCCTGGTATTCCCACAGGTCTCCCATCCAAGCACTAACCTAACTAACTGTTTAGCTTCTGAGTGGGAATGAGTGATCTGGTGGGATCAGACTTTGACAGAGGTTTGCCCGCATTTACAACATGAGAAAAGTATATATATATGCAAATAGGGTATTGAAAAGGAGTACTTCTACGTGGTTGTAAAAGAGAGAAATGGGGTTAGAAAATAAATACAAGACAACAATCTATAATCTTTTTTTTTTAATTTTACCTTACAGCAGGGGGTGTCGAACTCATTTTCACAAAGGGCCACATTAACAAAATGGTTGCTCTCTAAGGGCCAGATGTAATTGTAAGATAAATGTAACCAAATGTAATGTAAAATAAATGCAGCTACTTTTTAATCTTGTTAATTAACCGTTTCTATATTTTTTACGCATTCAAGTTACAACTATTGCATATGGATATGAAAAAATGGATGTGTAACTGTGTATCTCCTATGTGGGCCACATAAAATGACATGGCGGGCCACATTTGGCACACGGGCCTTGAGTTTGGCACATGTCCCTTACAGTATTCAGTGACATTTATCAAGGAAAAAAAAAAAAAAAGATTTATATCTAAAATCACTGGCAGGAGTGGTTGTAGTGGAGAAAGTAAAAATGAATGTTGGAGTGAGGATGATGAAGGGCCAGCGCTGAGGAAGGTTTTATCCCTAGGGCTTTTTATATGGCTGTGCTGGTCCAATCATACCGCCCCCTTTAGGAGTTGTGGGGGCAGGGGTCAAATGGACAGGCTGAGAGGGGACTGTTAGGGCTTCAGTCTAATAACTGCTTCCTAGTAATGCTGCCTGGTAGCATGTACTATCATCCATCATGGTCAGGGTGAGTTCACTATGAAAAGGAAAGTATAATAATTATGTGAATATGCTTTATGTGTTTGTTGTTTTCTTCCATTGTTTATTTTATTGATTTCACATACCATATATGAACAATTTGACCTGCGCTAAATGAATGTTTTCTCCAAACACATGGGACATTTGAATGCATCCCAGTGCATCCTGATAATATGGCCTTGTGGGTAATGTAATCTATCATGCTCTCACTGCCGCTGGCTCAATACAAGCGGACAGAGACGTAAGGCAGAGCTCAGCACAGTAGTGGCTAATGCATTCTAATCAATGTTGTTGGTAAGTTTAATATTCCTGTTTACTATCACTGGGACGGCAGTTCAGATCTCTGCAGAAGACTTGGCTTTTGCTAGTGTTATAATGAGGAAAAACATGCTTGTATGTTGTTCTGGACACACAAAAATTCTCTGTGTTTTCAAACATTACTCTTAATGCTGCCTGGCCTGGTTTGGCTATGTAGTAAATTAAGGAAGAATGGCTGGTGATTTTGATTCTTTGTGCATTCTATTTAGAATAAATTGTCCTCTGTTGAGAAGAAAAAATGAGTTTCCAGGCAACTGAAAAATATAACCAGACGCACAAGCCATTCCATGTTACTTACAAAATGATCAGTGTTGAGTAACATGGGCCATGTGACATGACATAAAGAGAGGTAACACTTTGAAATTCACTACAGTCTCTGTGCAAATGGATAATAAGTCAAATAATAAGTCAAATGGATACAAATTTAACAGACTGCGGGATCAAACTAAATGAACATGCAAAGCCTTGATCATATTAAATACATTAAAAGCACATTACTGTAACTTCCTGGATGTGGCATGTCATCTGCTAAATGAGAGTCAGGTTTGTGGAGATGCAAACTCGCTCACAGCAAGGACAAACTTTTTCAGTGCAATAAAAACAACCAAAAGGAAAAGAAAAAAGGAAACATGTTTTATTTTCATCTATTTTGTTGGCTAAAAAGTTACACACTGGGTCTTTTAGAATAAACAACTAAACAGAGGTATAATACTCACTCTACATTCTATACCCTACGTCAGAAGCACAGCTCGATCTTTCCCCGAGAAAAGGTCAATGGGAGCAGGGAATCTAGGCTAAATATATCCATAGAATGCATCATCACGGCTTCAGGCATCAAAACTCCATCAGCTACAAGGATGAAATATGGATTGAAATGGAGTAAAAAAAATATATTATAATTTTTACCCTTGTAAATGTTCAAATTTATAAGTCACAGTCACGTCACTTATAAATTATATCCAAGTGTAGGCCCAATTTAGATGACACCTAAAATTAGCAATTCTTTTTGTCAGTCCTGGGTGTTTGTTTACTGCTTTACATGTTTCAGTTACTTCCTGCAGCCTTTCTCAGAAGTGTCAGGTGATGGTGTAGTGACGTGTGTTGTAGGTTGGTTTTGTCAGACAGTAGGGGAAGCCGACGCCTCCTACTGGACTGCGTGTGATAAGGTGATAAGGTGTCCCTCGTCACGATTTTTTGCTCCTTGGACCTCGATTGCGGATCTCAATGGCTGAACCTGGCATTGTTCCAGGCCATGATGTGGTTTTGTCTCTTGCAGTGGTTGGATGTGGCTGATTTCAGATTTTCCTGCTCTGTTTGTCTGTTGGCTGTTTCTTTTTCACACTCTTTTTGATGCTCTTTTTTACATATTCCAAATGTTTCCGTGTTTCCCTTACATGTGTTAGGTTGCGTGATAGACATTGTATTTATTTATTTTTTTGGTTTATTAGCACACTGTACAATTACATTAAGCACAGTGGCAGACATGTTTGTACCAGATTGTAGCGCATAACTAATTTCCATCTGTAGTCCTGGGAAGGGGAGACAACACATACACAAAACAAATTTACTGTCCTTATACAATAAAATAAATTTCCCGTGTGAGTGCAATGTGTAATGTAATGTAATGTAATGTGACCCCGCTGTGTCTTCCAGTGTGACTATTTTGTATTTTTCTCCGTGTTTTGTGACTGTTTTTTTTTTTTTTTTTTTTTGCCTTTTTCTAATGCCCTTTGTGGATACTGTCTTCTCGTCCTCCCTGTCTTGGGTGTTGGGCCAACAAGACAGGGAGGAGGAGCTACATATACACAATGCACTCACCAAGTGTCAGTATCCACAATGGGACCCAAATACCACCACTGGATCAGAGAGGCCATCGACGCTTGTATCAGATTTATATACAGCCCATTCAAACTAGAAAATGTTTACAGGCAAAAACATAATAATAGAATAAAATATGCATGACTTATAGTTTAGAGACACTCGAGATGAAAACATCAATTTATATTCACAAAAGAGCCATTTAATCCAGTGCCTCCTCTTCGTTCTGTCTGCGAGAATTTCATTTAATTCCGTCAGGTCCATAAACTTTAGATTCTGCTTCAGGATTTCCAAGAATATTTTATCTACAAAACATGGAGATGATTCTGCATTCCAATCTGTCAAATGGACAAAAAGTTGTGGGAGAAATCTGACCAGAACTGAAGAAACGGCTTGGATGAGAGGCGAAACGTCTTCACAACTCCTACAACTTTTTGTCCAATTGACAGATTCGAATTTTTCTTGTGCTAACAGAGAATTTTCAAGCATCCATCGCTATTTGACGTGTAGTGAACGTGGCTTGAGAGCTGCAGCCTCATGGCCTCTTCTTCTGCTATACCATACTTTATTTCGCTTTAAAACATTACAAACATCAACAATAAACTCATCTCTTTAAACTTGTGCCTTTCAGTCCATTTATTTTTGTGCTGAATGAAGCAGTGAAAAGGTGAGCGTCTTGAATGCCGATGACAGACAGTGTAAGCCTGTTATATTCTGTCAAAAGGTGTGGAAACTGGAAAGACAAATGTGGTACGTATGCATGCTATCTGCTAGAGCCAGGAGGAGGAGGAGTGAGTTTGACAGCCCATAAAGGCCAGCCTTCATTCTCATTAGCTCTCAGTTGAATTACTTAGCCAATTGACTCTTTGTATCTCCCACATGCACTGCTCTTCAGATAGCTGCCCTTCAGTCCGAGTCCACTGCTGAGTTGTCTGCTTTCTACCATTTCATTCTCATATACACACCCACAAACACACAAACACACACAATGCTCTCAAGAATCACTCTATCTTTCTTCCAAATAGCCCAAGATTTATCTCCAGAAGCCGAGGCACAGCGTTACAGTAAATGCACTTTATTCACCACAAATGCCTTTCAAAATTATACCTTTCAACACCTGCCTTTTAACGTGGATTCAGAAAGTCAATCATATTTAGCTAGTTTGCTTTTAAAATCATTGCAATTTTATAACAAATCCACTAAGGACACTTTCTTCAATAGTTTAGAAATATGTCTGTGTAATCCCTCAGTCGTCCACATATGATCCATAGTAAAAGAAAAATTTGAATCTGTTAAGTGAACAAAAAAAACGTTTTGCCGCTCATCCAAGCCACTTTTTCAGTTCTGGTCTGATCGCTGGTGGGCACTGCCTTATATAGGGTGGCCCAAAAGTCACTGACAGCTGAAAAAAAAAAAAAAATTCTCTTGTTTCTAAATATTTTTCTTTAATTTTTTCGGAGCATTTAGAACTACCTCTTCGACATTAATATGAGCAAATACCGCACCGAGGAACAAACCCTCATTGTACAGTGGTACTTTGAGTCACATGGGTCAAATTCACAAACCCAGCGGTGTTACCGTCGACATTTTAATACCAGAGATGTCCCAAGTGTAAATGCCATTAAAGGAATAATAAGTGGTTTTCAAAGACAGGGGGCAATATGTGACCTGACTACTCCCGAGTTCCTGTGGGGCTATCTTAAAGTGTTTGTGAATAAACCTCAGACAAAAAACGACTTAAAACCTAATATTGAGGATCAAATAAGAGCCATAATGCTACGTAAAGTGTGTTGGATCGGGGTATTCAGTGTGAAACCGAAAATGGTGGACAAAACATTACTTGTAAAAATTAGGTCATTTTTACTTCCCCTAGTTTCAGTAGTGATAAGTTCAAGTGTAAGTGAAAAATTATAATCGGATATATTGCCAAAAATCTAAGAAGGTTCAGTTTACCTACTGCTAAAATTTGGTGAGTATAACTTAAGAATTATAGGAGCTACTGAAGATTTAAAAGTGTCAGTGACTTTCGGGCCACCCTGTATCTATATGCGCGGCGAAACATCTTCACTCTAAAACTTTTTGTCCAGTTGACAGATTTGAATTTTTATTTTAGTGCTCTAGATATAGCAACTGATTTCTTTAGCTAAAAGAGTTTCATTTGTCAGACAGTTTTCGTCATGTCATTGAAGGAACTGTTGCTGCTCAAGGTCATTTCTACAAGATTTTTTAATTTTATTACGTTTTAAGGACGATGAAATACAACATCACACACTGTACATTCTAACCAACCAGAGTCAGACTGACTGCTGCACAGAAAGGAGGAAGGATAGGATAGATTTCAGATGTGAGGCTGTGATAGTGCATTTGTTTTGCATTGGTGAGATCAATCTAGCTTTGTTAACACCGTGTATCATCATTATACAGTCAGATATTTGGATTCACTGCTCCACAATTACCACAGACTATCTGATCAAGGGCTACAAACTCATCTGAAATCCTGTCAGACTACGCTATAGCCAATGGACTGAATGGAAATGAAAGATGCTTAATTCACTTGCTATTGCAAATGAACCTGCCAGACTGGCGTTCCTGTTAACACCTTTAATGGGCTTTAATAGTCGGTGAAAGTGCTGTCATTCCTGAGCGTGTCCCAGACCACTTTATAGTTGTGGTGTAACTCAATTGGCTGCCACTGTGTCAGATTCCTAGTGATTCATGGTTCATAATGATGACAGAGGGAAACGTCTGTCCTTCAGCGCTGTGCCCAGCTTTGTGCCAAAAATGTCAGTTTGACAACTCAAAGACCCACTGGGTAAATATGTTCTTTCCACTTGAAAAGGCTTTAGTTAACAAAGGAAGAAAAAAGAAAGCTGTTTAAAGCAGAGAAGTAATAATTGCAAATTCTGTTACATTTACGACAACTTTTCGAAAACACTGCAGTTTTGAACGAGTAATGTTATTTTGAGGGAACCACAGTCTTACTCCGCTATTTCTCTGCCAGCATATTTATGAAATACTTAAAGGGCCCATTTTTTTCTGATCTATGTTATAATGTTGTTTCCTCATCACAAACAGACCTGGAGTTGTGTTTTTTTTTTTTTTTTTTCCCATTCACATATGTTTAACACACATGAACCCTGCATATATAAACTAAGTTCTTCTCTCAAACGAAAAACACTCTGTTCCACCTTGTGATGTCATATGGTAATACAGGAAGTGCTCCACTGTGTTTTTACACTCCATACACCTTCACTAGAGTCATTTGGATAACGTCTGCCCTGGAATTGCCAATCTCTGCTACAACTATTAAAATCTATCTCTTAATTTGAAAAGTGGTATGACATCACAAGGTGGAACAGAGGATTTTAAGCTTTGGAGATGTAGACAGGCAAATAATAAAGGATTATTCAAACTTGTGTGAATGAAACAAAGCAAATTATAACATAACTTAAACTCACAAGTGCTAATTTTGTGTAATATAAGACCTTTAATGTTGATAAATACTGGTCAATTCTGATATTTTTACCTCTGAAAAAGGACAAAGTGAGTCACGTTCAAATCTATTACACTTCAGTTTATGCCCTTTGGTTGAACTTGATGTAGAGCTATAGGAGAAAAGACATAACAAAAGCTTCTCTTCTTAGATGGAACATGAAGCTAGCTGCACCACAAACATTAATAAACCCTGTGCAGCTTAATCCGAACTCTAAGGACTTGTTTAATATTGGGATATTAAAGCTGGAGTTCTCGGCTGGTTGTGTAGAAATCCATTCAGGATCAAGACTGATGAGAAAATGGCGTTGATCTAAAGCTACCCTCCCCTGGTATAGGTGCACAGCCTTGGCAGCAGCTGTCCTCATTCACCGCATACGCAGAGATGCCGAGCCTATTGTGAGCTAACATAACTAGGAGCTGAATGTGAAGAATGTGCACATGCAGAGTTAGTCCACAAAATAGCTGCTTGCGCTTAACGCCCTGGACATTTATGACCCACAGGTTTATTTAAGCTGGGGTGCCTGATTTTCAAATGGTAAAAAGAGGACTATTTTAATATAATTTGTTTCCTAGCTCTCACAACATCACTGTTCAAACGTGTGGACCAACACAACACAGCCACTCGGTTCTTAAAATAAGTTTTGGATTGATAAAATGTTTTACACTTTGTGAAAATGTACAATGTACTTAGTGGGGAAGGAAACAAAAATCATACACAAATGAAAAGTGGGTAATGCAGCTTTAAAGAGGATGTATTTTACTGCTAACACATAACATAATTAGGTCACCATGAAATACTAATTTAGCCAAAACACTGTATTAACATGTTTTATGATGCTCCCCTCCCTTTGCTCTCAGTGCTAAGTCACTCTCCCTTTAGAGCGCTATCACAACACAATCAGCATGCATCCTGCTAATGAAACATCTGCACCTCACATCAGGTTTGTCCAGTTGTACAGTTTTTTTTTGTTGTTTTGTTTTTTTTTATCATGTTTTTGTAAATTTATGGAGAAATGGAGGGACCATTGGACAGAATCTTACCATAAGGAGGGTTTGAATATGGTCCGGAAGATATCATTAAATTATTGAAATATGGATGGACATCTAAAACCTCTCCAGACGTTTGAGCAGTTTTTGAAGAGAGAACAACATTATAACATGGTAGAAAGCTAAAAAATAAAAATCAGTTTTGCATAATACCCTCTTGGAGCTCAGTCACATGGGAGGAGCTCGGAGTAGAGCCGCTGCTCCTACACGTTGAGAGGAACCAGCTGAGGTGGCTCGGGCATCTGCTCAGGATGCTTCCTGGACGCCTCCCTAGGGAGAAGGCGTCGAGGAGGAGGCCCCGGGGAAGACCCAGGACACACTGGAGGGACTATGTCTCTCGGCTGGCCTGGGAACGCCTTGGGGTCCCACCGGAGGAGCTGGAGGACGTGTCCGGGGTGAGGGAAATCTGGGAGTCCCTGCTAAGACAGCTGCCCCCGCGACCCGGTCCCGGATAAGCGGAAGAAAATGGATGGATAATACCCCCTCTTAAATCAAATCATTACAACACACAAACAATTATTATTAGTGTTGAACAAGATGACAGGAATTGCATTTTCTTTTTATATGAGCTATGCGTCTCCAGTGACCATTTACCCTACTACTAAACCCTCCAACACACACCTTATTGCTCTTGTTCGAGTGACGGCAGTATTCCCAATTGTTTTCTGCGGCCTGTGATGTATGTGCAGTATTTTTCACAGCTCTTCCTCTTGGAGCCTGTTGTCTATTTATCAGGAAGAGGAATGCTCACTATCTGTGCTGTTATCATCCAGACAGTGTCCCTCTGAGGCTCTGAGCTCTCTGTCTGATTGCCCTTCACAACATCAATAACATGTGCCGGCAGATACTACACCTGATCTATACGGCACAACTTCCAGCTTACCACTAGTCCCATATGCAGCTAATCAAACATGCAAAATATATATTAATGGACAAACCAGACAACTCACTAGGAAGAAGAAGAAAAAAACAAAATAAACCAGTCTTGAACATTTTATCCCAGACTTTTTTAGAAGTAGTTTTAATGCTTCTAACGTGATAGGTCCATGTGAAGGATACTAGTTGGACACAAGGTTAAGGGCATGTCAGACTGAAGAGAATAAAAGCAGTAGAAGCCTGAGGACATAATTGGTGTGTTATTCATAAACTTCAGAGAATGTTCTTGAAATATTACATGCACCAAACGTTGAACACATGCTCAGACATACTAATTTAAATCAACAGTCTTACTTAAGTGTGCTCTCGGTAGACAGACAGAAATCGACTTAATGGACATATATTACGGAAAATTGACTCTTGTGAACTTTAAGCCATGTTATAATGCTTTTACCTGCTCAAAAACATACCTGGAGTTGTGTGGTTTGGTTTATTATTAATCTATTCTCTATATATACTCTATTAATCTAGTCTGTCTACATATCCATGTTAACAGCTACCTTTTACCTTTAGTTCAGTAGAGTTTGGCAATTCCAGGGCTGAAATCATCCAAATCATTTTAGTGAAGGTATATGGGGTTTAAAAACACAGTGGAGTGCTTCCTGTATTGCCACATGATGACATCACAAGGTGGAACAGAGTGTTTTCAGTTTGAGAGAAGAACTCAACCTAAATATGCAGGGTTTGTGCGTTAAACATGTGTGAATGAAACAAACCAAAACTCCTGGTATATTTGAGATGAGGAAACATTATAATATAGATCAGAAAATAACGTAATATGGGACCTTTAAAGGGCCTGTACCTGATTTGACGCATGTTTCAGGGACATGTTTTACTTTGAACTGTTTTCTCCAACCACTTAGTCCTTTCTGCCACTCTGATAATGCACCAATGCACAGAAAGAACTGTCTGGGATACACATGCAGTTGTTTCTGCATGGTTCTCATCAATCTCCACCCATTTTGTGTTATTTTTCTTATTCTTTATAATGCTCCATGACAGATACTCAACTGTCTGGCAGTTGGTTTCCCATGATTCTTAGCGAACAATGTGCCTGATTGGACTGTGATCTTTGTCAGTAGTTTCTTTATAATTATTACCTGACAAAAAGGCTTGCAAAATGAATAGGTTATGTCTTTCGGTCTAATTTTTTTCCCTCTATTATCTGCAATTTACAATATTAAAAAAAACCCAAAACAACACATTATATCTCAACCAGAAGAAATGTAAATCAAGTAGATGCCTTTGAATTGAGTTTTCTGACTTGAGTGAGAGTATCTGACATTGACACACTTGATATTTTTGTGAATGTTTTAGGAATTGTTGGCGTGTCCATTCAGAACCAAAGTACAAACCATAGTTTACTGCTATAACCATGTTTTGTGCTTGGACTGGGGCAAGCAAAGATAGTGTTGGTGGTGAAGATGAGGAGATGGAGAGGATGGAGAGGAGGTTGTTGGTGCCACCTCACTATGTTTAGATGAACTGAGAGTACTGAGCTGCAGCATATACTCTCTGCAGTTAAAGTCTTTCCTATAGCAGCAGAGTGCACTTTATCTGTGCTCAAGTTTGAGTACATACAAAGTTCACCTGTAGCGCTTCTGCCACTTCGGAAAATTCGAACTGGAGTAGGACAGTTATTTGGTTTTCCTGCTTGCAAGTAAGCGTAGTAAATAACAGATGGGGAAGCAAGGTACTTACAGTACACATTAAAGTGGTAAATGGTTGAGAAGCAAAAATAGAACATTGAGAAGTATTATCCCATTTGAGTTTATGCTTCAATCTTACCAAAAAACAGAGAATACTATCATTAGATCAGCACTCAAACTTCTAGTGTGCGCTCGAATACAGAAGAGTACATTTTATCTTTAAATTTTAGAACTTTTTTTTAGAACTTTAGAATTACGACAATTCTGTAGTTCTAATTATAAGCTTGCCCTAACTGTATATTTAAATGAACATAGCTAACATGCTAGCCGCCGCGTTTGATACAGGAAATGCTCATGGGCGTGCTTCCTACTCCATCGACTCTGGCTCTTATTCACTTTACATTGAAAAACTATTGCCTCTCTCTAACAAACAAATCAAGCGAGTTCTTTTCCGATATCGCTCCCACTGGTGTTGGGGCCGTTACGTTCAACAGCGTCGCTCCGGACTGGCTCTTTGGCTGGTGTGATACTCGTGGTCTGAATTACAAATATGGAAGGTGGCTCCAAATTCGCCTCTATAACTGCTCTAGCCTCAACAAGCTTCATTTGACTGGCGCTGAACGCTATGGGTGACGTCACACTCACTTACTCCACTTCTTTATACAGTCTATGATCTAGAATAGTCCTGTTCAAGACCTGGTTCGATGGTGGTAGATTTGTTTGGTACTTAAAAATCCTAATCTTTTCTTTGAACTTGGACTAAAAAGTTTGAGAATCACTGCTTTAGATAATCAATACTACCAAACTAAAATCACGTTGTAATTGCTTTTAGTAAACTGTGCTCTTATATTAAAAAGAAAAACAGACAAAACATTCCGTCAAGTCAACAAAAACCTCCCAAAAGCAATTGGAAAAGACCTGACCACGCAAAGTAAACAGAAATCAATGCTTACTTTTAAAGACTCTAAATGTTGAGAGGCACAAGGTTAAGCCAACTCAATTTGACCCTGATCCAAACTGCTGCATTATTTTAAACTTCTGTCCTGAGTCTATTAAGGCGAACAAAGTAATCGCTTCTCCAAAGCTTCTGTTATGTTCTTTCATGTTGTTGCTGTGGAATCAAGGCACTATCTTTTGTTTTCTCTCTGTTTTCGTAAGTCTTTTTTTTTTTTTTCTTAAGGGAAGACGGCGAGCTATGAAGGCTTATGTTTCTGAACGAAGCCAAACATGACAATAAGTTTGTATAATACGATAAGTAGCTTAGCGCACCACTTTGCTGACACACAACCTCCCAAAACTATGCTCTTCTGTAGTAAATCCTCAGCTTTGACTGGGGGCCTTCTTGTGTCAAATCGTATTTCGGCATTGGCAACGCAGCTCTATAATATGAAAGTCCCCAGGTGGTGGAGGGCTGGTGGCTGAGAAATGCTTCCAATTACAGTGTGCAATGTGTTTCGGATGGGATTTGGAAGTTGGAGATTGTCTAGTAATTCTGTACACTGTCTAATTTAATAGGCTGCAGGTCGGTTCAACTCTAAGTACACATTGATTGCACCTGAGCTGAGGATCTGTCAAGCTGCAGAATGCTAAAGTCACACTATTATCTGTGTGGGAGAGACTTCACAGGGGGACTTTAAAGATTTATTATAGCTAGTGCACTACAGAGAGGAATATCAGCGTGTGTTGAAGTACAAATAAGGATGTGTTTTTGTTTTAGGGAAGTGGAGTGGTTAAGTTGAACTCACTTTCCACTGGACTGGTGTA
This sequence comes from Periophthalmus modestus, assembly GCA_019594935.1. Taxonomy (NCBI): domain Eukaryota; kingdom Metazoa; phylum Chordata; class Actinopteri; order Gobiiformes; family Gobiidae; genus Periophthalmus; species Periophthalmus modestus. The sequence continues at coordinate 28,380,126 of JAIEZT010001390.1, read as the reverse complement.
AATTGGAGCAGTTTGGTGCAGTTTTCTCTGGGGGGAGGTTTTTCCACTTCTCCAAAAAGGCAAGTCGCAAACCTTTCACAGCAGTACTCACATTTACAGTGCAATAGTGTACCTGAAGAAAAAGCTCCATCAAAAACAACAATTATTTTTATTTTATCTTTATTTACACAGGGAAACCCAATGACAGCACTTGGACTCTCTTTTTCATGGGCGCCCTGTTTAAAATACTGTACAATACACACAGAAAAAAAACAAACAAACAAACAAATCATCCATTTTCTTCTGCTTATCTGGGGCCAGGCCACGGGGGCAGCAGTCTACGCAGGGACTCCCAGACTTCCCTCACCCCAGACATGTCCGCCAGCTCCTCCGATGGGACCCCAAGGCGTTCCCAGGCCAGCCGAGAGACATAGTTCCTCCAGCATGTCCTGGGTCAGTAAATCGAGAGCTTTGCCTTTTGCCTGGGCAAAGCCAAAACAAACAAGTTCATATAAAGGTGTATAAAGGTTTTTTTATCAGATTATTAAATTCTGATTGTTTCACCAATGTCTCTAGTTTTGCCTTTCCTTGGCATGTGTTCCATTTTTGTGAGGCAAATCAGCTAAAAGTCCTCTTTCCCATCTCAGTTTTGGTGCGGCTCATCTTTAGTCTTATGCAGTCATGTGATCTGGTATTAAATGTTCCAGTGCGTCAATGATCGACATGCACGTAAGGTATTCTGGCAGGTTTTGAAGTAGTCTCTTATAGATACACTTCATACAATGCTTGTTCTCTTCTGACAGACAGTGATGGCCAACCCACTTTTTCATAGAGAATACAGAGATGCCTTTCAAATCCATCCCCTGTAATAAAACAAAGGGCAGAGTGAAAGAGAGGATCCAACGGTTTCTAAGTAGAGGCTGAAGTCATCCCCATAATCCAGTATGGAGAGGAAGGATAATAAAATAGTACCGCTGCTTCCATTGTGCACATATCGTACAGTGTGTAGGGCGTCAAGTGCTGGGACGGGCACCAGCTTGACCATGCAGTTTTGATTGGGTGACACTGTGATGGGACAATTGGCTTTCTCAAACACAGCAGCAAAAAAGTGGAGCACGGTTCTAGTTGACCTGAAAACTTGCACTAACTACCACACTTTCTCTCATGGGCTAAAATAATGGCTTCTGAGCAGGCAGGCATGTAAGCATTTTCTAAGCATTTTCTCACATTTAAACCATAGACTGTATATATAAATGGACATCGCCAACCTGCTAGCCACTTGTGTTCCAAACAGGAAGTGAAAATGGGCGCGCTTCCGGCTCCATTGACTTGGCTCCAGTTCACTTTACATAGAAAAACGGTCACCCCTCTCTCCGTAACTGCTGCTGTCAGGCTCGTCATTTTGGTCTTAAAATGTTCATGTTAATCCACTCTACGTGATCCTGATGGTTTTTATTTCACTATTGTGTCAGTAAATGAAGATATGAATGTTAATAACAGACAAATCAGGCGCCTTGTTTCCCCGAGGTCACTCCCGCAACAGCGTCAATTGACAGGTTTAATTTGACAGCGTTAAAGCGACTTTTGCCTTCAGGCCCACTCGGGCGAAAGGGGTTGCTTGATACTTCAACAGCCCCAAATTGGATTCAGCTCTTTGGTTGCTAACCTCGATGACTTCATAATCGAAACGCCGTTCCAAACTATTAGTGCACTTCTTTATACTCATAGTTTAAACGTCCTGACATATAACTGTCTCTAACCTCGATGAAAATTTGTCTTGATGGTCATTTGACTGGAGGACAATACCCTAACCCTTTGTATTTATGGGAATTAGTCTTAAAGGTCATATTATAATGTTGCTACCTCCTCAGAAACATACCTGGATTTATGTTTTGTTTCCCTCACACATCCATGTTTGAGTAAGCCTTTATTATTAGTCTGTTTGCATCTTCAAAGCTTTGCATCTCCAAAGCTCAAAATGCTCCGTTCCACCTTGTGATGTCATGAAGTAGTAGTTTTCAAGTTAACAGCGACCTTTTACCTTTAAATTCAGTCGAGACTGGCAATTCCAGAGCTGAAATCATCCAAATTATTCTTAGTGAAGGTGTATGGAGCACTTCCTGTATCACCACGTGACATCACAAGGTGGCACAGGGTGTTTTCTGTCTGAGAGAAGAACTCAGCCTAAATATGCAGGGTTTGTGCATTAAACATGTGAGAATGAAACAAAATACAGCTCCAAATGTGTTTGTGATGAGAAAACATTATGAACAATGGATCAGAAAATAGTGTAATAAGGACCCTTTAATGAATTTTGACTGTTTTAAATGTTTAATGATGAATTGGGTTGTTGTTATTACGGAGACATTGCGATTAATTCAATAATAATAGGTTCTTTAATATATTCCGTACCTGCTCAAGGACTGCAGATGGAAAGTAGCTTGTAGCAAAATCTGGTCCAGAGCAGCTTTTCTCTTTGAGATTAATATTTCCTGTGCACTGTCCTTGTTTTAAATAACTAATTGCGTAAACACAATGTAGCCCATATTTCCGTAGCAGGATGCTAAACGGGGAGCAGACAGTAGGTCTACTTTGTGTTTAGTTCTTCATAATTTCTAAACTAAGAGTCATGTAATCGCTCTTTCTCTTTCCAAAGTTTTGAGATGATAATGGAGAGCTCCATTATAAGACAAAATAAAAAAAAAAAAAAAAAAGCATCTTGGCGTTTTCAGACCATCATCAGTTTCTGTACTATAATCAGTGAAATGTTTTTGTACATCTGCTCTTTCTGTGTGCACCAAAAGATGAAAAACAAACTGTTGTGAGGAGGTTAATATGACAGAGAGGAGAGAGCGGCCTTGAGGAAGGTGGTCTGGGCCTGTTCCATCTGGATGAAGTACCTGGAAGGACCATTTGGCTGACTTCTACACTTGGAATGAGCAAAAGGAAGTTTCTATGTAGACAATGAGGACCAACGAGGAATGCAAAACAACCAACCAAATGTTTCGCTTTTTCGTGAGTCCAAAATTTGTGAGAGAGGACATAAGTTTGATGATGGTGCACGTAGAAGCATCACATTTTGATAAAGAGGGGGTATTGTGCAATTTTTATAATCATTTGTGAGCAATTTTTTATTCACTTTTTATATTTTGAGCTTTCTAAAATAAAAAAAAAAAAAAAAAAAAGAAAACATGCCCAAAGAGGTTTTAGATGTCATCCATGCATGTTTCAGTAATTTAGCGATCTGTCTCAGCCCTATTCGAACCCACTTACAGTCAGCTGTAAGATTCTGTCCAATGCTCCACCCATAAACCTACACCACACATGCTCCCATTTGACAATTCTTCATAAATATATATAAAACATGGAAAATGTGGATGAGGACAGAATTGATGTCTAAATTTACCTCATATTTCAAACTTCAGCTACATAAGTTTTTAAAGCAAACCACCCAGTGTGAGGTCAGCTCAAAGGTAATGGCCTGTATAATAGCTTGTACAAAGAAGCATCAGACACGGGACAAAGGACAAGTGCTTTTAATTGACTGTCTCTGTAAATTAATTCACAGAAGTCAACTCCTCCTTTTCTAGCTGTACACTAGTCAAATCAAACAGGCCTTGTTCAGGAAATATAGTTTTCATATAGAAGATATTTTCATTATAGGAACATCTGGCAAAATGCATTACTGTCTGTGTTATTGGTTATTTCAGATGACATTTTTCCAGTTGCATATCAAATATCTATATGCTTTTATTCTAATGAAAATCAGCCATATGTAATATCTAAATACCTTTCAGCCTTTTCATCCATAATTTTTTCTCAATCTTGTAGGTCCACTTGAAAAGGCACTTTTGGTGGCTTGACAGGCATTTCTTAGTCCATTTTTGAGCTAGGTATTCATTTTAGTGATTCTTAAAGTTTGAAAAGAATTGTTGAGAACAAGTAAGTGGCACATATTATAGGGAGAAACTATTGAAGGCTTCTGGTCCTTTCAACCAAAAGTAGTTACAGAGACTTGAGGCCCAAGGTCTCTGAAGGTGGCATTTCAAACAAAAATAGACATCAAATAGCATTAAGTTAATTACATGCTTTTACTGAGTGGCATGGTACAGGTTGGACTGGATGTGACAGACACGACAGACACATTGGAATCAAACCAGTCTGTACATCTTTATGAGTTGCTTTGTAACCAAGGTTATTCAAAATGACTGTGTGCTTCACTTCCATTTATAAGGTTATTTTTTCAAACCAAATGAGCAATTGGATGTTATCTGACAGTTTTAGTATTATTAAGTTTTTATTTATTTTTTATTAGATTCATTTATTTTTTTAAAGGGAACTTTTGCAAGCCATTCCAGATAATTTTTCCAAAGTATCAAGCATTTTTCAAAAGACAGTTATTTAAACATCTATTCAGTCACCCCTTGTTGTAGACATGGGACGTTTGGGTTCAGAATGTACTTTGAGTGGGATACTGTGACACCTGTTACACCTCCTATGGTGAACTGTACTGCATATTTGACCATTGTAGCACAGGTTCATGCAATAACACAGAGAAGTACAAGTTGAATTACCTCCATAAACAGCTCCAGACCGCTGCTGTGTCGAGGAGAAATGTTGGAAATGGTGTAAACTCGTGTCATACCAAGTAGCATGTTGATGCTTTTTTTTCTTTATTATTACAAAACTGGCCTTTTCTTATTACAACAAATATGTCCTGTTTATGTGGCTGCCCCGCACCTCCTTGATTGCTTCATAATTTTGCTCCTCCTCTGAGTGAATGTGCTGAGTCCATCCTTTGCTCCTTTACAACCTGGGGGAAAATCACAGGCATCCAACCGCAAAGGGACATAATGAGCCCAACAGTGAAAAACAAATTGGTTCTCTGGGGAGCACTGATGCCTTCTCTCCTACCTACAAGTCAGAATAATAAAATACTTTATCTACTGCAATTGAGGCTAGTCCCTCTGAAGGCTGCATGTGTGTTCAAAGAATACACACCAGGAGTGGCTTCCATATGCGTGCTGACATAAAACAGCACGTCGCTGTAAACACAGCTAATGTGGGAAGCACATGAAAGGTCAGGTGAACAGACTTGTCAGATGTAAATACTAATGGTCTGCCATATGAGAAAAATATGTTGTTTATGTATTTTACTATGCAGTTCCTTTTGCACATCTACTCATCATCCCCTGTGGGCACGCGGCGCTATTATGGTCTGTATGTGCCACATTAATGCATCCTCCCACTGCGATCACCTCACGCTTCCTGTTTGTGTCAACCGTGTTTATCAATGAACGTAAACAATGAAACACAAATGCATCAATATGGTCGTACAATTGAATACTTCTTTCAAACAACACGATCTATTCTATATTTCAATTTAATATGACATTGTAAATATTTGTCCCAGTCCCTATCTCACACCAGCCTCATGTTCATGCACTCTATGTTTATATCTCACTGTGTTAAACATTTGAAGCTCTGACAGAACTCTTCCCTGATGGTCAGACATGTAGCTCCCATGGATCTTTGTGGATAAGACACTCCCCCTGTGTCCAGATGCGTTTGGTTAGTGGCTGCATTTCCCACGAGTTCCGGCCCAGAAAGAATTCACTACACACGAAGTACACGAGTACACAATGCATTTTTTGGAAATTCAAAGTGCCTGTGTTCAGCAGACAGAGCATCCCCAGCTTTCACTTTCAGAAAGGTAGGATTTTGTAGTGATTCTTCACTATTTTTTCCAACACCTAAAAAAATAAAATAAAAAAATAATCTCCAGCTCCACTCTTAGTCCACGCTATCTCCACTCTTAGCCCCCACTGTCACATGGTGGACAGCTCTGGGCAATAATCATAGATCTATTAAAATAACTGGATAGGGTATTGCTAGCTTAGAGGTGTTGGATTAGTGGCCACTCTTTGGTACCACGAACGAAATACGAGTGAAAAAATCCCTCCTGCCCACAAAGGATTTTTCTTATAGAGCGCAATATGATAACAAACTGCTCATGTTCAACTCACAGAGACTGACAGGGCACCTACAACTTTCACAAAGGTCAAATTTTGTGGCGATTTTTTACGTATTTTCAGATTAAAAACTTTTTCTAAACTCAAACTCCATCTGCTGTCTTAAATAAACGCTATTTTTTTTTTTATTTTTTAGCTTCGGCTACTCTGTACGTCCGCTCTTGCTAAGCTCAAGCTCTGATTGGTTAGAGCTGTCACGTGGTACGACATGAACGAGCATGTGAGCGATGTTAACGAGCCAAACTGTCGTGAATGAGGTTTAGAACATGGCTCAAAAGTGCCCTGGAAGGAGAAGCAGTATCATTTCTAATTAGTAATTTATGTATTATTCCCTTGCCTCCTTCACGGCCGCTCCGCTCGCTCACGTCACGCAAACTCTCATGGGGGGGGAGGGGCTCAATGTGCGCATGGTCCATGGGCAGGGCAAGACCATGTGCACCTAGGCGCCATTGAACACAACCCATTGACTTCAGTGAGCGGCCATGTTTAGACCCCAGGGTTTGGCAGTATGCAGAAGAAAAAAAAAAAAAAAAAAAAAAAGGGCCCACATGTGCCAATGAGTCTGGACCAAGATTATGCCACAATACATCCATGGTAGCCCCTTATGATTTAGAATTTCATTTACAAGTCACATTCTGTTTTTTATTATCACTATAAGTCCCTGTCAGTACCATTCCACTGCATGTTTCACAGTACAGGCTCGCTACAAAACCTCAGGGTTATAATTCACATTTATCCAAAGTACTGCATTATTAGAGACAAAAAAAAAAATCAAAAAATGTGTTATTGAAAAAAGCCTAGTCCTGCATATAGAAGGCAAATTGCGTGCATACCTGAAAGCCATATTGTGAATAAACAAATCAACTGCTTTACATAGCACGAGAGATGCATGCATAATCACATCTCTTTCACTTGCTCTATTCCTAATTTATGGCAGACACAGTGTAAATTAGTTTAACATTATTGCTTAGAGTTTGATGTTTACAAAAGGTATGGCCTCGGGAGATAGATGGACTGGCTTTGATGTTATAATTTAGCCAGTTATATACAATACTTATCTTAGTTTGTAAAAAGGAAAGTTGTTTTTTGTTGTTTTCTTAGATTAAATACAAGAATCCGCCACATTGGTGCGTCCCTTAATGGCTTGTTTGCATTACAAGGCCTTGTGGTAAATGCACATCTACACTGAAAACAAAATATGTGCATTATGAATTTGAATATGCCTGTGACACATGCTCGTGTTTTTAGATGAGTGTGTTCAGTGGAAGATTATGGGTTTGGAGAGTTAAAAGGCCCGTATCACGCCGTTTTCTGATCTGTGTTATAATGTTTCCTCATCACAAACAGACCTGGAGTTGTGTTTTGTTTTATTCTCACATGTTTAACTCACAAACCCTGCATATTTAGACTAGGAGTTCTTTTCTCAAATGTAAAACACTCTGTTCCACTTTGTGATGTCATGTGGTGATACAGCAAGCGCTCCACTGTGTGTAAAGTCCATACACCTTCACTAGAATCAGTTGGATGATTTGAGCTCTGGAATTGGCAATCTCTACTGAATTTAGAGGTAAAGGGAGCTGTTAACTTAAAAAAAAAGTACTGCTTCATGACATCACAAGGTGGAACAGCGCGTTTTGAGCTTTGGAGATTTAAACAAGCTAATATTAAAGAGAGAATGAAGCAAAAAAACAAAACAACTCTAGATGTGTTTTTGAGGAGGTAATGGCATTGTAACATGGAGCATATAAGACCTTTAACTATAGTCACTGTGGTCTGTCATTTCATTCAAAGTTCAGCTATTGTTAGACTCTGAATCTGATATTTATATGTTCAATAAAGGTGTAACTTTTCTGTTGGGGGGTTGTCTCCATGGTGATGTTATTGCTTTGCCTCGTATATTGTCCACAGAATCTATCTTTCATTTATTCATTTACAGAAATACCGTGGGCTTACATGCTTTCATACCTGCTCGTCATGAAGGTAGATACGATTAATGCCAAACTGTGGAACATTTCAGAAGCCTTCCACCACCAAAGTTAGTCTGTGCACCTTTAATATGTAATGTGCCACTCCCTAAATATAATGAGTAATTGCCATTTTGGACATACGAAGAGAATGCGTGTTTTGTGGCTGGATTACATTATACTTTCTCAAATACCTTTCCCAAACCAGTATTTTAGATCAACATAATGTTTGTAACTGGTTAAGGCTAAATCGTGGTTTCATCAAATTGCAATATACCTTTTAATGTGCCAGGGTTTCTGTACTGAAGTTTACCAAATCAATACATATTTTTTGTGTATTACTAAGTGCACATGTGGTGAGCTCAAAGTATGTCTTTCGATGCATGAATACAGTGTGTGTGGAGCATAAACTGTTATAAACTGATATAAATGGATACAGCTAGCCGCTGTGTTCCAAATAGGAAGTGGTCATTGGCGTGCTTCCGGCCCCTTTGACTCTGGCTCCAGTTCACTTTCTATTGAAACACTGTCGTCCCTTTCTTCATAACAGCTGCTGTCAGACTCATTATTTTGGTTTTAAAATGCCCGTATTAACCCACTGTGCGTGATCCTTATATTTTTATTTAGCTATTTTGTCCGTAAATCAAGAAATGAACATTTATAACTGTAATAGCCCGGACAGCAACCTTTGCGGCTCAACGAGGGACAGAGCATAGCTGAGGCAGTTTGTCAGGTGCAGACCCAAGTGCATTTACTCCAACACCAAAAATATTTACAGAAACAGGAAAATCTCTTTTGGCCGAAAACACCTAAGGCAGACAACATGGGTAAGTTAAAATTTCCAACAATTCGATTATAATCAGTTAGCTGATACACAACACTTTCATCAATAAAACAGTTTAAACTTATTTGTGTATTGTTCTTGTTTCTGCTAGCCTCAAAGATAGGCCCATTTAACGGACTAGCTACGTTATAATAACAGACAAATCGGTTGCCTTCTTCAGCATTGACAAGCGCTCACTCCCTGCTAATCCAGAGGGGCGAGAGGGAAGGCTGTATGTGGAATTCGGCACAAAATTTGCCCCTATAACCGCTAGCCTCGATGAGCTTCATTTGGCCGGCGCCGAAGGCTACAGGTGACGTCACACTCCCTTAGTCCACTTCTTTATACAGTCTATGGTGTAGAGGGGAAATGATCTGTATTCACACTGCTGCCTCCAGTCTCTAAGCCTCATCCCCCTCATCGCACAGAGCTGATGAGCAGACACTTTCTCCTGGAGACATGAGAGCGAGTCCTCAGACCTTGGCAGAAGCAGGTCCTGTTCTTAATGCAGACTGTTAATGAACACACGTAACACAAAGAAGCTGCGGGAAACAAAACCAAGGTCTCTGTTTGTGCCTCCCACTTCCTCCTTTCATCGGGAGGTGGAAGCAGCTTGGCATGAATATCCACGTCCTTGAGAGAATGCCTTCTCTGCTCTGTCAAGGTTGAAAAAGCATTTGAAGAGTAAATCCTATGAGCTGTCTGAGCTGCTGTGCACAGGTAGCAGAAATGAAACCACAAGAAACTACTGTACAGACATAATGTGACTGTAATTACATGTCTCAGAATCAGGTCTCGCTGTATATAAGTACTGATTCTGCACCAACCCTGACAAAGACTTATACTTATGTAGCTATTCCAATGAGTTATATTTTACAATAGTTTACAAGTACAGGAACGCAGTGTTCAAAACTGACTGTATTCTATAAGGGGTTAAAAGATAAGGCTTTATTGTCTCCACATTGAGAAATTGTACAAACTTGATTTGGACATTAAGGGCATTCATACGTTCAAACAAAGTACAGTACTCAGTACACAAGAAAAAGGCAATTATATTCATATTCATATTACACATAAACTATTACATAGTCCCCTCATGGCCTTAAAGTAGAGTTCCTATTGCACTCTCCTCTATGGTCTGAAGGTGCAGCTCAAGACTGCACTATGTCTATGGCCTTAAGTAACGTCTACATCCACTACTGCACTATTGTAATATATGTGCATCCACTACTGCACGATTGTAATGTCTGTACATCCACTACTGCGCTATTGTAATATCTATACATCCACTACTGTACTATTATAATATCTGTACATCCACTACTGCACTATTATAATATCTGTACATCCACTACTGCATTTACCCAAATGACCTAAAAGTGCACCAGTGGTGGAAGAAGAACTCAGTTTTATTACTTAAGTAAAAGTACATATACCACAGCTAAAAAAACCAATACTACTAGTAAAATACTACTACTAAAAAAATACTACTCTGTTTGCACCTGTTTAAAAATGTACTTAAAGAGTAAAAATGTAGTGGTGTACAAAGTACAGATACTGCTCTCAAATGTAGTGAAGGAAAAGTAAAAAAATAAGTACAGTACAGATACCTAAAATGTTTACTTCAGTACAGTACATTCCACCACTGTCCTACTGCATTCTCCCAAGTGGCCTGAAAGTGCAGTTCAAAATTGCACTACATCTATATGGCCTCAGATAATGTCTGTACATCCACTACTGCATTCCTCCAGACGGCCTCAGAGTGCAGGGATTATCACACCAGTGGTGGAAGAAGTACTCAGTTTTGTTACTTAAGTAAAAGTACAGATACTGGAGCAAAGAAATACTCAAGTAAAAGTATCACATGAAAAAAAATCTACTTACGTAAAAGTATTAAAGTACTCATTTAAAAATATACTTAAGTGTACTTAATTTCATGCATATCTTGAGGTCTTATAAAGCCTCAAATGTAGTGATTTTGATAAAGATTTGAGCTGAATTTTGTTCAACAGAAACAAATGACAACAAGCAGCCCCGAGGAAGACCCAGGACACGCTGGAGGGACTGTCTTTCGGCTGGCTTGAACGCCTTGGGGTCACACCGGAGGAGCTGGAGGACATGTCTGGGGTGAGGGAAGTGTGGGAGTCCCTGCTTTGACTGCTGCCCCGCGACCTGGCCCAGATAAGTGGAAGAAAATGATGGATGAATGGATGGAAAAACAAGTGAATCAGTCATTTTTTTCTAGTTGTTTTTATTTGTATACTTTTGTTTGCTCAAATTATGACCGTGCTAAAAATAACCCCCTCAGCCTTTTCAGAAGGTCTCAAACTGTAATAAAAAATACTTTCACTTTTCAGTTCAGCACAAAATGTAGTGGAGTAGAAAGTACAAATACCTACTCTCAAATGTTTGAAGTAAAAGTAAAAAGCATCCACTTAAAATGTACTCCAGTAAAGTACAGACTGACCATTTATTTTATATTTTTTTTTAAACCAGTACAGTACTACTTACTACTTGTACTTTGTTACGTTCCACCACTCTCATATTGCACTCTCCCAAATGACCAAAAAGTGCAGTTCAAACTTGCACTATTTCTATGGTCTTAAGTAATATCTGTACATCCACTAACGCATTTCCCCAAATAACCTAAAAGTGCAGTTACACTGGTGGAAAGAAGTACTTCCAATTTTGCTACGTAGGTAACAGTACAGATACAGGAGCAAAGAAATACACAAGTACAAGTAAAAAAAGAAAGATGTAGTGGAGTAGAAAGGACAGATACCTTTTCTCCAATGTAGTGATGTAAAAGTAAAAGTATCGACTTCGAGAGATATCTAAAATACTTTTACTTTGCCACGTTCCACCACTGTCCTACTGCACTCTCCCGGATGGCCTGAAAGTGCAGTTCAAAATTGCACTACTTGTATATGGCCTCAGGTACTGTCTCTTCATCCACAATTGCCTTTTTCCAGATGGCCTAAAAGGGCAGATATTATTGCACTCCTCCCTGTAACCATGTGGTTTCTATTCCCCTGCAGTTGTGTTATAGCCCTTCTTTTTGATTCATCACTGAAAGGAATAATATAATGTAAAGCGGACTCCATAGCATTTTCACCGGCTAATTGAAAATAATTATGGCCGACTTGACAGTGGAAAGAGACAAAAGGACAAACCCAAAGCCCTTTAAGGTCTGGTTGAATATATTGCTATTGTAATGGTCATCCCGTATCTGCCAAGCTTCCATCCCAGGTCCAGGGCGTTACTTAACCTTGCTAAGCCTGTGTCCAATGAGAGCCAAAATGATAATTGAGTGGTCATTACAGAAGCGGATCTTGTGTTAATAGGTGCTAAATGATCATCTAGGAGAGAATAAATGAGTCTGAATGGCTAAGTGGGAGATGGCGGACAACGCATATTATCATCATCATTATACTACACTGTGATCGCTATTGGCATTTTTAGAAATATAGTTGCGAGGAGAGCACTGACCGAGCTATAAAACAGGCACATCTAATTAGAACGTGGAATCAAATGTGAATGGGTTTGTTTTGGGAATGCGCGACATGATTCCAAGTCTTCCTTCTTCACCTTCTCCACCGGAACATTTTATGCGGCTTTTAAAAACTCGTAAAGATGTTTTCAAACTTGAGAGATGCGTCAAGCTTTGTGGCCGTCCTTCTCTCCTCGGTGCTCACCTTGTCCTCCATAATGATCCTCTGCCAAGAATGGAGCTTTGAGATTACACATGAGGCAGCTGTGAAATAAAAAATGTTCACCCTGCGAGTCTACATCGTCCACACTCCTGCACGACATAAATGTACAAAGGCATGATACAAAACTGTACACAGTAACTGGACAAACCTGATGCAGTAGTGTCATTATAGGGACTGAAATTATACACTTTAATTTGCACTAAGATGTCTTTTAGCTTTTGAGTCAGACAGGAGCATTTCTGCTTTAGGCCTGCGTGTTTTGAATACTTAGTTTCCTTGGTCACCATGGTGATGGCAGCAGAAAATAGCTAAGAAATATTTAGGCGGGTAAACTACTTTTCCTAATTGGTCAACCTTAAAAAATGCAAAATATTGAAATAGTGGAAGTATAGACTGCATATAAATGGACATAACTAACCTGCTATCCACATTCCAAATAAGAAGTGAGCATAGGTGCACTTTCAGCTCCATAGACTCTGGCTCCAGTTCACTTTTTATTGAAAAACTGTCACCCCTCTCTGGGTAAATGCTGCTGTCAGGCTGGTTATTTGGGTCTTAAAAAGGTTTGTATTAACTTGCTCTACATGATCCTGGTGTTTTTATTTTGCTATTGTGTCGGTAAATCAAGACATTATTAAAAAAAAAACAAAAAAAAACAAAAACAAATCAGGTGCCTTCTTTCCCCAAGGTTGCTTCCAGGTTTGACTGACAGTGTTGCTAAGCATCCGCTCCCTGCTAAACCAGTGGTGCGGGTGAGAAGGAGTATAACCTTCAACAGCCTCATTTCATTCATTCATTTTATTGCTCTGAATTGGCTCTTTGCTGGTCATGATACATGTGGTCGGAATACTATATATGGACCTCAGCTCCAAATCCGTCCCTATAACTGCTCTAGCCTCGATGAGCTTCATTTGAGTGGAGCCGAACACTATGGACGACATCACACTCCCGGAGTCCACTTCTTTATACAGTCTGTGAGTGGAAGACAGGATGGACCTATGAACCTAAACCAAAGACTAATACAAACTGTAGACAACAGCATGACAAGTGTAAACCTGAAGGATGCTATAAATATAATGAGAGATGACAGCTTCACTGGCACATATGTAAACATGTCAACATAAAGTAAAACAGTAATAAGAGCACGGAAATAAAGACAAAAAAGTGAAAGTCTGGTACTGTTTGATGTATAGTGGTATGAAAGTATGCAGAGATAACACAGTCAATGTTGATGATGGCAGCAAGTCTTGACAGGCAAAAACTGAAATATATGGAGAGGAATTCTTTTTGAAACGATATCAAGTCATTCAGAGATTTTAATACCACTCACTGGTATAGAGCAGGTATATATTGCTTGATAAGTAGATGTAGTTCAAAAACGCAATTTAAATCCAGTGAGCTACAGATTTAGATGTGTTTTCTGTGTCAATGTGATAAGCCAAATATGGCATTTTGTTTTTGAAATTATAATAACTGTAATAACAATCAGTACTCCACAAAAGCACATTTCGCTAACGCAAAAAAAAAAAAAAGAATGTTTTCAAATGTTTCTTCAGCTTGAATTGCTGCTGCGACACAAAGAAATGCTGACACATTCACAGCACATCTTTCTACAGGGAAGCCACATAATCCCAGACGCAGCCTTTATAGAGTGCACTGGGTCCCATGGGTGCTTCTGTAGGTGACTTCGGCTTGGCCCCACTTTCCCTGCCCTGTCTACAACGCTTTGGAAGAGGACTCCCCTCTCGCTTTTGTTGGTTATATAGTTTACATCTTGAGGATATCTCTAAACAGTTAAAAGATGGTTGCTTTTTTCTGCCCATATGCCTCTATGTTGTTTTATTAATGGATTCTCTAGTCAAAAAAGGTTTTTACCAATATTGGCCTACTAACATTGACCTTTTAAATAAGACAAATACACTGTTACATTTGACTCCCTCTTTTAACTTAAATGTGCATGATGTAACTTTTCTGATCAAGAGTGTGATACCTGTTAAGTTAGGCCTGTGATGCTTACACAACACAGTGTTATATGTGATATGTCACAGGTCTCACTTTAAAAACTTGACATGATATTCTCACTAAACATGTACATAAGCCCCATTTCATAGGGGCGGTACAGGAGGATCCTTACCAAGCGGACTGCTGGAGGTATAACCTTCCAAGCAGGTCTGGGCCTGGCTCTGGTCTCTCTGAGCACAGATCTCCTATAGATCATAACATGGAAAGTAATGTATATGACCCTTTTGTACGTACACATGTTTAATAATTAAGACCACAGATCTGTGGGGAGGTGACCCTGCTCACAGTAAGAATGCAGGTAGTTTTGAGAATTTAAAACATCTGCATTGGATACATGCAACATATTTATATTATATATTTGCTCAAATGAAAAAAGTACACACACACACACACACACACACACACACACACACACACACACATATATATATATATATATATACATACACATATATATATATATATATATATATAGATAGATAGATAGAGATAGATAGATAGATAGATAGATATAGATATAGATATAGATAGAAATGCCACAATTACCAAACAAATGAAAGTCAAACGTATTTTGACATATACATATAACGTATTTTGTTCTACAGCTTAGCAGTTTAGTAAAAAGTTACTATCTTCATCTTGGTGTTGGCTGATTTATGTGTGTAAGCTGTGCAGCTTAGAGGCCCTAAGTGCCTTTCACTTTGAGTGTGGAGATTTTATTGATTACTTTAAAAACACACATAAACACATTTTACGTGACCAACCTTTTAAACTGCCATGAGTTATAACCACGCTGCTGAGCTGGGCCTGCATGCTGCTCTCACTAGTCTTTACCATTACAGTGATTTGTATTAACAATATTTGGAAACACTAATGTAAGACACAATCTTTTATGACTGTTAGCTGCTGCCACACACATAAGCAGCAGGGTGCTATCTATGGATGTGGTTGCTGAAATATAAACACATAAATGAACACTAATGTAAGTACTAATGCTTAGACAAAATGTATGTGGCAGATGGTGGGGCAGTTTCACACTCAGTTGCCGTATAGTTGTGAAAATTACAACTATGCTGTTGTATTGCAAGTAGCTCAGAGATAATAACAAGCTGAGTGTTACTTATAATAGTTGGCTTCTATAATATGACTTGAAATAACTCAAAATGATTAGACCATTACATGATTTACTGGTGCACTATGCAACTTTTCGGGTGGAGGGTCTGCCACTTGCTACTTTCTGTCAAATGTTCCACGGCATGGCATTAAGCTAATCTTGTATTTATTCAGTTACAGGTGTTTATTATTGTTATCATACTGAAAAAAAAAAAACATGCATTCTTACTGTGAGTGGGGTCACCTTGCCACAGATCTGACCTGCAACCATAGACTGTATAGATAAATAGAAAAAGCAAACCTGCAAGCTGCTGTGTTCCAAATAAGAAGAGAACATGGCTGTGCTTCTGGCTCCATCGGTTCCACTTCACTTTCTATTGAAAAACTGTCACCCTTATCTCTGTAACTGCTGCTGCCAGACTTGTCATTTTGGTTTTAAAATGTTCGTATTAATCCACACTACATTATCTTGGTGTTTTTATTTGGCTATTTTGTATATAAATCAAGATATGAGCATTTTTCCCAGAAGTCGCTCCCACTGGTGTTAGCAACAGATTTGATTGACGGAGTTGCTAAGCGGCCGGCCCCTGCCAAACCAGCAATGCGGGTGGAAAGGTGCGTTACCTTCATCAGCCTCGCTCTGCATTGGCTCTTTGATTGCTATGATACTCAAGGTTGTAATTTAAATATGGAACTCGGCTCCAAATCCGCCCCTAGAACTGCAAGACTCAACGAGCTTCATTTGGCTGGAGCTGAATGCTATGGGTGACGTCACACTATCTTAGTCCACATCTTCATACAGCAAGCAATTATAAGAAATGCACATAATCAATTATAACGAGGATGAATATGTGAGCAGCTCTGTTCTCAAAGTGGACTGAAGTGGCCTGGCTGGACCCAAGTCACCTGGCACACACTTGAGTTTTCTGCTTCTTGTTCCATGTCACAGAAACACCAGGCCTCACAGGAACAATCAACAAAGCGCTCCAATTTTGCTGTCGAGTCGCGTATAGCAATTTACTGGCTACTTACCTGCCAACTCCACATCACAGGGTGAAAAGTAGAGGGTAAAAAATCCTGCAAGTCCCTCAGTGTTGAGCATTTTCATCACTGCCGCCAATAAATACCTGCCACTGGTGAGCTGCCTTTTTGAACTGGGGGCCGAAGATTGAAGCTGATTGAAGACACTTGTATGGGACAAAAGCCCGTTTGGAGTGGGCGATTTTGCCAGTGAAAAGAGGGAGGAAGTTGAACAAATTAATATAGGTGGTAGCGGCAGGGTCAGCTATAGAGTGGTCAAGGGACAGTGCTGCAAATGGAGGGATAAAGGTCAGTGGAAATCCCCGAACAGCATATTAGCAGACAGTTTGGTTGAGCTGGTCTGAAAACCTGTCCCTTAAGTAAACAGACATTTGTCAAACAACATTGTGGGAATTTTCAGTAACGGCTTTATTAAATTAGTGCAAAAGACAGACATAACTCATTCAAAATGTCATCTTTTTCTTTAAAGGTGGTCTTCCACACAGACCCACAGTCTCACTACGTGGAACTTTATGAGCTCGAGAGAAAACAGGAATTCAAACTATGCACCAAACTCACAGCCTTTGCAAACCTGCTCAGTTGTTCTTCAAACATTTATGGATTTGAAAAGGGCAGAAGTGACATAGAGAAATTGAACTGAAACAAATGGACACACTCTGATTCTGCAAGTTTCACAGTCCAAAAAAACCTAAAAACAATGAGATGTTACACAAAACTCCTTCTCATGTTTATCATTAGAAATAGTGCCTAAAATCCACCATAAAAGAGGTTTATTTTTCTTTATTACTCACTGTGGGCGACCAAAGTACATAAGTTAATCAATACTGTATATTTATACAATGGTAAAAAATAAAATATTTCGATTTTTTTTTTAAGGTTTCACTTTCACCGTTACTATAAAGATATACGGTTTCCACTCCATGACAACTAATAAAAACAGAAGCAAACTGGAGCAAACCCCAGAGAGAGATACAGACTCTTAAAAGGCTTATGGCTACCATCTTGACCTAAAAAAATCACAACCACTGCAGACAAAGACATATGCTTTGTTCCCTTTGTCTAAAAATCAGATGGAACACAGTCTATGATCAATAAAACAGAAATATCAAAGTCAGAAATAGATGCAATTCCAGTTGGCCAGCAAGCGTTGCCATTTTGCAGTTGCTGGCTTGGTGAGGAGGTCAGTCGTGAAATGAGAGAGGTGAGGGTTTTAGGGAACTGAAGGGGATAAAACAAAAGAGGTAGCTATGACAGATTATGTATCGCTTGTATAGGTTTATGTGATATTACAAAATGGATCACATGATGTTTCAAGTATCTCCTGGCAGCGTGCCATGGACAATGCTAATACCAGTGAATGGACTATGAACTGAAATAACAAAAATGAATTTACACAGAAGAGGGAAAACTACAGAGATTGTGAAATATATTTAAAAAGAAAAAATCATGAAGATGTGACAATAGACCAAAAAAAAAAAAAGTGTGTAGGATTTTGTATAAGTGAGATTTCTCCAAAAAGTCCAAGTGCGCCAGGAAGGGGGGGTTGTGTTGTTTCGTTATTTGATTTGTCATGGTGAGAAGACTCCTCCTCCATTCTTCTTCTTTTGTTTTTTATTGTGTCCTCCATCCTCTTTTGCTCTCCTAAGCCTGGGTTTGCGTAGGGGGAGATAAGTCGCTGCTTTCCGATGTTGCAAAAAAAGGGACTACGGGAGGTTTTCAGCAGAATCTACAGGCCTGCAGCGAAAGATGAAAGGAGAGGAGGAAGAGACAGAAAAGAGAGAGGGAAGAAAGAAGAAAAACAATGTCAGAGTCATCGTCCAAGCCAGAAGGGAGTGCAATCAATTACTGAGGACAGGTGATGCTATTGTGGCATTAAAGATTCAGTGAGTACACCACAGTGGTTCTAATTGCCCACTCTCAGTCCAACCTTTAGACTAGAGAAACAAAGTAATTGGCTGTAATGGGAAAGTCCTCTTCAAAGTGCGCCAGTGGACAGCTAAATCAATACAGCCCCAGCAACTCTTTCTCAAGTGAAAATGCGAGGACATTCACACTGGTATTTTGATTTGTCATGCCATCAGAACACTTGGACAGAGGATTTATGACAGACATGTTTATTCATCAATATTAGATTTCGAAAGTTTTGGTTATGGGGTATGGAGTTGTCTATTTAAGTCATACATGTCAAACTCAGGTCCGGGGGCCAAATCTAGCCCGCCGTGTAATAATATTTGGCCAGTGAGATCATATCAAATGTGCATTAGAGCTGGCCCACTGGTATATAGTGCATGCACCATTAATACTACAAATCCCAGAATGCTTTGTGATTTGCTAGTAAATCAGAGCGTAGCAAATTGAGCTTGAATATATGTTTTCTCTATGCACTTTTTCTACTCTAGGTATGGACTGTTAATAGTTTGAAAGTCAAATTTTCAGTGAACAAAATTATTATTATTATTCTTAATTTTTGGCTTGTGAAAAAGATTTAATTTAAAAAGGAACTTGAAAAGCTACAGAGAGAGACATAATTGTTTCAGTTTTTACTTTTGGCCCACTGTGAATTTGAGTTTGACACCACTGATTTAAGAATTGGTTCAGTTTTCGATCAAACCTGTCTGAAATTATATGGCTTATAGTTTTTAAGAGATCTTCATTCTGTCAACTTGATAAAAGTTTTGAAGTGAGTAAGTTTCGCCACTCATCCGAGAGACTTATTCAGCTTGAATAAAAGTGTCCTTGCTGACTCACCAAGGTTGACACACGCGTAACCAAAACGTTCTCAAAGTGAAAACTGTACTACTTAAATGAAAGTGGTGTAACTGCTTGCAATTCCATAACACACTCAGATGGCTAATACAGCTGTCTAGACAAGCTAACTCCAAATCACTTAATTCTATACTTTCTGCTGCATTCATTTTTTTTTAGGATAGTCTTCACCTGAGAATAAAAATAGAACCTGAAAATGGAAATCATATTTTTTTGTGTCTCAAGGCAGATGGAGGTCAGCATCCGCCATCACCATAGACTATATATATAAAATGGACATAGCTAACCCGCTAGCCGCTGTGTTTCAAATAGGAAGTGAGCGTGGGCGCACTTTTCGGCTCCATTGACTCTGGCTCCAATTCACTTTACATTGGAAAACTGTCACTCCTTTCTCCATAACTGCTGCTGTCAGGCTCATCATTTTGGTCTTAAAATAATACTGATAATAATAAACTTTATTTATAATGCACTCTTCATTCCATAGTATCTCAGAGTGCTACAATAACGCAAGAACTTTAAACCAATACTAACAGTTAAATGCCAAAAAACATCAACAATAAGCTTTTCAAAATAAAAAGGTCTTTAGATTAGCTTTAAAAAAGTCCAGGTTCTGTGTGGCTCTCAGCTGAGCAGGGAGGCACTTCCAGAGCTGTGGTGCAGCTGAACAGAAGGCTCAGTCCCCCTGTTGTACGGAGCCTAGTGGGGGGGACCTGAAGGAGCAGGCTACGTGAAGATCTGAGGGTGCGGTTGTGATCAAGTGATCAAGTCTTGCAGATACAGTGGTGCCTGACCAGTGATGCATTTATGGGTAAGCAGAAGGATTTTGTATTCAATCCAGGATGAAACAGGGAGCCAGTGCAGTGATTTGAGAACAAGAGTGATATGTTCAAATGTTCATATTGACCCGCTCTACATGATCCTGGTATTTTCATTTCATTATTACATCTGTAAATCAAGATACGAACATTAATAACAAACACATCAGGCACCTTCTTTCCCCGAGTTCGCCCCCGCTGGCATTAACAACAGATTTGATTGACAGCATTGCTAAAGTCCCTGCCAAACCAGTGTTGCGGGCGGGAAGGGATGTTATTTTCAACAGCCTCGCAACGGATTAGCTCTTTGGTTGCTATGGTAACTGCGGTCGGAATTCCTAATATGCAACTGCCTCCAAATTCGCCCCACAGCCTCGATGAGCTTCATTTGACTGTTTGACTGGAGCCGAAGGCTATAACCATCATCGAAAAAAATCTGTAAAAGTAGACACAGCATGTTCACAACTCTAACATGGTCATTTTTAACAAACCTGCGCTGATGTCTGACCTCCCAAAACAACTGGAGTGCAAGCAGAAACAATGGTGTATCGGTATACCCAGTGGTGCCCTTACACTCACTTTATTGATTAACGATGCTAGACAACTACCACTCATGCTCAATAAAAGTTTTACAAGGTTTTTTTTGCCATTTCAGGAACCCAAAGTCCCAAAAGAAACTGTGCGAACAGGTTCCACTTAGTGAGAAGGTAGCCTATACTGGAGAGTACAGCATCTATGGAGCCGTATAAATGTAGCTCACCGATCTCTCTTTGGTCTCAAACGCTTTTAAATTCCCATAGCGTTCACGTAACAAAAAAAAAAAAAAAAAAAATCCAACTTCCTAATCTAAAGTAATGCCTGTCTCTGGTCTGCTAGATTGAACAAGTCAAATAACCCATCTTGGCAGAGGGTCAGTTACATTCAGTGAAGTGACATTTGAATTTGTCTCATCAGTCAGGGAGAATTGCTGCTTGGGAATGTGATCCAGAGTCACACACGAGCGCTGGTTTAAACACACACACAGATACATACGCACACACACGCTCACTGCAGTATGAAATGTAAGAGTCTATTGATTGCCTCTCGCAGCCATCTCCTTCCAGACTCCCCCCTCCTCATTTCTGACATCGGCGACGGCAGAAACCATTCTCGCTCTGCCTCACCATTTCGCTCATTCTCCCCACCTCCTCTGCCCAAACCGCGCTCTCATTTAAGTATCCATTTTCGGAACAAGTTGAATTGGATAGGGCAAGCCGGGTGTCGACCGTGTCCTTAAACTTCTCTCCAAGACAAAGTAGAAGCCTCGCAGCACGTCAACACTTGAGTTACAAGTGAATATTCAGATAATACTTCAGTGTAGTTGGAACAGGCAGGAGATGAGTGCCATAGAGTACAGGGAGTGGTCTTTGGAGTGTGTACTATACTCATCTGTGTGTTGTATAAATAGGTACACTTTAGATCCTTTGGTGTAGACATAAAGATCATTTATATATATATATATATATATATATATATATATATATATATATATATATATATATATATATAAAAACAGCATGTGAAAACACATGTGAAAACAGCTTATAAACTCATTGCGGTTAATAATTAAGATGTTTGGAATGCTTAAGGTAAGTGGGGAATCGCTTTGGACCACTGCAAACACTTTTAAGACGGGTACAGGGTCTTTAAAAATGTACGTAGAGCTGCTATTGTCTGAAAATGGACAGACTGAATTGCACCAAATGCAAAAACCTGAACACAAATGTTGATTTTTTTTTTGCACCATTTTTATTTTTTTGTGATTACTGTATGATGGGAAAGCTGGAAGAGTGCCTTATTATCACCCTGATTCTCTACACTATTCTGGCACAGGCCATATTTTGGCCTAATAATAACTTTGTGTTTATTATTAGCATTAAAGATAAAAAAAAAACCCGCTGGCGTTCTAGGGATGGCGCACTTAGATCAGTGTATTGGCTCTTTCTTTGTTTTCTTTTTCAGGCTTTTCTGGATTAGTTGCACAACATCTCTTGATTCAAATGTTATTAAGCAATAATATTTCTCTTTATTTTGCCTTTGTATGTATAAAGATTTCTTGTTCATTATTCTGAAATAAAACAAAACCAATTCAGTCAGACAACATGTATTTTATGCTTTTTTTTCCATGACATTTTCCTTGTAGGTTTTGCAGCAGTAACAAAATACAACCTCTCAGAGCATGCAATCCCCTCCTCTTAAAACCACAAAGCAAGCTTTTTTCTCCTTTCTTTCAAATCCAACGCTCTCTTATTTTATTGCATCGCTCTATTTGATCAGGCTTGATTTTTTTTTTTTTTTTTTTTTTTTACAAAATAACGCTTACTTCCTTGTCTGAAATGAAATAGGATGAACTGAGTAAAATGTTCTCTCTCTATTCTCTACATATGTTTCTTTTTTCAGCCACAGGTATCTATCTATCAATCAATCTATGAATAAATGAATGTCTGGTACATTCATTTATGTTCACAATATGCTTGATATTTACTGGCCAAGTTTGATGGAAGCCAGAATAGGAATGATTTTTGCTTCACATTTTTCTGGTATAACTGTGAATAAATCCTATGCAGTTTAAGTGCCCATTTACCTGTATTCTGCACAGCATGGCACGATTCAAAAGTACGTCAATTCGGCAGTAAAAAAAGCACAAAGTAGCACCTTATTGTGGTACACTGAATCCATAGTGAGTGGGCCTTACTTCCAACAGGACCCATAAAGGACCACCTACAGTGTTCTCGCTTCATTGTATCCACGACAATACTGTGCCAAGAACAGAAGCCGACAAAGTGTATATAGACTATTGGCATCTCAGCCTTCCTAACAGGCTTACCTTTAATCCTTGCTTTAACACCAATACTGGCTGCAAAACACATGTAAAACAATCGATTTGGAGGAGTCATAGGCGCCACCAGCTTCCAAGAGCTTTTTGATGTTTTTGTGCTTGCCTTTTGTTAGCGTTAAAGTGGGACGTACACACAGTTTCGGTCCAAGATGGGAAGAAATGTCAATAGGTCTCAAATGGTCATGGTTTTGAGACTATTGGCGACACGGAATATTTGTTGTTCCCGTCTTTCTTCTCATGAGATTACAGCACATCTTGAAGAATGCACACTATAATTTTCATAGACATGGCAAAATGAATTGGATGGCAAACTTGAAGGCATTGTCCAAGCGATCGATGCACGTCTGAATGGCAGTGAATATCTAATACCTTGGCATCGATTTATATCTTTCTCGAGGTTTACTTTCAGTGCAGCTGTTTATATAACGACTTAAAGAATCATTGGCGAAAGAAGCCAGCCAAAAGTGCACAAAATGCTCACATCTAAAGAGATTTCAGGAGCTTGCTTTTGCCTCCCATGAAAAGGTATATGAAGAACAAGCCTCCCCTCTGGCTACAAAGTTAAGGCTTTGGCAGAAAATATATTGCAGAATGGATTTAGCACTGCTGCTGGTACGGAGGAATGAAGTTATAGGCAAGAGTAAATCGAACTAGCATAGTAAAATACATTTATTAGTGATCGACTGTACTTTCAAAGGAGCACACAGTAAAATTCAAAAAGTCATTTAATAAAGGCCAATAAGTTTGATAATGTATTTATTCTTCCAACAGACATGCTCATTAAGTCACTCTACTAGTTGCTTTGGGTCCTATTTGCATGCTAGTTTTTCTTTAATTATTTAAAGACTCTGTACCGGATTTCCCCCCCCCATGTATTTCAGCTAAATTTGTCTTGCCCCAGTACAGATGTGTTGTATAAGCGTTTGAGGTCAAATAAGTCTCTCTGCATCTAATTATTAAGAGCGTTATTGTCCGATAATCAGAAAGTGCAAATAAGCATGCTAGTAGTCTCTCTGAAAGTTGTGAAAAGTGCTTATAAACTCATCATGGTGAATAATTAGGATGTTCAGAGCGCATAAGGTGAATGAGAACTGCATATGGGCCACAGCAAACTGTTTAAAATGAATTAATTAGTTCTGTTCTAGCTGTTTTTAATTAGATCTATTTTGAAGTCAGAAAAAAATCAGGCACAGCACCTTTAAATTTGTTTGTCATAATGGCAGAAATATATACATTACAATCAATTATATGCAGTCACAAACTGCCTGTAAAATATTTCAAATGTTCTAAATAAAAGGTTAGATATGTGTGAGTTCTGTAGAAAAGTGTCTTGTACTATTTTGCCCAAGAGACTCAACTTTTCCCCCTTTATTCCTAACACCCCTGTTGTTGTTTAGCACCATCGCTGACTGACAGCTAAAGGTGCTATAGCAGTAAACACCACAAACATTGTTTACTGTTTCTGGCAAACACAAATGTCTTGCTTTTCCATCAGCTAGTTCTACAGCGGTATCCACTTTACACTTTTAAAGGTCTATAACAGCTTATTGGGACTCTCTGTGGCTAAATGCCCGAGCTTAAGCAGAAAATGTAAATTTAACAAGCTCTGGGAGAATCAAAAGGGGCAGTGGAGAGGAGAGCGGGGGCCTAGAGCGCTTCTAATTGCGGAGAGGAGAGGAGTGTGACAGCTGATTGGTCCAGGTATGTCACGCCTGTTTCACCAAGAGCACCGCCACCGCAGCATGAAGAAGAAACATTAGACAGCGAGACCGGGGATTTGTCAAGGTGTTACAATGGCTATAATCAAAGTTAATAAGGCGCGCCAAACTCCCATTTAATCATTGATGAAAAACTGGGAAGTTAAACAGGAACTTTCTGATGGAAGTTTACAAATGTCTTAGTGCTGATGTGACTGTGGCTTTAGGTTTGGCCCCAGAGGATATACGGCAGTAGTAATCTATAGAGCAGCACTGGCTCAGCAGAGTTGTGTATTTAGGCATGACACTTGACTTGTTTTCCATGTATGTGATTGAGAAATTAATGAATATTGCACCTACAACGTGCAAATTAGTGTGAAATGTTATACAGCACGTGTCTGACCTCACTGCAAAAAGTAGGGGATTGATTTTCAAATATTTAAACACAAACTTGAATGATTTTTAAAAAAATATATATATTTATTTTACTATTATTTTGTAATTGTAATCAAATATGTATTTTTAATGTGTGTTAACCTGTTCATTCATATAAGAAAAACTGCTACTTACTCAAATAATTCCCTACATTTTTACATTGCCTTGGTCCTACAGTGGCTTAAGCATAAGTAGCATACTAAATCTGGTAAAATATCTTTCTTACCATAAGAAGACTGATAAAATTTTTTCTTTTGTAAGAAGCCTGGCAAATAAATAAAAAAAAAAGAAAGAACATACTAAAAAATACTACCATAAGAAGACATGATAAGTTTCAAGCCTTATTAATACACAGCGACTCTGTCAAAGCTGTGTATAAAGCCCCGTACTGTATTGATAACTGGTCTGTGGCCCTCTGCTTCGAATATGTTTTTAGATGTGGCCATCAATAAAAAAAAAAAAAATAAAAAAAGTGTGTAATGTTTGTACAAACGTTTCACTATATAGAAAGAGTACACGTGATCCGTAAGAGTATTAAGCAGAGAACAAGCCTACACTAAGACTTGAGGGAGTGAACTGTGAAAGCACTTCAATGATCTCTGATGTAAAAGAGGTACTGACATTAGAGGTACATAAATTAAAGGTTATAAATACTGCAATCAGGGATGAACTTTAATCAGCACGTAAACCTGCTCATTTGAAATCATTTAAAATCATTAGGGATATATTCATATCAGCTTGTTTCGCACATAGATGTCACTGCTCTTCTAGGCTGCACAATTTACAATGACTAATCCATACTGGATACTTAAATGCCAGATGGAGATTAATACTTTATATATGGTACAGCAGGTTATCAGTGGAAAGACA
This sequence comes from Periophthalmus modestus, assembly GCA_019594935.1. Classification (NCBI taxonomy): domain Eukaryota; kingdom Metazoa; phylum Chordata; class Actinopteri; order Gobiiformes; family Gobiidae; genus Periophthalmus; species Periophthalmus modestus. The sequence goes on along the minus strand of JAIEZT010001390.1, from coordinate 28,353,978 downwards.
TTTGACTGTAACATGCATCTGCTTAAAGAGCCCACATTACAGGATTTTCTGATCTGTTATAATGTTGTTTTCTCATCAAAAACATTTCTGGAGTTGTGGTTTGTTTCATTCACACATGTTTAACACACAAACCCTGCATATTTAGGCTGAGTTCTTCTTCAAATAGAAAACACTCTGTTCCACCTTGTGATGTCATGTGCTAATGCAGGAAGTGTTCCACTGTGTTTCTAAACTTCTTCACAAGAAAAAATTGGATAATTTCAGCCCTGAAAGTGCTAATCTCTTCTGAACTAAAGGTAAAAGGTTGCTGTTAAATTGGAAACACACTACACTCACTACATGACATCACAAGGTGGAACAGAGCATTTTGAGCTTCGGAGATGTAGACAGACTAAACCTCCAAAGTTACTCAAACATGTGTGAATGAAACAAAACACAACTCCAGGTATGTTTTTGAGGAGGTAACAGCATTCTTACATGGCTTAAAGCTCACAAGAATCTATTTTGAGTAATACATGACCTTTAAGACACACATCTTCTCTACTATATACTTTTCTTTAAGGCTAGTGTACCACATAAGGCTGAACTGCTGTACTTGATTTGCACATTGCATTCTATATAAAAACTGCTACTTACTCAACATAATTGCCTACATTTTCACATTGCCTTGGTCCTACAGTCTTTCGTTTGGAAAGACATGATTTGCTTTGTACACATTTAACTGCAGTTGCCTTTGACCAACACACATATAATTCCTGCATATCAAATAAAGTCCACTAGTGTCTTTTATCCTCTTGAGACCTGGCGTCCTCATATGTGGACAACACAGTTTGGGTTGTTTAGGCCACAATGCAATTTTTTTTGGAAGAAGAAGAAGAACAGCAACAACAATATTTTTAAGAATTTAGAATGTTCAGAATATTTTTATGTAATTTTATGACCTTTTTTTTTTTTTTTTTGTAAAGGCATGTCTTCCTGCACCTGTCAGCAGCACTTCAAGTGAGCCACATTGTTCCGAGAGGCACAGTTGTTTTTCAGGACAAATGTTGCTGTGTTCAGGGTCTTAATAAATTGTTTTTGCAAATCATTATTCAAATGTTCTATCAAAATGATTAAAACATAAAATGAATGTCCTCATATGTGGACTTTTCTCAGAAACTACATAATGTAAAAAGATAATTTGTTGTTTTTACACTCATCAGGTCCCAATCAGCCCAAATAACAAAGAGAAACCGATAAAGCCAAGCAAGAGCCCGGGTGTCAGGAGGTCAAAGGGCCTATATTACATAAAATTGACCTTTGTGAACTTTTATCCATGTTAGAATGTTGTTACCTCTTCAAAAACATACCTGGAGTTGTGTTTTATCAAAGTGTGTTCTGTCAAAATGCTCTGTTCCACCTCGTGATGTCATCGAATGGTTGGCAATTTCAGGGCTGAAATGATCCAAATGGTTATACTAAAGGTGTATACGGAGTTTAAAAACACTGTGGAGCACTTCCTGTATTACCACATGACATCACAAGGTGGAACAGTGTTTTCTGGTTTGTTTTATGTAAGAACTCGGCCTAAATATGCAGGATTTGTGTGTTAAATGCGTGAATGAAACAAAACAAAACTCCAGGTATGTTTGTGATGAGGAAACAACATTATAACATAGATCAGGAAATAGCGTAATATATGTCCTTCAAGCAGTCGGAAGAGACTTTTCATATCGGAGTCTGCAGATCAAAACCAATCCAAAAGCTTAATAGTCTTGGCCACAACATTCCTCTTTTCAAAGTCTGCTACTGCAAAGTAAAAATGACATTTTTTCAAGTAAATAAGCCACCAAACATCACGTCTTTGTAGCTAGAAGGGGATTAACGTGAAGGAGAAGAAAAATGGCTGTCAGGGCAAAATTAAGGATCACAATGATGAAAAAAGAAGCCGCAAGCAGGGATTGTGGTGACGTGGTGCCATCTATGTAATTTGTTGTACTAAATGTTTTGTTTTAACCTTCATATCACTTTTCTTGGAACTACACCATCCCCTGAGGTAATAATAAAGAGGAGTTGTGCGGAAAAAAGTAGACATGCATTTACCGGCATAGCCTAATCTGTCGTAGAAGCCGGTAATCCTGCATGGAAAAGACTTTAGCGAGTGGTTTGAGCCGCGAGACCTGCTGGAAATTGACTGGGTACAGGGTTGAATTGGCGTGGAATGTGTATATATCTTCCCCATGTGTGCAGATAGAGCACGTTCCCTCAAGAGATTCTCCTTTATCCCCTTATTTCACATCTTGCTTCCTTCATATTCTACAGCTGAACATATAAGGAACTACTGACACAAACTGCAGTCTCCAGAGGCTAGTTATGTCCACTGCACCTTCAGGAGACAAATAGCGTGTGATATTTATGGAGTGGTCATCTGGCGGTGAACTTATTGCGGTCACACTTGATCTGACTTTTATTAAGAGAAGAGGTGGAGGTGGGGGTGTGGTCGTTTGCGTATGTGTGCAGTAGATGTGTGTGCGGTATTGTCTGAAGTTTGCAAATACTACTTGTATTCGGCACGTTGAGATTAAGTATACTGTCTTGCCTGGAGATTTTTTGGTCCAGCCTTGGATTTCATCGCTTTATGTTCTTTACGTTTGTGGTCTCTTGCCATCAATACAACCGTTGAGTATTGGGTTTGAGAGATTTTGGGCTGCTGTGTCCCCAATCCCTTCCAGACTGACTCGGATCTGCGGGAAGGCCAGAGGATTCTCAGGATGTGTGTGTAGCATGAAGTTTCGAATGCTCACAGTCTGCTGATATGGGCAGTGTGATCTCTCAATTTGAGGAAGAACTGAATTTGCGTCAAAATCTGAGCCCAGCACAAGGCCTGTCATGATAACACATTTTGAAGGACGATATATTGCTACAGAGATGTACCACTTTTCCACCTTCAAGGCACTCAAAGTACTTAACATCAAGGAAACATTCACACATGCATTCATACACCAGTGTGCACAAACACTTGAGGTGAAAGTGTCTTGCCCAAGGATCAAACAACTGCATTCGTCTGCGGGACCTGATCAGAACGCTCAACCAACGACACTTACATCGAGAGCGGGATTCCAACCACCAACTTTCGGATCAGTGGACAAACGCCTACTGAGCTGCTGTCGCCCCTAATGCAAAATAATTCTTGTAAACCACTTTAAATAGACAGTATCATACATGGCATGAGCTGCAACAGATAAATAACTCAGCACTCAGCCTCTACGGCTAAAATATTTTCGTATTACAACAAAAATGCTTTTGCTAAGATATTGTACACACAGGACTATCTGACACTGGTGTTCTAATAAAGCAGAGTGTTTCTTCTTTAGTCAGGTTGTTAAGATAAATTAAGTAAATACTGGCCTACTCTGAAGGTTTAGGTTGATAGCCAATATGTGAAAAAGTTAGGCCTGTTATGATCATTACTATATCAACTTTTTGTTCAATAAATTATAAAAAAAATAAGAGGTCAGTATTTATTGTGTGTATGTTTTCTTTGTACTGGTGGGAAATTTTTTTGCAATATGATAAGATTTGAATTGAAGAAGTTTTAATTACGAACTTCTATGACACATTATAGAACCAAACTAACTACCTTAAATTTCGGATTATAGGCTGCTACTTTTTTCCCACGCTTTGAACCCTGCGGCTTATACAACGGTGCGGCTAATTTATGGATTTTTACTGGCTAACAGCCACCGGGGGCACTCTCTACTAGTAAATGCAAAAGTGAGACAGACGTGGGAAAAGATTATGCGCTGAAGAATACACTTTTGATGTTTGTTTTGATTCTGAAGTGTCATTTTTGCGCATCATCCACACACCTCATCATGGAAAACTCACAAAGAAATGCACATGATGCAGCTTTTAAGTTAAAGGCAATGGATCTGGCATCAAAGAAGGAAATAGAGCCACTGCATGTAAGCTTGGCATCAGTCAATCGATGGTGCAGAGGGAAGAACTTAGTTAATGTAAAAATACGACAAAAGCTTTCAGAGGAAATATAACCAAATGGCTCCTGTTGGTGCTTTTTTTTCTAAACATGCAGGCTTTCTCATCCTGTGTTACTGTCATGTTGGTGCTATGTTGATGCTGTGTTGGTGCTGTTTTATCTTCTAAACATGCAGGCATGTTCATCCCGTGTTGATAGCATGTTGGTGCCATAATGTCAATTTTCAGGCACAGCTTAAAAAAACAAAATACAACAAAAAAAAAAACAAAAAAAAACCTTGTGTACCATCTTTCTGTCCAAAAAACTGAGGCTTATATTCAGGTGCGGCTTATATATAGCTGGTGCAACTTATATTTAGATGCACTCTATAGTCCAAAATGTATGGTACTTAAGTGTTGCGTCCTGCCGTGTATTTATCGTATCTCGTGTTTTTGAATAATATTGTACATTCAAAAGGGTTTTAGGGTTTGGTTTCAGTATTATTGTTTATTGACGTCAGCAATATATCACACTTCAAAATGTGTTATAGAGAGGAGGCCTAGAAAAAGTACAAATATCATTCCAGTATATTGACCAAACTATATATAGGTCTATCTCTATAATTATTTTTCTACAAAACTTTGGAAAATGTGTTGAATGGGTTAAAAAGTCGCTGTGCTGATCTGGCAGTACTCTGTGAGCAAACAGAGCTGTAGTGGCCCTATAAAGACATCTGACATCACAACTGTCCAGCAGCCAGTCCATGTGTCCATGAGGGTTATGTGCATTATTTACAGGATTGAGCTACAAACCCCAGTGGGCTCCTCTCTCACTCAGCGCCTCGCACCATAAAATAACAGGAGTTCCCCAATCCTGCCTTGACTGACAGCTGAGTCCCAAGTGCAACCCTGTCTTAGGTTTTTATCTTTATTTTTTTTGAGTTGTAGACGTGAAACAATCGCGGGTATCTCCACTTACTATAGAAAAAGTAAGCACTATGTCCCTGTATAATCACATGCAAGCTTGCACAGTTAATTTAAACTTGCATTTTGGTTGAGTAAACGCTGCAAACTCAACTGTTAAGTGTTTGTTTGGGAATAATGGGGTTTTGGAGATTTAACACACAGGTTATCTGCTTTCAAAATGATTCATAAAAATGACATAACTGGGCTGACATTAAGTTGGGCTTTTTGCACCTTGCTCATAAAAGAGTTGGAGTGAAATAGTCAGAGTAAAAATGTCAATAAAAAAAAAAAAATTGGCTGTTATCTTTTTCATTATCATTCATTATCCAAGCTACAAACTATACTCAAAAGATAATGCTATATTTACACACCGTAGCAAAATCCTTGAAAAACCAATGGGCCATGGCCAGATTGGAAAGCCAAAAATCTAAGTGAATGGTAAAAACGCCCTCAAATAACACATAGACGCTAGACATGAAATTAAAAAAAATATATAAAAAACACATTTATTTTAAGCCAAACCTCTTTCCCGAGAAAAACATAGCATCTACCTTCATTTTTCTCTTCAAATGCTAATTGATCTTTGCCTTTTGTAAGTGCAGCTTTTGTTAAATGTAGAGCATATAACAGTGAAAGACAATGAGATACATAGTAAAAGATGCAAAGGCATGCAGCATAAATGGGACTGGGGTTGACTATAATTATACTACTGAAAAGCATAACACAATACCATTAAAAAGAACATCTGTTGCATCGATGTCAGCGGCTTCTTATGTTATTATTAAATGAAATGTTGGCTTATATTGAGAACTTGAACAGTAAAAAGAGCTAGAAAAGAGATAGATTTTAAAAGAAGTACAGATGAATGAATAAATCTATGTGCTGTGTGATCATGCATACGTGTCTCCCACTGGGTGAGACTGTGGCGTTACACGGAGTGGTTTAATCTGCACACCTTTGGTACAGCCGCCCCCTCCGGGTCCTTTCATTCTGCAGCGCTCCTATCTCCACCAGGGGTCAGAGGGCAGTGCAAAGATAAGCGAAATGAAACAGGATACTGCAGGGTACTCTCTGTTAGACTGGCACTACACTGTAGCAATCAGAGCTCCCCATCTGTCCCTATACAAGTGAATGTGGAAGAGCTCAAACACAGAGCTTAGATCCAGCTATACTCTCTGCACCAGTCATCACAAACTTTACTCTTTCAGACTTAGCTTCTTGAAGGACTGTGATACTTCAGTTACCGCACGTTCGAGTTCATTTGCAAAAACAGATCACATTTTTATTGCATTGGATTAGATTTGGCTTTTGAAATCATTGCTAAAATATAATCCTCAGATGATTTATTTAAATTGCACATATCTGTTTGTCTGCTAATGAATATGACACATCAATATATTCATGAACAGTTAACGCTGGCTATTTCATCTTTCATCTTTCATCTTTCATCTCAATTATGGTCTATATTTAATGTGAATATAAGTTATAAAAGCTCCAGTATACTCTGATTAGCATGGAGCTTTATCATATATATAAAAAAAGAACTAACCTTTTTATTATAGTTTCTCCATCAACACTGTAGGTAACCCAGACCTGCATCCAAGCACAAAACATAGCACACACAAGAGAAAACATGCTGTGCTCCTTGCTATCTCTTTAACAAATGCCACTGCCCATCACTGCTGTGTTTACTGTGGGCTAATGAATCCTGCTGAGGCTCTGGACACCTGAAGACTCCTCTCCTCTGTAATATCATCCCGGCATGTCCACACAATTATCATGCTTTCCTGTTCATTTCACCATGGCAACCGCAGATAACAGTCTCTCCCGGAAGGATACTGGCTAAAAGCTCACTTGAATGTTCCAGCTGGGATACCGGTGCCATAAAAAGTTTGACAGGAGGTGGCTGGTGTCCCGGAAACGCTGAGGCAGCAAAGGCGTATGATTAGTGCACTGCGGAGAAAGCAGGACTAATGGCCTATCACGGCTCGAGTGGCGCCTCCACACACGGTCGCTCGCTTTGCGTCGTCACTTTCATTTAACACGGGCTTCTTTGTGGCTTATGTGAGCCTGGAGTTTGCCACAGGTCTCAGGTAAGTACTTTAAAGTGTATGATGAGACATGACTTGTTAAATATGCTCCAAGGGGTGAGTAATGAACAACGCTATACAAAGCCCACGCCATCAAGGAACTAACTTTATAATTTTATGTTAAACTTTCTACTGAAGACTGAAAGAGTTATTTCATATGTTCCTTTTGTAGAAATATCTAAGGTGGGTGCAGCAGCAAAATGCACAGTTTAATTGCTTTACAAATCAGCTGAGTACAAGTAAAAAGTTATCCCCTACAGCTGAAGAAGATGGAGTCCTGAAGTCGGAGAGAAAAGTATTTGAAGAAAATACTGCTGCAAATCATGAATCATATGTTAAGGCTAAACCAAATATTGAAAACTAGAAACTAGAGATAGTTTGATATTGTTCCAGACTAGTCCTACTTCTGTTCTTTGCCTTGCCTCCACCCGCCCAGATCCACCCACCATCTGATGAGCCCCACCTGGCCGGCAGGTAATCAGTTAGGGGATAAAAACCCAGAGCCGCCACCAGACCAGCGACCAGTGGCTCCTCTGCTGCAGTGACCTTAGTTAATCTTCAGTTATTTTTGTGTTATCCAGTTATTTCATTTGTACACATTTTCAGTACTTTTTTGTGAAATACATTTTGGAGTAAGTTTTGGACACCTCTCCACGCTCCTGTTTTTGTTCTACATCTTTTAGTTACCTGACATCTCCCTAGACCCAGGGCATGTCACAGATGGACTTTTTAGCGCATATCGGCCTTAAATCGCCAGCATATGGGTCGATATTTTGTTTTGGTCAATCTACTACCTAAAAAATACACATAAATCTTTAAATTAACACATAACTGCACTAACTGAGTATACACTATGTACTTTCTTATAGGTTTGAACTAAAAAAGGGGTTGGGGGGAGTTTGTAGTAAATGTAAATGAAATAATTTGGGAAAAATCAGCAAAATCTGGCAAAAATATCGACAGTAGTGATGTGACCTTAGTGAACGAATCGGCTTCCTTAAAGTGAAAGGTTGGATCCGGATCTCATTTTTTTAAAAGAGCAGTATCTTTTTCTTTTTCATTTGCATGCATTTTTACACTGATTAACACTGAACTGACACAAGAATCAGCACAGAAGCTGAGCAGGCGACACAAGTGAGAGCTTTGTGCACAAAAACCTTATTTGACAGCATAATAACCGTTAGTTTTAACATTATTATTATGATTCCAGTGCGACATTGTATTTAGATGATGATAATTCCAAAGGGTAAACACTCTTCCATTCTCAGTTTGAACCATTTTAAACACATTTAAGCCTTGGTCCTTCCCTCTGTGATTAGTTTGTAGTTAAAATGAGTTCTTATATGTATAAATAAATAGTAAAAGAACCAATCTTTTGAGTGACTCTTTGGAATGAACGGATGCAAAAGATTCAGATCCCATAAAAGAGCTGAAAGTACCATTGATAGCTCTGAATTTTAAACAATCGGCCATGAAAAAAAAACATATCGGTCGATCTCTATTGTCAACTCAAACCTTGACCTAACCTTAAAGTAAATTTTCGCAAGTAGATAACGGAATAATAGGCTACCCACCTCTGAGAATCATACATAATTTACAACACAGATTTTAGTCAAATCTATCAAACGCTTGTACTCTAAGTGGTATAAGCAGAATATGTAGATATTTGAAATCCGGCTTCGATTTTCTCTCCCCTTTTTACCTGTCAGTCAGCTCTGTCTCCTGCCTCTGCCCCCCGCTGAAGTGCTGCTGGCAAGAAGAAGGAAGACAAACCTCAAAGTTACAAATCATTTCTCTTTTCACTAAACTAGCGGTTGGATGCCGTTCATAATGTTTGAGCAGTGGAGCAGTTGAATAGACTGAATAATTCATGTTATTTCTAATGGCTTCAATGAGAGATTCACAGCAAATTGTAACTGGACTTCCCGGGGAGTGCCCTGGGCAAAAAGTAACAAGATCATTTTGCTAAATTAAATAGAATGAGTGCCCACATGGATTATGCCACATTTGAAAAGACTACACCTGTAGAATAAGAGTAAGAGAACACTGTGACTTCTATTCAATGCAAAACTCTCATCCAAACTCAAAGCCGGTTGGTCTTTATATTGTGTCAATGCTGTTAATAAAAAAAGACTATAAGTGTGCACACTTGTTGAAACCTAGGCAAATGAAACAAAAAAATACTTAAGTAAAAGTAAAAGGACTATTTAAAGGTCCTATATTACACAAAATTGACTATTCTGAGCTTTTAGCCAAGTTAGATTGTTGTTACCTCCCCAAAAACACACTTGGAGTTGTGTTTTGTTTCATTCATACATGTTTAAGTAATCCTTTATAATTCAGCAGTATTCATCTCTAAACCTCAAAATGCTCTGTTCCCCCTTGTGATGTCATGAAGTGATAGTTTTGAAGGTAGTTACCAGCTACCTTTTACCTTTTGTTCAGTAGAGATTGGCAATCCCAGGGCTAAAATTATCCAAATGATTCTAGTGAAAGTGTATGAAGTTTAAATACACAGTGGAGCACTTCCTGTATTATCACATGACATCACAAAGTGGAACAGAGTGTTTTCAGTTTGAGAGAAGAACAAATGAAACAAAACACAACACCAGGTATGTTTTTGATGAGGAAACAACACCATAAGTAAATAATAAATCAAAAAATAGAATAATATGGGCCCTTTAAGCAAACATATGAAAGTACCCCTTTAAAAATGTACTTAAAGAGTAAAAAGTAAAAGTATTTTGACAGATTTTGAGGTCTTATAGGGGTTCAAATCTAGCAATTTTAGTAAATATTTGTGCAGAATTTTGTCCAACAGAAACAACAATGAATCGATAGTTTTTTTCCTAACTATTTAGTGTTAAAAATAAACCCCTCATCCTTTTCAGCGGGTCTCAAACTATTATAACAAATACTTTTACTTTTCAGTCCTATTCAAAATGTAGTGCTTTTTTTTTAGGAGGACATGTTTTTGCCTCTTTTCTGCATTATTTCTACATGACATTCTGTCTAAATGAAGGTTTGTGGCTGTATTATCAAACTTTTGGATGCTTGTGGGCCTAATAGTCCTCCTTTAATGTATAAAGGTAACAGAGTTCACAGGGTTGCACCTGCTGTCCCTAATATAGAGTATATGTATTCGTGCAATATCTGGAAACTGTTAACTCCACTGATAAGAGAACTGGACAAATTACGTAAAGGAGGCATTCTATAGAAGACCTATGAATGCATTTGAAATTCTTTGTGCGGGGTTCTTCTCGCATTGGCTTAGGCATACCAAAACTTCTGTCTGTAATTGGCATATACTTTGTAATAAACACCATTTTGTAATAAACACCATTACAGTACAGAGTCTTTTGGGTCATTTCCTGAACACATCCCAGTCCGGACCAGAGGACATCTCAGAAGATGAGCAGGTGTGTGGAAGTTTAACCACATGGGTTTTACATTTGGCCAGTTAAAATGTTATTCAGTTTGGTTAGCTGTGGCATATTGTGCTAATGTTTACTGTTGATACACTGGCTTATGTCAAACAAACACATGAAAAAAAGACAACATCTCCCTCACCACAGCACTGCATCGTCCTAACAGATGGCTCTATATGTACAGATGAATCCCCTCCAAAATCAACTGAAAGCACTACACCCCATACACTACAAACATGTGGGAAACTGCCCTCCCCAATCCCCATAATGTATGCTAATGTATGCCTACGCGTGTTGCATCAGTGTTGGTGCTACTTACAGGGCATGGCGACGAGCAGTGTCCCCAGCAGCACTACTAGGCTCCAGCTGCTGCGGCTACTGTGGTGGGACTGGGCTGAGCTGCACAGCATCTTGTTCTTCTTGCACTCACACACCTGAACTTTGACCTCTGTGATGTTTGACATGGAGGGCACACCCGAGTCAGTGATGAGCAACGGTAGCTGGTAGTTGGCTTTCTTCAGACTGTGCAAGAGCATGATCTGGGAATGTGTGGCTGCGGGGGACAGAAAGAGGAGCAATCAGTATCATGCGATGTTTAAAATGCAGTAAGTTAACTCTGCAAATATATTAAGCATGAAACTAATTGAAATAATTGGTGGGTAAATAGTTGCCACCAATCCCTGTGAAATGAAGCTGCAAAAATTGCCATTGGCCACATTGCATAAGGCGTTACATTGGGTTGCATCAGACTTTAAAGTTCCTTAGAAGGCACAAGATCTAACTCTGTTACTGCTTCCTGTCAGTCTGAAATGTGTCACAATGTGCTATGAGCACCTTTTCACGTGTCTCACACTCCTGTAAACAATGACTTTAGCGATATTTAGCTGTAAATAAAATGTGCCGTGTAAAAGGCTGAAGTAAAGCTGCACTAAAAAGCTTTGGCATCTGTCAGCTCCACGAGACAATTCTGGATTTAAGTTGATGGAAACAGGTTGGGTTAGAAAAAAAACAGTACTGTATCGACTTAGAAGTAGTAGTAGTAGCTCACGCATCTTAAAAGAAAGAACATTTCGCATCACTTTTAGTCTATGGAAGGAGACATGGCATTTAGCCTTATTATTATTCTAAACGCCATTAAAGCACTCTGCTGTTATCAAAGCTCTATTTATGGGCTTTTATGTGCCCAGAATTATAAAAGGAAGACAGTGGTCAGAATAACACTCCATAGAAAGTCTTATTCAAGGGTAATTTGCATTCTAAACATATGTGATTATGATAATACCCTATGGCGTACGATATTAGGGATTAGACATATCTGATGGTCAGGTCAGGGAGGAGCTCAGAGAGGCTGCTCCACATCTGCTTGAGCCAGCTGTGGTGGCGTGGGCTCCTCCCTCTGCAGGTTTTACAGCATATTCTACAGAGAGGATGTACTGGAAAGACACGAGGGACTCAATATGTTACATGGTCACATTTTTATATAGTGCTCACCCACATACACACTCGGTGTACGCAGACACTGAGGGCAAGATGAGTGTCTTGCCCGAGGACACGGGAACAGCATTCATCTGTGGGAGTTGGAATTTTTTTAGGGTTTATTTTTACCATGTCCATGGAAACATCCTGACTAAGTTTTTTCTGTTTTTTAATCAGTATCAGTACATTTAACACTTGTGTAAAATATTTGGTGTACGCAGACACTGAGGGCGACATGGGCTAAATGTCTTGCCCAAGGGCACAACAACAGTATTCATCTGTGGGAGCTGGAATCGCACCGCCAACCTAGGAGTTAGTGGATATGACTGCTCTACCAATGATGTTTATGTTGAGAATGGGGTTGGAACCACAAACCTTCAAATCTCTAGACTAGGGGTGGGCAAACTTTTTAATACATGGGCCACAATGTTTGACAGAGGGCCCGTGCCAGGATATATACATGTTTATATTACATTAGAGATTTGGCCTGTAACATGTAGTAAAACATGACTTGATCGGACTTCGGTGAAAAAATATTTTGTTGTCCACTCCGTGTTAAACACTCAGAGCTCTCTATCCACTTTTCTTTTCTTTGAGAAGCTAATTTTTCCAGAAGGGCTGATAAGAGAATAAGAGAGTAATATGAGCTGATGTAGTTGATGTGCACCATAATTTGGTCACGTTTGGCGGGCCGGATTAACAAACCTAGCGGGCCGTATGTGGCCCCCGGGCCGTAGTTTGCCCACCCCTGCTCTAGACAAACACTCTACCAAATGAGCTACTGTCACCCGTGTTCTAGCGAAAAGTCTCAAAGGCTCCGCTAACATATTGTTGACTTAGCTAAAGATGAATGGAAATGAATGGGAATGTCAAGGAGCAGCAGTTTGTCCATAAATAACGTCCACTCGGTCCAAACGTGTACGGTCAGAGCATAACTCCACAGCCCTTACAGAGGCGCAGAACATGGCTCGGAGCCCTGCACAGCGGCAGTCCCCCTCTGTATTAGCGAGGGTCTTTCAGTGCTAGTGATTGAAGCGCGTCTCTCTCTCTCTCTCCCTCCTTCTGTCTGTCAGCTTTAATACCTCTGAGCAGGTTCTGTCTCTGCTCTGTCACTCAAACACACATGGGCAACAGTCGCGCTCAAGCAACCAAAAATCAATGTCTCGCCTGTCCATTTTAGCTGCTGTTTTACCCAGTTCATCATGCGATCCAAACTGACTCAGACACGCTCGAAATTGACTGATTTGAAAACACTTTGACAAAAACATGTAAAATTACACTCTGGAGTAATAAGAAGCTACAGGTGACCGCACTGCTCATACTAAAATATTTATGTGCAGGGGCGCTGGGCTTTTCTGCATCGTCAAGTCTCATCTTGGTTCCCCTGTCTCTTGTTTTTCATTTCACTGAGTGCTTTTTGGCAAACACATGACAACAGGCTTTTCAGGAAGACTGACTCACTTAATAGTGTTCTTGGAAGGAAATGAGAAACCCACACACTTCTTCATCTTGGTGTCATAAAAATGTTAAAAATACCTCAGAATTAATAACTTATGAACGAGTCAATAGTATCATCAAATCAACGCACCGGGAGGTACTTGTGCGGGCAATGACTGGATGAACTTGACAAAAATATGACATGATTTTTTAGGAGAGAAAATGGCAGGTACAGTGCCAGAGTAATACAGTGGTAAGTCATATTGTGCAGTGATCATGTTTTGTTTCGATAAAAAAGTACCCATCTGTAATTCAAAGTCATGTCTTTTCACTTCTTCAGTTAAAATGGATTGTTTTTATAATACAGCACTGAAAATACTCTTTAACACTATAATATCCATCTTAATTAGCTGATCAATAGTAAAGTGCTGTACTTAAGTAGAATTTTTAAGTGTCTACTTTATTTAAATATATTTTACAGTGGATACTTTTTACTTTTACTTCACTACATTTGAGAGCAGTATCTGAACTTTCTACTCCACTATGTTTTTGAACTGGACTGAAAATTAAAAAGTACTTTTCATCTGATTTGAATGGTTGTTTTTATCATGTTTGTGGTAACATCTTGACTAAAGTTTTCAAGTTCAAGCTTCGGCTTTGAGCAAAGAAAAATAAATACACAAAATCCACGAGAACAATTAAGAAATTGGTTCGTACTGCTACTTTTGAGCAATATATGTATAATTTTTTTATTTTTTTTTTAAATCAATATCACTACATATAACACTAACAAATTAACACTTGTGTGAAATACTAAACAGGCACTTAAATGCTTTTTGAGTAGATTTTTCATTTCATACTTTACTGAGTATTGTTTTATTTATTTATTTTTTTGCTCCATTATCTGTACTTTTACTTAAGTAACAAAACTGACTGAACTAATAATGAATAAATAGATACATGACTCAGGCTTAGTAACTAATAGTTAATGTCTTAAAGCTCCTAATTACCATATTTTCCAGACTATAAGTTGCACAATTTTTCATAGTTCGTGCAGAGGTGCGACTTATACTCAGATGCGATTTATATGTGAAATTATTAAAATATATAATTTCACATGTTTATATTCATTTAGTTATTGTCACACTGACAACCTCGTGAGGGCACTCTAGGCTTGTGCACCCGTATCTACTACTCCTGTACCACTGAAAATTTAACATTTCAAGATTATGGTAATTTAAAACACATCCGAGAAAGACTGAACAAAAATGCCCCCTATAGAAAATCATATTCTATTGAGTCTGATGATGGCCACACAGAAGAGGAAGTGGAGCTTAATCTACCTCCAGAGCAGGTAGAGTTGTTCAGAAGCGACACAGAGGATGAAGAATTCAGTGGATTTAGTGATTTGGAGTGAGATCCAGAGTGTGCTAAACTTGTTGCTTATTTTTATGCTTTAGTTATATGATTAACTATTAATATCTTACATTAACATACCAGACATGTATTTGGTTCTGTCTATGCTTCATGTAGCTGAATAAATATAAATGTGTTTGGTTAGCGTGCTGTACTGCTATTCAGCCTGTTGTTCTCTATTTTATTACTATATAAGAAAACGTCTGCTCGTGCTCGGATTTTGTTAAATAAATTTCCCCCAAAAATGTGACTTATAGTCCAGTGCTTTTTTTTTTTTTTCCTTGATTATTATGCATTTTTTGGCTGGTGCGACTTATACTCCAGAAAATACATTTAGTACTACTTGTTCATTACGACTATCTTGAATTGTTTCGGATTTTATTTCTTTGCAAAACAATACAAAACAAGCAGCAGACATAAGATACTCACAGTTGACTCTTGTGACTCTCCATGTGTTGTCTAGGCCCAGCTGTTTTCCCAGTTCTATCTTGAAGGGGGCGCCGTTGGGTGGTAGATCTTTATCTCTGCCCCCCACTATGGCCACATTGATATCATGGGCGTCTTCACATACCCGCGCTACAGACGGCACCACGTAGGGGGCGTTGTCATTATAGTCTTCCAGGTAGATTATCAACGTCCCCGTGCCCGTTGCTGGAGGATTACCTACGGGGGAAAAAATAAAAATGTCACAGTCTTAAAAGGTGCCGTTTGTTATTTTTACTGTCTTAAAAAGTGAAAAACATAACTAGTTCATTTTAATCGGTTTGCAATGGTCTAAAGTTATTTCGCACTCCAAACATCGTAATTATTCACCATGAGTTTATAAGGGCTTTTCGCAACTTTAAAGAGACCAGAGAGGAGTTTTACTGCCACGCTAATCGCCAGTTGTTGTTATTTTGACCTCAAGAGCTGTTTCTACAGGGTGGCCAAAAGTCCCTGACACTTTTAAACCATAACATCCATAGCTCCTATAATTCTTAAGTTATACTCACCAAATTTTAGCAGTAGATAAACTGAACCTTCCAAGATTTTTGGCAATATATAAGGTTATAATTGTTCACTTACACTTGAACTTATCACTACTTAAACTAGGGGAAGTAAAAATTATCTAATATTTAAAAATAATGTTTTTTAAGTGTCCACCATTTTCAATTTCGCACTGAATAGCCCGATAAAAACACACTTTGCATAACATCTGAAAGCATTTCTGGGCTTATGGCTCTTATTTGATCCTCGATTATTCTCGTTTATTGTCTGAGGTTTATTCACAAACACCTTTTGTTTAAGATAGCCCCACAGGAAGAAATCGGGACTAGTCAGGTCTGTGGAGATCACATACTGCCCCCTGTCTTTGAAAACGACTTATTATTCCTTTAATGGCATTTACACTTGGGACATCTCTAGTATTAAAATGTCGACGTTAACCGCTGGGTTTTTGAATTTGACCCAAAGTATGTGACTCAAAAGTACCACTGTACAATGAGGGTTTGCTCCTCGGTGCTGTATTTGCTCATATTAATGTTGGAAGGGTAGTTCTAAATGCTTTGAAAAAATAAAATAAATGCTCTGAAAAAATAAAGTACATTTTTCAACTGTCAGTGACTTTTGGGTCTCTCTGTACAATATATCTTTACCGGGGCAAGCCAAAATTTGCATATATACAAAGAAAAACTCAGCTACAGGGCTTTTCATTGCATAAACTGTCCTCTAAACAGTTTAAAACTACAATGTCAAAATAGCAAAAACACTCCAAAGTCAATCTACTTCACAAGCTGCACTCCAATTCGTCTTTACCCATCTCACCAAATTTAACTCAAACAAAACAGAAAGTGTTTGTCGGTTCAATGCCATAAGAATATGAATCACGGGCTCATGGTTTGCAAAATAGCATTTGAAGCTGGCACGCAGCCATCTTGTGTGTTTATATGAGATTAGGCGGGGTGAGGGATGTTCTGGAGCACTCTAATACTTTTCTGTTTTATTATGATTACAGGTTAAAGAAAGAAGAAAAAGCACGCAACGTCCTTAACAACTCCCGAGGTCAGTTCACAATTAACTTCTTAAGACAAGATCGGTAATTGGAAAATGAGTCTCTTCCACCTTGAGAGGGGAAAATGTGAGTGTGATTTAGGGCAAGGGAGACAGAAAACAAGTCACGATATACAGTGCAATAAATGTCAAGTGGGCTGGAATTAAAGCTGGCACACGTGGAGAATTTGCACACGGGAGGCAGTTATGTTACCAACTGAGAATGCTGATAAGGCCAGTTTCACAACAAATATATATATTATTACACAGAAGTGCTGACAATATGACATAACTGTGTATTATTTGGTTCTGTCTCTCATATAGTGAAGTGAGGATATACACAACCACATGAAATAGTTTACAAAATGCTGCAGGCTAAACTATGGACAATGACATCGTGCATGCATTTATACAGCCATCCACAATAGGCAAAGGGGGCACATATCTTGCCCAAAAACACATTGACAGAACGGGGATTGAACAGCCAACCCTCGGATTAGGTTGAGTCATAGAGCTGGAGACTGTAAAACCATTGCACTTTATAGTTGTGTTTTACAGTATGTTGCGTTTGGGTGCAATAGTAATTTACAATGTTGGTCATGGTCATGGTTGGTGCTGTAAAATGAAACGTTTGCATCAGCTACTCTGAGTTTTGCCACTAATATGTTGTTTAGAAGTTCACATCAAATACAAGTTTACATTAAATGCATCTTTGGTAAGTAATACAGGATACACGCCAGTTACTTCTAATTGGACATTTTATCATTGCGGATTAAATCTACAGCTAAAACGAGCAGCTTCTTATGGTATAAACTACATTAAAGTCCAAGCTGAAAATCTCATATGGCCAAAGTGACTGAGAGCAACATATTTTCTGTATAATGCAGGAGCAGTACGATGTGGTACAGATATTAAATGTACAGCTTTACTGGCAGTAAGCCAAGCAGCTCTAAGCACATATAAAGGCACTATACAAGACTTTTAGGGAGGTCAAAATGTTAAAGAAATCTGTTAGGGATAGACAATTTAGTAAACTTCGGCACATATACATAGGTGCTTATTTGCATTCACGGCAACCCACATGCACAAAGCTAATCGTGCCACAAGGTCAGTGCACATCATTGTTACTAAGGCAAAGAGCTAAAGTTAGCTTTGGCCAGATATGTTTTTAACCAGAAAAAAACAACAAGATGGAGGCCACTTATATAACTCATTTACAATTAGTAACAGTAATATTGCATATAGTAAAGAATATAACTTCCCGGTTTGTCTCCATGAGAGATATTGCTTTGTCTGGAATGTTTCACAGTATGGCATTACACTTATCTATCATGTGTTCAAATTCAATTACAGGGTTATCTATTACTACAACAAAAAATACCTTGAAAAATACAACACAGTAAAAAAATACCTTGCATTTTTATTGTGTGTGGGGTTGCCTCTCCACAGATCTGACCTGCATCTGGCCTTGTTGTGTCACCTACTTGGTTCCATTGAGATCGACAACCAAACTGTGGAACATTCTCACCCTCCACCCGAAAAATTACAAAGTGAATTTTAAAATGATGTTCTTTCTCTGCATGGCTATTCAGGGTTCAGTTGAGGAATAGAGCAAAAACACCATTAGATTTTGTTGATAAGAAGACAATATCTGGCACGCCTCAAAAGCAGTGAAATGTGTTGAAAACCAAATCAAAGACTGTAGCTCTCGAGACGAGATCTGTGATGATCTATTATCGCTCAAGACATGGGCCCGAACGTGTCATGAGGGGGATCGGCCCCAACCGTCCACGGAAAGATGCAAATGTAGCTCGTTGGTAGTGGGTGAAGCAGGCTGCGTGCTCCGCTGGCTTTAAATGAAGTTGTTTGTCTTCCCAAATGAGTACTCCTCACACCTAATCACGCCATTTCTCTGCTTCTACGCTCCAGCCTCTCCTGCTTATCATCGCTGCATCACACGCCTGTCTTGATCGGTCATAGCTTAGGATCAATGGAGCTTGTCTGGTGGCCTCCGACTCACACCACTTTGTTGGTGAGGAGTTGCCACGGTGGGCGCATTCGAGCACTTACTACAATTTTCACTTTACAATTGAATACGCAATTGTTAAAGGCACTCTACCTGATTTTTACTCTGTTAAAAACATGAAAAACAGAACAATTTCATGGCTTGCAGTAGGGAAAAGTTACTCCTCACCTACCTTAGGCATTTCGAGCATCCTAATTATTCACCCCTATGAGTTTATAAGCACTTTTCACAACTTTCACAAGCTTACAACAACTAGCGTGCTAATGTGCACTTCCTGATTGTCAGACAATAAAATGCTTTTTAAAGTAGACACAGACAGCACGGAGAAGACTTATTTTGGCCTCAAGAGCTGCTATGTCTGTTCTGGGGCAAGAGTTTGCTCAAATACGTGGGAAAAATGGGTACAGGGCCTTTAAGGCTTAAAATCTCTTGTCTCTTATATATTGATGATCATTTTAACCAGTGTTCTATTAATGATCGAGGTAAGATTCTCTGCTTTTGACCCATCTCTCAATGCTGCAGAGGTAATCTGTTATAAGCAATGGGCGACTGCAGTGCATCGCCGGGGGATCCATCTGCAGAATTTAAGTTAGGCAGAACTACCTTAGCTGGAGGACTTATTGCATTTGGTCTGGGTTAATCTTTACTAAATCCATGCTAGTCTTATATGCACTCAGTTAAGTCCAACAGAAATCCGTTCAACAAGTGGTCCCAATATGTTAATTACCTTCAATAGTTACACTTTACGACATTAATAAATTCATTATTTGTGTTGGAGGAATGTGAAAATAATCAAACAAACTTGCATTATACTGGAGCATGTCAGATAATGTAAATCAAAAAGCCTGATGCAAAGCTCTCCCCAGAGCACGATTGTTTCAGGTAATTTCCCTGGAATGGTACATTTGTCACCTGTCATTTGACTTGAAATGGCAAGATATTTATACAACAGCTTCACTTGCAGCTCTAGAGATTTTCTCATTTCAACTCCAATTTCTCTTCTCCCAAACATTCAGTCTGGGTAGTGGGCGTATGTTAGCAAGTGCTGATAAGGAACCATCGCCAATGTAATGGTCCATACCTTGTTTTTTTGTGTTACAATCACAACAAGCTCATATAATGTTCTTATATAAGTTTTTATGGCCACCTTTGTGTTTGACCGTAGGAGTGCTCCCTCACCTATAACCACTCTTTCTCTGCTCTTTCACTTCCGTTATTTCCTCTGAATGGATGTTGCATCACCATGACGACAATCATCAGAAACTTTTCCCCAGGGTTCACCGAAGCTTGTCTGCTGGCCTCTCATTCACACCACTCAGTCTCCAAATTCTGCCAAATAAACTCTTTTTCAAGCATGTGTGCAGTTTGTTCAACTGCTTGCGTTGCTGTAAAAGTAAGATGATATAATCTGCAATCTAGGATAACAAAATTCAATTTGCAAGAATGTTACACGAGGTATTGTAATAAGCAGCCTAGAAGTTAAGTTCAGTTATTGTTCTGTAGTGCTACCACAGTTTATGTTATGAAAAAACACACCTTTTTGTTACATTTTCCAAGCATTATGAACAGAGACTGGCCGATATGTTTTGTTTTGGAACGTTCTGCAACCAACGTCTTGTGTGCTACAGAGTTTTGGAGCAAATATGTACTGTAGATTTTGATAACTTACCCAAAAATAACTGCAAACTCAATTACTGTCTATACGGTTCACTGCTCTGTAGAGTATAATAAGAAAAAGTCATATCTATAGCTATTATTTTTAGACAAGCACAATACTGTTTCATTACTAACAGGAGAGCTGTGTAGTCACATTTTATGCAATAACACACTAACTCAAGTCTTCCAGTAAAAGCTAAATGTCTTTACTTTAGGCAGATGGTCAGAACAAAATACTGGTCTACAGATTTAAGGCTGATCTTCTAACCCTAACCAGGGTGATTTACTAAAACGTGCAAATATCAGCCCAGTAGGCTGTGAGCTTCAAGAAATGATGGCACAAACAAGAACTGGAAGGGCTCAGGCAGTTTCATCATCATTGTCTTCTATTCAGGCATCATCGAAGTCAAAGACTGTCTTTATATTGTCTCCTCATTTTTACATCGTCTCCTCGGTCTTACATTCTCCTTGGTCTTACATTCTCCTATGTCTTCATTGTGACTGTGACTCAGTCACAGTCATCGTCATCACTTACACGTAGACCTTACCACACCTTATCTGCGTTTAGCGGAGCCAAACGTATGGAAAACACGTACAAAGGTCACTTGCTGAGTTAGCTGGGAAATGTGCAGCTATACATGTTAACTGCAACAAACAGGTATAATCTGATCAGAGTACACATGCCACATAGAACACACACAGACAAACATATGTTCACAAGTATGATCTGATCATGTTATATGAAAAAATCATCCTTACAAGGCCAACTGATGTCACCATCTATTTCTAAGTACATTTTTGCTAAAAATGTTATGTTTCTTGGGTGAATAAATGACGAGCAAAAAGCACTGTCTCACAAAACCAAGGTTGCTCTGTTGTCTGTAGAGTAAAGACTGGATTTATTGTAAAAACATATCCTTTTTCCACATTAAATTCTTTCCTTATCAGTTCTCCGAGGTGACTGACCTGGGATCAGCAGCCTATTTTCTAACCTAATCCCTGCATGCTCGCACTGAATACACTATAGAGATATGGACAGTATTGTATTTTATGCACGGATCAGGTCAAAACAAGCTTAAATGGTCCACAGTTGTTTATTTTTCTTGCATTTTCTTCATAGTTGTTTGTTCCTTAGCAATAATTGGCTTAGTATTAAAATAAAACCTTAAAAAACAGGCCATGTAACTATTAATGACACAGTTTAATTAAATACTTAGGAAGTAGAAAATTAACTTTACTAAGGCTGATTTAGACAAAGTGCTTTTTATGTGAATTAGACTAATTAACAAGAGAGATTAGCTTTTATTGTCTCCAGCATGGTCCCTCTTTAATAATAAAAGCGCTGGACCAAATATGAGACAGTCCAGGCAGATGGCTCCCGTTGTGCGCCTTTAGGAGACTTTGTATACTATTCTTAGAGGAGCTGGATTAATGGCTGATGAAGTACATATCGTAAAGGCCACAGCACTTACAGCACAGCAGAGTTCCAGGAGTGGCCAGGCTCGTAACGTAGAAACGATTACCATATGTGCATTGTATCCTTTTGTTTTTTTAGTTTAATTACATTATAGTATGTGATTCATGCTGTATTCTGCTTGATTGCAGCTGCCTCAGAAGTGTGCTCAACTGTTTCAAGACTGTTGTGTTGACTGCAAAAACTGAAAAGCACAGGGCATGGTTTCCTTTTTTCTATCTTCATGGAGACAAGCAGGTGTCCAGGCCAAATTACAGGTCAGATCTGTAGAGAGACGACTCTGCTCATAGTTAGAATACATGTAACGATGGACGTGGACGATGTAAGCCCTCATTCGTCCAGGAGTGGTCCAATAAAAAGAAGGTTCCACGGTTCTCATCTGGACAATGTTTTTGCAATCAAGATTTGAATGATTGGATTTGATGGTACTGGTTTGAAAAACTTGGGTTTATACTACTCACATTTTAAAAAGTCCTGCCCCAAATGGAAGAGTTCTAGAGTCAAGTTTCCCTGCAATAAATCACCTTAATGCAAGAAAGATGCTAATGGGGAACATCTCAGGCCAATGGGGAACATCTCAGGCAAAGCAAAAGAAATGTCCAAGGAGACAATGCCTGAAAAATAAAATAATGTAACTGAACAAATACAAGATAGAGCAGTTTAATGCCATGCAAAGAAATATTAAGGCAAAGCAAATACATCTCCACGGAGACAAACAAGTGACGTACCCTCCACCATTAAAGTTGCATCAAGCATCTAAGGCAAAACTCATACAGCAGTACCAATAGAAACTGTCAGAAAAAGTTCAGAAACTACATTTTTCCCGCTAGTAAGAAACAAAATGGTATACAAGATTTTAGCCTTAAAACAATCACAACCCTTGACTTTGACAAGCAAGTGGAAAACTCTGAAGAAAAAACTGTGTCCATCATAGACCAGGAAACCCAGAGGTCATTGAGAGAAAAGTTGGATGAGCTGTGCTGAACCTTGAGTTGTTGTAATGTTGTTTTTCTGTTGTTCTGCTGTCTGTTTGACTGGCTAAGGGACCAGACTGATGGACTCCTGAGGCTGCTAATACACTGCCACAAGCTACAGGGCTTTTTCATCATATCTCACCATCTACTGTTTTTCTCCAAACACCTTGCTTTGGGCTTGTTTTGTCCCTTCAGAGCATATATTATATTTTCACACTTTTTGGTCATTTGCAATTGTGAAGGGTTTGAAATTTGAAACATATTCTGATTGTGTTTGGCTATGAGTGGAGAATATGTCGTATGTTTCTTTTATGAAGCACAGCAAATTGGACTAGGAAAAGTACAGCCAGTACCATTTGGAGTGAGTAGCAAACCCTTGCATTTCACCAGTTTTTGGCTAACACTACCATGTTGTCCACCACTGAAGATTCGCCAACTATCAGAGGCTTCCAAGAGCTACTAGTAGAGCCATTAAAAGCTTGGCTCGACTTGTGGTGGGAACAGCAGTGGAAGAAGATGCCCTTGGCGAAATATACAGTCCATTGTTATTACAGTGATTATTTTTCCTCCCGGTCGAACGCTTGAAGACAATGAAATAAAGCTAACAGCCGGTGGTGCTATGAGGAATGGCTGGTAGGAAAATGTCACAATAAATCATCGCCAAGCTAAACAGTCGCACAGACTAATTCACAGGTGGGCTGCGGCAGGGTAATAAGGGGACAATACATTGAGATGAATGCAACCCGGGATAGACAGGACCCAAGCCATTTGAGAGATGATACTGTTTCAGTGTCAGCCATGCAGGGATTTGAATTAAAACTCCTGCCTTATAAGTCTTCGCCGCACCAGAAAAAAATGTATTTCTTCCATAGAGTGTGTAAAGAAGTGGAGTAAGGAAAAGTGATGTCACCCATAGCGTTCGGCTCCAGTCGAATGAAGCTCATCGAGACCGGCAGTTATAGGCGCAAATTTGGAGTGAAGTTCCCTATTAGGAATTCTGACTGCGAGTATCATAGCAACCAAAGTGTCAGTCCGGAGCGAGGCTGTTTAAGGTAACGTCCCTTCCTGCCTTCACCGCTGGATTAGCAACACTGTCAATCAAACCTGTTGCTAACGCTAGCGGTAGCAACCTCTGGGAAAGAAGATGCCCAATTTGTCTGTTATTATGGACAAAATAGTAAAATTAAAATTACCAGGATCATGTAGAGCAGGTTAATATGAACATTTTAAGACCAAAATGCCTGAGCCTGAGAGCAGCAGTTGTGGAGAGAGGGGTGACAGCTTTTCAAAAGAAAGTGAAGTGGAGTACAAGTCGATGGAGCCGGAATAACGCCCATGCTCACTTCATTTGGAATGTGATAGCTAGTAGGTTAACTATGTCCACACACACACACACACATATATATATATACAAATACATACATACAATCTATGTTCCTAACACAAAGGATTGCTGTCCTGTGCCACACTCAAGCTTGGAGTAGGTTTAGATCCGGAGGGGCATCTGGCATAATTACTACGTCAGAAAGAAATCATTTTGCTGTAATTGCCATGAACTGAAATTAGTAAACTAGGTCAAAGACCCTTGAAACCTACATTGTGGATGAGGTTCCAACTGAATACAAGCGACGAGCATCAAACTTGGCAGGACACAGTGAAGTACATGTCTTGAGTTATAGACACAATAGCAAAATAAAACTACCAGGATCAATTAGAGTGTGTAGTATGGACATTTTAAGACCAAAATGACGAGCCTGACAGCAACAGTTATGGAGAGAGGGGTGACAGTTTTCCAATATATGTGAATGGGAGTCGATGGATGCTCACTTCCTATTTGAATCACGGCGGCTAGCAGGTTAGCTATGTCCATTTATATATACAACCAATGATTTCTTCACAGTGTTAGTCCAAGCACCAAAATTGAAGTACACAGCCATAGTTTCCATTTTTCCTCTACCAGTAGCAAATCCGGTAGTCCATTCTTGTTAAAAGTGTAGCCCATCTCACAGAGAACATTTCCTGTAAGGCATAGTTACGAGAGCCATAAGTACAGATCTACTGGAGAGGAGGGTTGTTAGGAAAGGAAAAAGCTCCATCATTAGAGTGATATATTTGCTGTATAACACGCAAAGTATTGTGACAGTCTTAAATATATTTTAGAGCGAGTACATTGTGAGCAGAAAGAACTGAATAAAAACAACACAGCTGTCCAACAAATAGAGCTGGGAATCACTGAGGAACAAGAAGGGAAAACATTTCATTTTCAATTTAATGATTATTTTTTTCTACAATTCATGTCTGGGTAAGATATCATTTTCTAGCTTGTAGTAAACTGGTGCTTTCAATTTGTGTGATTTTAAGCCAGGCATAAAAAGCATGGCACGTCATTCATGCTTTATCTGAAGCGTTAGCCAAAGGTAATATTTGAAACATGTCTAAAAGTGTTCCGGTATTCACAACTCTTGATTAAAACATCAAACCTAACTGAACTCATTTCTATTTTGCACCTTTACAAAATTGCACTACATTTTAAGTTGGTAAAATTATCCGAAAATACACACTTCTGAGGCGATACAATTTTAAAATTCTGAATCTTTTATTGGTCAAAAACTGCATTACAAAGATACTTCTCTTCCCTTTGCTTCATTTTCTGTATTGCCAATATTAAGCAGGAGTAACAGAACCGCGAATCATCTCAATCTACTTTTGGTTTCCTCCGGTCTCATTCTCCACATGTTGCCTCTGTGACTCCCCAACCTTGTTAAAAATGCCTTCAGATAACCCACTCTGTTCTGTCCCATCCGTCACCGCTCTCCCTTGGGCGTCACAACACTATCACATGACACGCGGCTAATCTGATTGGCTGATCGTGACTGTATGAAACCAGCCGCACACAATTACAATGGGCGCATGTGATTAGGACGGATGACTTGAGGGAGAGGAGCGGGGACGGGGGACAGGTGCGGCGCTGCTAGTCAGGCAAATGACTTTTTCAATGGAGTTTGGGTTATCAGTTGCTGCCCATTACAGCGAGCGATGGGAGACGCCGAGTATTACAAGCTGAAGTCGGATTACACTGGCAGCATTTTTTGTGCTAATTAAAAGCCAAAATTGTGTACCTTGTGGGATTGCTGTGGATACTCATAGAAAAGGAAGTGCCGAAGGATTTTTACAGTGATAAGCTCCTAGATCAAAATGGAAATAGGATCTGAATATGACTTTAATTAGACAGGTTTGTTGAATTTGCAATATTTGTCACACCTATGTGCCTGTGAAACCTTTTTAATTAGAGCCAGTACAAGTCCCACCAGTCTTTATTTATTGGACATTTCCCCAGAAAGATTTACACTCATCCCACAGCGTTAGAGCCTGTTTAGATACTTGGTGACTACTATTTCACCTTGACGATGCCGCCGCTATGTGTAAACCCTTTAAATAGTGACAGCCATTTTAACACCTTGCCAACATTTCTGTGCGCTGTGAATGAGTGCAAATTATTTTGAATTTTTGAGAGCTAACTCTTCCACTAGTGCAGTGAGTTTGAAAGAGAATGCACAAATGAGTATATTTAGGTATTACGTTGTCAACCAGGCTCCCGCTGATCCTTTTAAATACTCCAACAACCTCAATGCTTTTTTATGGCTGAATCCAAAGGTCCATTCTAGTCCCTAACTCCTTACTCACCACACAGTCAGGCACTCTATGGTACACTTATTCACAGAGCGATTTGGAGACTCAGCTCACAACTTTCTCTCTGCCGCGGGTCACCTGGTTCTGGTGTCTAGGTGAAGCGAAAGTCAAAAGTTACTGTACAGTATTTATGGACTTTATTTATTTAATAGTGTTTTTTCTTAATGATGGGTCAACACTGTGTATATAGCACTTCTCTCTGTTGTGTACAGTCCAAGAACTCTCTGCTGTTTTTCTGCATTGAGGTCTATTTTGACCAGTCTAGTGACAATCACTGCCTGAAATTTTTAGTGCACTACTTCTTCACGTAGTGGACCACACTGGATAATTGCGTAGCCAGTGTATAGTGCTCTATGTTTCGAATAACAACGACATTCAGACGCAGCCTACGACTTGCATTTTAGTGAATAGTTATTCCTTTATCCACTGGGTAAACAATAAACTCAAATAGATAACCATGATCATTGCTAGGACTGTTAGTAGTACTTAACTCTATTACTTTTATGGAACCAACCTGGGACTAAATCAAGCTCTGTGCAGTAGACAGAAAAAATCCCTTCCCGTAGGGCACGATTTGCTCCCAGTTCAGGGAGAGCAGATATGAGAGTGATCATTACTGATGGCTAAGACAAAGACTCAGCAGGTGCTTCATTTTACAAGGCAGTCCTCCATGACCATATCAATTTTAGATGAGCAGAGGGCACACCGGCTGGGTGGATATGTAAAAACAATGTTATGCTGTTGAGATGGAGAATAGTTTCAAAGTGGAGCAGACAGAAGCTACTAATGAGGTGGATAAAGTCGAACAAAATCACGAAAATGGGCTGTATCTTGTGAGCAGGTTCAAGGTTTTTTTGCCTTTCCAAAAAAAAAAAAAAGAAAAGGAAAAAAAAACAGATCCCATTTGTCCCTTAAGGCATTTTTCTGTTTTGAAAAGATAATAGTAATCATCAATGCCATATAATTTAGTTTATTTACACTAAAATAAATCTTTTTTTTTTTTATATTGCACTGAAAAAACATGTGAGTGGGCTTGCATCTCTACAAACCCGACTGTCATTTGACCTAGATGACGTCCTCCTAGCTATAATCTTCCTCAGTATGGCATAAATGCAACCTCTGGAAAGGGATATATTTTAAACTTTACCGCACACATTGGAAGTGCTAGATGTTGTGTGAAAGGTTCTTATGTGGGTTGCTATGCTCAGGGAATCATTGATTAAACTGACAAAACAAGGTGTTAATTACCATGGAATGTACAGTATCTAAGAAAACTGTGGAGGTGTGTAATTAAGCTACACCCACCACCCATGTCCCTCATGCACTCGCTCTGCACGCTGCACCAAACAACAGATGGCACTCCCAGTTTGTCATGTGAAACTAAGACTTTAAGACTTGGACTTAGACAGCTTCCCCGAGTTGATCTAATGCACACTTTGCAATAGAACTCACAGCCTCCATAAACACTATTTCAGTTTGATTCTTGGTAAAGTCTTCACATTATCAGTAAAGATACAACCATAGACCGTATATATAAATGGACATAACTTGCTAGCCGCTGCATTTCAAATAGGAAGTGCTCATGGGCGTTCTTCAGGCTCCATTGACTCCAATTCACTGTTCATTGAAAAATTGTCACCTCTCTCCTGTAACTGCTGCAGTGAGCCTCGTCATTTTGGTCTTAAACTATTCGTATTAACCCGTTCTACATGATCCTGATGTTTTTATTTCGCTATTGTGGCAGTAAATCAAGATATGAACATTAATAACAGACAAATCAGGTGCCTTCTTTCCCCAAGGTCACTCCCGTTAGCCTTAGCAACAGGTTTGATTGACAGCGTTGCTAAGTGCCCTGCGAAGCCAGCACCCTTTCGGCGATACCTCCAACAGTCTCTCTTCCGATTGGCTCTTTGTTTTCTATGATATCTGCGGTCAAAATTCAAAATATGGAACGTCACACACCATTAATCCACTTTTTTATACAGTCTATGGATACAACTGACATTATGGTGAGAAATCGTTACAAATGGTGACCTTTTCACAGAGCTATGCAGAGCTAAAGTAATTATTGACAGTGAAATGAAGGTTAGCAATCATGGCTACTTGAAGTTTTGTTTACAACATTAAAACGAGTTGAGGGTATACTTTATCGTCCCCATAGGTCATTTTGTCCTCTGCATTTGGCCTATATTTCAATGTTATAGGGCAACCGGTTAGGAGCAGAGGTCTAACCATATTAAAAGAGAATACCATTGCTATTCTCAATATGTGGATTCATCTGCATTTCAAGGGCAGAGGCAAAGATAATAGCCAACATCATGTCGTTTCTTCTGTGGCCAAGCTGAACAAAGGCATTCGCTAATTACCACTACAACACAAGCCCGTTTACAAGGAGGTCTCTTTCCCTAGAGGCTACAAGGCTACAAACATACAAAAGGAGGCAAAAGAAAGATGGAGACAGGTTAGGGAGGTGGGCTGGTTAAGTCAGATAGGCTCAGTGTGTATTCAGAGTTAATGAGGCAATCCAAAAAAAGAGAAAAAAAAAACTCATCCCCTGTGCTATGTAGCGTGTCCCATTACAGTGTCATTATTCCAGTTCAACACGGCATTTTTTGGTACCGTAGACTATATGTTTATATATAAATGGACATAGCTAACCTGCTAGCTGCCGTGTTCTAAATTGGAAGTGATCATGGGCGCGCTTCCAGCTCCATCAACTCCTCTCACTCTTTTCTCTGTGACAGCCTCGTCTTTTAGGTTCCTATTGACCCGCTTCACATGATCTTGGTATTTTTATTCCGCTGTTGTGTCAGTAAATCAAAATATGAACATTAATAACAGATAAATCAGGTGCGTTCTTTTCCTGACGTCACTCCCGCCGGCGTTAGCAACATGTTTGATTGACAGCATTGCTAAGTGCCCGCTCCCTGCTAAACCAGCGATGGAGGCAGGAAGTGGCGTTATCTCCAAAAGCCTTGCTCCGGATTGGCTCTTTGGTTGCTAGGATACTTATGGTCGGAGTTCCAAATATGGCCCTATAACTGCTAACCTTGATGAGCTTCATTTGACTGGAGCCGAATGCTATGGGTGACGTCACACTCACCTAGTCCACTTCTGTATACAGTCTATGTTTGGTACCCATAAACAGATTTAACGCATGAATATATAGGACCGCACAAGGTTAATGATAACAGGCGCAGAGAGGACACATTTGATTGAAGTGGCTAGTTATTGTTTATCACATCAGGACTTTCTCTGCGAAGCAATGTATCAGTCCAATTTTCAGGACAATGATATTCACCTTAATCCAGAAGTTGCAGTGGGCACCACCATCGTCATTCAGGTAACATTATTTTGCATGGAGCGGCCAGCCTTGAGAGCAAATTACTACTATCTATATAGGGACTACAGTGCCGTTTTAAATCCTTCAAGAGAATCGGTGCATTGTTGACTTGTTGGTGCACATGAACATTGAATATTTTACACAAATCAACCTACTTTATATAATATTTTTAGGCCTGTAGGCAAATTTTGATGTGCGATATACTGATACAGAAAATATAGACAATAAACTATCATATTTGAAACTAATTTATGCTACCTACACTATAACCCTAAAGCAGGATTACTCCCCCCAAAAATATTCTAAATTTATGTTATCTATAATATGTATATGTAGAAATGATTTATTCAACCTTTTATGGCTTAAATTTACAGTAGTGCAAAGAAAATGTACACCCGATAAATTCTGATCCCCCCCAAAAAATTACCCAGCTTCCATATATTGAACGATAAGTTCATATAGATATATATTATAACAGGCCTATGTATTTTAGTGGCAAAACTTTGAAATTCTGCATTGAAATGAATGTGCATCACAAAAGTTCAGCTCAGTAACACTTCAAGGCAAAAGTGGATGGGGTGGAATAAGGTAGAATATTACTTGTACAAAACAGTACAAAGATACATGTAACACCATTTGATGAGTCATGTAATAATGAAGGATGCTGTTTATTGCACAAGATGTACAAGCCTGCAAATGATAAAAAGCACTTAAGCTATATGCACTTTTTCATAAACATTTGGGGACACTTAGGACCAGAATAACAAGCACACAAACAAAACACTTGGGTATTTAGAGAAACGTTTCCTTTGATGAAACATTGCAGATTCATAAAGGTACATTTCACTGTGTCCAGCCAAGTTTGATGCTCGTTGCATGTAGATTTCAAGGGTCATTGACCTAGTTTACTCATTTCAGCTCATGGCCATTACAGCAAAATGATTTCTTTCTGATGTAGTATTTATGTGAGATGCCCCTCCGGATCTAAACCTACTTGTAATAATGAAGGAAGAGATTGCAGACCAGGCAGAGAGTTCAGAGAAGTTTATCTGATCAGATGAATGAAGTTATTGACAGCAGGCACATGTGTTGTGTTTCAAGGGAGTTTTCCAGTATTTAAAGCCCCAGAAAGGTACCATGTATAGAAAGCAGGTCTTGTAAGGACTCATTTTACAACTCATTTTACATACTGTCCGTACAAGGTCATAAATGGATGTACCATAGCTGTTCGCAGAGAGGAAAAATACATTGCTAACAGATGCTTATAGTCACTAAAAATATGTATTACAAGACCTCTTGTTAACTCGAAAATAGATACCAGTATCACGTGACCGAAGCAGCTGGTTCTGGTGAAGACATCTTAAAATAAGCATGTGTCGCATTCTTACAGAAAAACAAGTTCACCTCAATGCTTAAGACACAAAGTATTCAACACAGGGTTTAAGAGTAAAGTAAAAGTGATGCTTTCACTACTCCTCTCTGCAACTGCTGCTCTCAAGCTCAGGCATTTCGGTCTTAAAATCTTCATATTGACCTGCTCACATGATCCTGGTATTTTTTATTTTGCTATTTTGTCCATAAATCAATATATGATATAAATATTAATAACAGACAAATCAGGCGTCTTCTTCTTCTCCCCGAGGTTGCTCCTGCTAGCGTTAGCACTAGGTTTGATTGACAGTGTTACTAAACCAACGTTGAGGGCGAGAAGGGGCATTACCTTCACCAGCCTCACTCCAGATTGGCTCTTTGGTTGCTATGATACTCGCGGTTGGAATTCCAAACATGGACCTCGGCTCCAAATTGTCCCCTATAACTGCTCGCCTCATTAAGCTTCATTTGACTGGAGCCGAACACTATGGCTGATGTCACACTCACTTAGTCCACTTCTTTATACTGTCTATGGTGAGGAATGACGTTTTCCCATATCACCTTAATTGCTCTCATCACTTTTTTATAATCGAGCAACGCTACACTGACATTTTTATACCTTTCAACTAACTGAATTTTATTGCACACTGAATAACGCTCTTTGTCTTTTTCAAATTAGACATGACCCTGAATGAAACGATGACACACATAATGAAATGTATAAAATCCCAGGTACATTTTCATAATTTTCATCATCATGTCCTAATTACTTTACCTTTTTGGGGCCTTCCTTTCTTCCCCTGTCTCCATGACACAGACTCCCCTGCGCTGTATTTACTATCACTCACTGGCTTGCTCTTTAGCTCGCCGTCTCTAGGCTCCATTATAATAGATGGTTTGCGAAGTTACAGCCGGCACATTTCCACAAAATAGGCCTCGGGCTGCCAACAACTCGCTCCCAAAGCCTGCGTTAATCAAACCGTGATGCATCAATAACTGGATCGGCTTCAGTGGAGTTCATTACGCATTTAAAAAGCAACTAAAGACACAACATACAAAACATCAATCTTCCATGCCGTAAAAGCAACATTGGATTTTGCATTTGGCCCATAGATTGGCGCTTTTGTTTAATGCATCCCTGTTACATCTGGCACTACATGAGGCTATAGCGGACTTCAGTTAGCGTGCCAGCTCCACTCTGAATGTGTTATAGGCTGACAACGCACACACACACACATGGGTATTGGGTTTCCATGCTTTTGGGGGACATCAGATTGACTTACCTTTGTTTCCTAGAGACAGGTCATAACCTTAAAGGGCATTGTATTACAGTGATTACAGTTTTATGATCTATGTTATAATGTTGTCTCCTCATCACAAACATACCTGGAGTCGTGTTTTGTTTCATTTACACATGTTTAACACAAATCCTGCACATTTAGGGCTGTGTTTTTCTCTCAAACAGAAAACATTCTGTTCCACCTTGTGATCTCATGTGGTAATACAGGAAGTGCTCCACTGTGTTTTTAAACTCCACACACCTTCACTAGAGTCATTTGGATCATTTCAGCCTTGGAATTGGCAAGCTCTACTGAACTAAAGGTAAAAGGAGCTGTTAACATTAAAACAACAGTTTTTGACATCACAAGGTGGAACAGAGCATTTTGAGCGTTGGCAATTTAGACAAACTAATAATAAAGGATTACTCAAATATGTGTGAGTGAAACATAACACAACTCCAGGTATATCTTTGTCATACCTAGCATTATAGCATGGCTAGTAGCACATACAAGTCAGTTTTGCATTATATAGGACCTTTAACCATAGATACTACTTGCCTAACCTTAACAAAGGCTGTCCAAACTATGGCCCAGGGGCCAAATGTGGCCCTCAAACCAATTTTTCTCGGCCCTCATGCCTCCTCCTAAACTGGCCCAGTTGATCAGGAAGTATTTTTTACTACAAACTAAAGAGATTCTACCTCTATAACCCGAATAACATGACAATGGATTGTGACACAGACCTAAAAATAATCTTCCAAGTCTTATTAAAGATACAATGGCTCTGTCAAACCTGTGTTAAATGCACCATTTGACTCCTTGTATTGACACTGGTTTGTGGCCCTTTGTTTCAGTATGCGGCCCTCGGTCCAAAAAGTTTGGACACCCCTGCCTTAACACAATCCCTAACCTTAACCTACTGAAACCATATCTTAAACCATAATGTGGATTTACTATGGAGACCTGATTTTTTGTCTGGGTAAGAGAAGCAGGTCCACATGAACTGATTATGTGTACAGATTTTATTCCCTGCAATGGGATAAATACCTGCCAACACACAGCTGGTGAAGCCATTGCATCAGATCCAGCCCCAAAACAGGAAAATGACCCTGGCCATTAAAGCACTAAGCAGCACACTGGGTCAGAGCACTTAGTTTGGCAATGAGGCATCTCTGTGATACATATCAGGGAACGAGAGAGACATGGACAAACAAGACAGGGGCCGTTAGACACAGTAATGTTAGTTACGAGGTGGCACTGAAGTTTGAATACATTTAACATGCTTGAATTGAAGTTTATAATATTGTTGCTTGGTTTATGTGAGATTGGTAGGCACATTAACTGCAGGGTATTTTCGCAATTAGTACATAACAGGACAACAATGGAGGAAGAAGACATTATCGTTCAGCTCTGATCATTTAAAACCTAATTATAGCACCGACTTTTGCACTTCTCCTGATAAATCAATGCAGTGTGCAAGACAGCAAACCATAATTGTCCATGTTCATTGGTGTATTTCTATGTGTAATATACAATAAATATATAATGCTTTTCCAGTTTGAAGGCGCATAAAGAGCTTTACATCAAGGAAGCACTCACCCATTCACACACACATGCACCACTGTACACAGACACTGGGAGTGAGGTGAGTTAAGTGTCTTGCCCAGGGACACAACTCCCACACAACTCCCACACATTCATTCAGCTGGAATCACAATGCCAACCTGCGGGCCAGTGGATCTGACCTCTCAACCAATATTTATGTCAAGAGCGGGATTCGAACCACCAACATTCAGATCAAATCAAATTCTCTGAGCTCCTGTCGCCCCCAGTGCTTAAGTTTATCCAGAAAATATACTTAAACATAAGGTACACCCTGGAAAATTGTGTAGTTACTTGTAAAAATGTATGTAAACCCTGTATTTCCAATCTGATATTAATCCTGTTTGAAGATTGCAGTAGCGAAATTCTGGCATAAAGTTATATTTACCAGTGCATGAACATTCAAAGTAATACAGTGAAGCAGAAATGTCACAGTAATTTCACCAAAGTCTCATGAGTGTTTCAAGACAGCACATCCTAAAAATAATTTGGGTTGAGACCTTGTTTAAGACTCACACGGACAGTTCCCTGCTGTCAGTCGTTCCTGTGTGTCTGTGATATGATGAACCTATTACACAGAGCTGTCAGCGGAAGATGGGCAGATACACAGTGCCAGTGTCTGGGAGCTTTAGTGCTATATGCAGCAGCTTTTGTTGGGCTGACCTATTAAGATTCTGCAGCTTTCACCTTTTGATTAAACACAAGGGGAGCGGATGTGACTGTGATGAATGCAAAGACTTATCACCTTGTTCACTCCAACAGTAAACGTGTGTGAAATACTGAACTTTGATGTGATTAATCGAGCACTGTTTGATTGTCATTAGGTGATACATTGATATATTAGGTTGCATCAAGGGAGGCTGGTTCGTAGGTTTAATCTTTAAAAAAAGCAAAAAAAAAAAAAAAAACCCAAAAAAACAAGCTGCTAATTAAGCAACAAGGCAATGTTGAAAATGAGAAAAGTGCTTCACAGTTTGTAGCATACGGAAATGCTAATAGGCAGAGCATAGAGAGGTGGTGTGACCGTGATGAATGCATGTCTTACCCTTTCCTCATGTGTGTATAATACTTAACATTAAAGTAATTAATACAGCCCTGTTTGAGTGCATGGTGATGGTATCTCTGTGACACAGGCACATTTGCAAACACAGACACACCAGTAGTTCGGAGCAGAGGTCCGCCCCTCCACATGTTGAGAGCAAGTTCTGTCCTGGTCTTCGATGCATAACCAAAGAGTTTCTAATGGCAGGTTCGTTGGCAGCGGATAGTGAAGATCTCATATGTGTGATTATGTGTACACACCGTATCTGAGGCAACAGGGGAGAGGATAATGTATTCAAGCCTCCCTATGACAAATGGCTCTCACCAGGAGGCGTTTTAACATTTAAATGAGGAGCACACAGTGGAGCGGAGACTGGATGTGCAGGGGCAGAGCAGCCAAGCCCCATATGCATGCACCGGGACAAAGACATAACAAACAAGGAGGAACACGCAACTTTTATCCACCCACACGTAACACCAAACAAAAATAATCCAGGGAAGAGTGGGGAGCGGAAGATGAGGGAACAGCTGGTGTCCCGGCGGGGAAGCACAGTGCAAAAGAGAATTAGTGGATGTGCAGAAAAACAGCAGCCACTGATGAGGGCTTATATAAACAGGCCGTCAAGCCCTCTGCTCAAGTTGGAACAATATCTCCTCAAACACAATCGCAGCTCTCCACAGGCCTGCCAGGTACGGCTGCCAGGGCTCAAATGGCTCAGAGCGTTTTTCATTCGCAACTCTCAAACAAAACTGTTGGCTAGGACGGAGGAAGGGGGCAATGTGCACAAATACAGACGCAGGGATAACAGCGGGCAATGGGGCATGTAAATAAACAGAGGACACATGAACATGCAGCCGGGCTATAATCACATGATGTTCAGGGTGTAATACTGAGAGGTACGTGATGTGGCTTTGAACCAGCGTAGAATCCGCAGAGGACACATGTGGCAAATCACTTTTCCTAATACAAATTTCCTCTCTCCTCAATAATATATTTATGTCATGAGTGATGTTGTCACTCCTTGAAACTGACTTTGTGCCAACTCCAAAATATTCCATGTATTATGTATTCACTCTGAAGTTTCAGTTTCAGATCTGTCTATCAAAGCTGTCTGCTGAACTGAATTATGTAATTATGTTTTTATACAAGTTTTCATGTATAACTTTGATAAATGGTAAATGGTCATATTTTTATATAACTCTTTTTCACCTTCAAGGCACTTAAAGAACTTTACATCAACAAACCACACACCTATTCACACCCACATTCATACGGATTCTGGGGGAGAGGTGGGCTAAGTGTCTTGCCCAAGGACACAATAACAGCATTCATCTATAGGAGCGGGATTCGAACCGCCAACCTGTGGGTCAGTGGACAAATACTCTACTAACTGAGCTACTGTTGCCCTTCACATGTCCAAAACGTTCACAATGATGTTTATGTCGAGAGCGGGATTCGAACCGCCAACCTTCTGATCAGTGGACAAGCATTCCACTAAATGTCTGTGTAATCCTTTAGTTGTTCAGGTCTGATCCATAAAAGGCAAAGTTTAAATCCGTCAACCAGACAAATTGTTGTAGGAGTGAAGACGTTTTGCTGCTCATCCAAGCTACTTCTTCAGTTCTGATCAAATTACCGGTGGTCACTGCCTTATCTCCATCTGAAGGGAGGGGCTAGCTACACTGAAACTGTAAACATCTACTGTCTCCAGTTTCAGCTGAAACTACCCTATTCAGCCTTTAATGACCCTCTTAGTCTGGGTCTGAGGATGGCGTTATAGATGGGAGATAGATGATGTCTACGGCCCCCTTTCCTGTTTAAGGAAGGATTGCTTTCCTAAAAAAATAGCTTTTTTAACTCCCCTCTGTAACCATTTTTGTTCTCTGGCTAAAATCTGAACCTCACTATTCTACTAAATGAGATACTTTTGCCCTTCTTATGCCCCAAGCATTACTGTTCAAACTCAGAATGACCTGTTTCAGTAGGTGCTTGGAACAAAGGTTTGGAAACACTGTGCAGTCCATAGCTTTAGGCAGAGTATAGAATATGTAAATGCTTCTGCGTATGTCTTTGCCCCTCTGACTTTTCATTTGTCTCGCCTTCAGTTTCAGAAAGTGCTGAGTACATGCGGATTCTTGTAATGCCTCCACTTACAGACACAGATGAAGACACGTGGGTCAATCGATAAGCTGTTGGTAGTCCAGGAGCCAACTCATATAATCATCGGAGAAAAGGCTACAGGGATGTCAGTAAATTTGTCCTGTCATTCGCTTAGTCTGAAGTGGTGAGCCAGCCAGGAGACGAACT
The DNA here is from genome assembly GCA_019594935.1 of Periophthalmus modestus. NCBI lineage: Eukaryota > Metazoa > Chordata > Actinopteri > Gobiiformes > Gobiidae > Periophthalmus > Periophthalmus modestus. The sequence continues at coordinate 28,316,418 of JAIEZT010001390.1, read as the reverse complement.
CAAATCAGTATTCTACTCACATCCCAGCATGCATGCTCCCACACAACCCACGAGAAGAGGCAGCTCAGAGGACCTTTAAGAACACTGTCTGGGTCTGTAAAAATGGTAGGTCATAAACAGTTAAGACATGCTAGACTTGTTTCATTCCAGCACAACACGTGACTTTGACGACAAACTCTAAAACACCTTTATGTCCCTAGACCATAAAACCAACTGCTTTCATGTCCTGCTTTGTTTTCAGTAACTTCCCTTTAGACTAAAATAATACAGTTTTTGAGTAATCCATTTTGTCTCTGCCTTCACCTTTCTCTATCATATAACACACAAAGGCATAAGAACTCCAGCCCATAGATCATAACTGCAATAACACCAAATGATTTTCAGTTTTTACCAGTCATATCACATTATGTTTGCTATGTAAATGTCTCCTTTTATCTAATTCCTGTGGCATCAGTGAAAAGGAGCCTAAATTACTGTGCAGGACAACCAAAAGAGGACAGCTGGTTACCTTACTAGAGAGTCATTTATTGAACATAGGGGCTTCGTCTACCTCTAATGTTGCCTGGCAGATCCAGAATGATATCCCTCTGTATTTTTTATACCGCTTCAATCAGTCTGGTCCCCATGGCCTTCGATGCATCTCAAACACGGTCAAACGTGATCATGCAATCAGATTAGGTTTTTTCAGTGACACACGTGAAACGAAGGAGCTCATTGGTCACCCATGATTTACAAGTAAAATGTGATTTATCTCACCTCAGATTAGCAGAGTTTAGTCCTTGGCTCATTGTTTCTGGAGAAATCCGCATGTTTTTCAACCCCCTGTGAGATATTATATATATATATATATATATATATATATATATATATATATATATATATATATATATATATATATATATATATATATATATATATATATATATTTATTTTTTTTTTTTTTTTTTTCTCCCTTTATTTATTTTTTTTTTTTTTTCCATACGACGGACCAACGCATGTCCCTGATTGGATAAGCCACCTGTCAATCATGCCCATTTGAAATCAGATAGATTCAACAGTGTGTATTCTGGATCCCAGGCAAACACTAATGTAAAACAAGCCCCTCTACTCTTCAGGAAAAAGATCTGAATGTTATTTATTCAATATACATTTTGCCACATTATGTCGCTGTCCTGAGCTTTTGATCTGAGTATCCTTGTAGCTTTAATGTCCTGTGGGATGATACGTTCCCTATTTTCCCAAACCCGTGTCAGTAATCAACCTTCATCTTCAAAGCTAATCTGAGGCTCTCTCCTCTGCACAAACTCACTGCCCTCTGAGGCTCTCCAGCGCCTCTGTTATCTCCTCTCTTGTATCTGCTCCTTTCTCCCCATCCGCTGACCCTTCCCACCTCCACTAGCCTCTGCCACAGGACCCATCATTACTCCTCTCTTTCAACAACTCATTTTTCTGAAGCTAGACTGAATTCCCGGCCACAACAGCGCTATTCTGCTGGCTTCTAATAGAATCTCGTAGAGCCTCTAATGGACGTGTCAGAATCTCCCTCAGCACAGGAGAGCAGATGGATTGATAAGGAGAGACATGGAGACAAGGGGACAAAGGCAGGCCAGCAGTGCGACGAGAAGGGGGATTTCTACATGTATGTTAGGGCCCAAGGATACTCCAATGCACTTGGACCACTGACACAGACAGATAGTGAACATATGGTCAGGTGGAGCCAGTGGGGCGAAGAGACATCCAGTTGAGACCCAATCCCATAATGCATTACGAACATAGCGATTGCGTCAGACTTAATTAGCACCAACGCTCCAGTTTTCCAGACTAATATAGTATGACATTATTTAAAACAAGAGGAAAGAGCACACTGTTGTTAGTTGCACTTTCTTTTGTCTAAATTACAGCTTTCTGCGAGTGCAGCACTTAATTTACCACCAGACCTAATTACATCAGGGTTGGTCATAGTCAGCTGGTCACTGTGGGGTGCTGCAGCTGTTCAACTGATCTCAAATCTGTTAGTGCAAGAATGCCAAATTGTACTACAAGATCCCACCAGTAAATTTACGAAATATATTAAATAAAATCATGGGTTTTGACATGTATACAAATTGGAAAAGTGCAGTATTGATCAAAAATATGTATGTCAAGTTTATCTTATACTTAAAGATTTTCTGTGTAACTGTAATCCCTCTGTCATTCAAGTATGAGCCATCATATAAGAAAACTTCAAATCTGTCAACTGGACAAAAAGTTGTAGGAGTGGATATGTTTCGCTGCTCATCCAAGCCACTTCTTCAGTTTTGGTCAGATTGCTGGTGGACACTTATGCCTTAATCTATCTGAAGTATACTGAAAGTAACAAACCTATTGTCGACAGTTTCTGTTTGTAAGTGTGAACTGTGCCTGCGTCATACTTAGCAGAATCATCCAGGCCCCCAATGGGTGCTCTCACACCTATTAGCAAACTGGCTATCTCTATTGTTTTCTTTGTTTAGACTTGGGCCTGAGGACGGAGTTATAAATAGGAGATAGATCATGTCTAAGGTCCCCATTCCTGTTCAAAGATGGATTGTCTTTCCTAATAAAAATTGCTTCTTCAACTCCCCTCTCAAAACCATTTCTTTTCTTTGACTAAGATCTGACCTTCCCATCTTCAAAGGAGTGGTTAGTGGCTCTGAGATGGAGATGTATGTCAAACTGTGGTCCTGACAAGCTCTCTGGACGGTGTTGGTACATTCCTTTATGGAGTAGCTGTTTAGTTTCTCCAATATAACCCTCACCGCAGTCTTCACTACACGGAATGGAGTAGACCACATTGTTTTGTTTGTGGCTTGGGGTTTTCTGATCAAAACTGAAGAAGCGGCTTGGATGAGCAGCGAAACGTCTTCACTTCTACAACTTTTTGTCCAGTTGACAGATTTGAATTTTTCTTTTACTATGTTTTCTAAGTAACTCTTCAAGTAGAGGGTCTGTTACTTGTCTCACTGTTTTTGCTTTCCCTAGAATTTAACATCCATGGACACAAGCAAGTGATCCCACGAGGTAAATTTATAGGGCAGATCTGTGTGGATTCTGAATTATATTTAAAAAAAAAAGGATATCGCCAGCAGATCAACATTTCCAACCAGTGTTCCAGCATGGATTTCACACAGGAGTACTGGGATACATGAGGAATCGTTGACAATGACTCTCAAAACACCACACAAAAATAAAAGCCTTGGACATAAACTTTTCCCCCATTAGATGGTCCATCCAACACATGACTTCCACTGTGTGTTCCTGCCTTGTGCTGGTCACTTGAACAGAGCCATTCTTCACACTCACCATTATCTGTAGCCATGAAGAGCGCCGTGTATTTGTTGTCATGGACATAATGAGACTCTCGGTCCAGTGAAGCTGTGGTGTTGACAATTCCTCTGACCGGGTTCACATTGAGCCAGCCTGCCGGGTCTCGCAAAACTGCATACCTGTAACAAAGTCAACAAGAGAACTATTTTAACAAGAGCAGTCATGCTTCAAATAGTCAAGGTTCTTTTCGGATTGTGTGAAGAAATTAAGAACAAAGACAAAACAACATTCTAACCTTACTATACACAAGCATGGAGAGCTGCTGTGTCCTGTGACTTCAATGTACATGTTCATTTTACATTTGTGTAAAGGTCACAAGAATTGCCATGGCTTTAAACACTAAACAAAGCTAGTTCTATTTACAGAACTGGTTCAGACTGTTTTACACAGTCCAGCCATAGTTACAATCCAATGTCACAGCGTCCTTAGAAAATAGCACTCTGAGAGGTGGCAGATGCTCAAGTGATAAGTCTCTATCTATAATACAGGGCCATGCATTTTTCTGATAACTTTTATGGGGTTACAATAAACCCTAAGCCATGCCTATTGGATAGAAAATGCTTTCTGTCAATAAGCATTTAGAGTTTCAATCTTCTATCTGCTAAAATATGATGACTGCTGTATAGGAGCAGTTTGACACATCGACTGTTTCTATTGACTTTTAAAGAAATGGCTTACACCATCATGTTTAGTATTGTCTACCAAGGAGGCCTTGCTACCAAGTGTTTTGCTAATCAACTTATATGAAATAAATTGCACTATAGAAAGTCAAAAAAATATATTTTGTGACATCAACTTGTAGCATCAATTTATGGCTATGGAATAACAGGGGTTCTGAGGTAGTTTGAAAAAGAAATAACACTGAAAGACACATACCTATTTTACCATTTTAAACAGACACAAACAGATTTAGGTTTAAACTCAGTGGTCCAAACCCAGTCCTCAGCATCCTTGCTACATTCCAATCCTTTGTGTGGATGAGTTTCCAACATGTTTCACAACTTTCTGGGGGCAACAGCAGTGCTAACAGTGCACCCGCAGTTCCTGGTTTGTGGTGGATAAAAACTATAAACACTTAGAGCCAGAGTTTACAAGGTACAGTACTGAGGCTGATTTTACAGGACCTTTCAGAATTTTCACAGCCAGTAGTCAGCATGAAACAGGAGAGCAGAGCTGTGGTGCATTTTGGGAGCAAACAGACTTAAAAATGATTTGCATAATGCATGTTGACATAAGCATTAGCCCGACAAGTGCGTACTCAAATCAACATATTTTTTTGCTAAGTAAATCTTTTTCATTTTGTAAAACTGTATTTATTGTTAATAATTAGGTAAGATCATAACAGATAGACCAAGACTTATGTGCCCAGCTCTTTTTATATCATACAGCTTCTCTTGTCCAGCGGGCTTAGAAGTACAGTTTGCCTCAGAGATGGAGCTCTTGAGCTAACAGAGCTCTCAGAAATGGCTTTACAATCAACCCTTGCTCACACCTTTCTCTTTCCTCGCTCACCCTCCTCCTCTTTCCTCTCACCCTCTGTCAGAGCTGACTGTTAACCAACATGTTTTACTGTAACAAAGAACTGAGAGCTCCAAGGTTAAAGGCACTGTTAATAATGAGTCATTCATCAGCCCTGCACGTGCCCTCAGTCTCTTCCACTCAAACGATCACATAGTCCTCACAGACAGGAGAGCTTCTATGATCTATGGACATGGCCTCCACTGACACACAGCCAACTCATGTGAACCTCCATTCATCTGACTTGCCCCACTCCAGGTGTCTATGCAGTGTATTTGTGATCTTTGTCCAACACTATATCACCATGTTGTGGCAGACATGCAAGGACACAAGATGAATGTGACACTCTGATAGCAAGGGTTTTAAAGCAATAGAGGATCGGAGTGGAACATCAGTGTGGAAGAACTTTGTGCTGGTTGGCTGAAGATAAAAGGTAAGTAATAAATCGTCAATGTGCGGTTATGGATTTTTAAAGTCCGAAATTGCTATCGTCACCTTGGCTGTTGCATAACTTGAAATTATGTATTTGTAAGGAATTCATATCACATATCATACCTTTATGTTTGCTAGTTGTCTAGTGAAGACAGTTTGAACAAAAATAGTCTGGTGAAGTTGTATTTTTAAAAAAAAAAAAAAAAAAAGTGGAGCAGCACTTCTGGATTTCTGCCAGAAAAAGTCTGCTGTCAGGTGAAGGCATGAACTGTATAAAGAAGTGGACTAAGACAGTGTGACATCACCCATAGCGTTCTGCTCCAGTCAAAAGAAGCTCATTAAGGCTAGCAGTTATGGAGCGAATTTGGTGCCAAGTTCCATATTTGGGAATTCCGACTGCCAGTATCATGGCAACCAAAGAGCCAATCTGGAGCGAGGCTGGTGAAGGTAACGCCCATTCCCACAATGCTGTCAATCAAACATGTAGCAGGAGTAGCCTCAGGAAAAGAAGGCACCTGATTTGTTTGTTATTAATGTTCATATCTTGATTTACAGACACAATAGTGAAATAAAAATACCAGGATCATATAGCAGTGTTTAAACTGTTTTTCACCGTATTTATTACTTTTTCAAATTACAAATGTTGCATAAATCCATTTGCAGAATGTATGTAAAAAAAAAATATATGGCTGTGTTTAATTGTTTTGTATCTCCTTTTTCAAATGATTGCAAACCATTTGATGTATAAATATATGGCAATACCTTTAAACTGATACAATTTACCTTTCGGGGGCCACATAAAATGATGTGGTGGGCCACATTTGGCCCGCGGGACTTGAGTTTGACACATGTGATGTAGAGTGGGTTAATACAAACATTATAAGACAAAATGACAAGCCTGACAGCAGCAGTTACAGAGAAAGCAATAGCAAGTGAATGGATAAGTCGATGGAGCTAGAAGGGTGCCCATTCTCACTTCCCATTTGGAACATGGTGGCTAGTGGGTTAGCTATGACCATTTATATATAAGTCTTTGGGTGAGGGTGAGTTTCACAGAATAGTATTATTGCTGCTCCCGTACTCCATTATACCTCAGCCATACATCTTTTTCTCTTTTGCACTTCCAAGTTGTTTTGAATTCTGACACCCCTCATTGCATTGCTGATGTTTACCCGGGTCTTTGTGCCAAAGTTTATTCAATAAACGATTTATTTCTCCTCTCCCATTTGTCTGTCTCTTTAAGTCTCACCTAAGTGACAGCACTTTTTTCTGAGTTCAAATGTTGATTACCTCTTCCACCACCTGTTGTCAGTCCACATTTAGTCTGTCAGGTAACAAAACCAGCGACAGCCAGTGTTCCAGCGCTCAGTACAAACATGGGGACAGTCCATTAGAGACTTTAAAAGGGCAAATTAGAAAGGCATTAAAAAGCCATTTGGAATATTCATATCTGGTAATACAAGTTTATCTCTGAAAGCAGACAAAGTCAAAACAAATCAGTCAATAAATGAGACAACATTGAGCGAGCCACCACCACACTCTCATTAGGATGCAAATGCACGGCCTCTCATATACACACAGCCAAACCACAACTCTAAAACAAATGTAGCTGCTTGAAGTGAAAGGGGACTTTAGCTCTGCTTGTCGTGATGAATGACCCAAGGAGGAGGTGGGTGCTGGGATCTTTGCTTGTTTGGCAGAAAGTTGTACTGTAAGTGCCATATGCTGACCCCATAGAGAGCAGGTCACATTTGTGCACTTTTAGCTGAATGGTCATAACTCAGAGGTTACAATGGATGCACTTGGGAAAGTTTGTGAAAGCATGGGTAGAACTGTGTGATGAGATATTGAGGCCCACATAATGTAGTCAAACACATTGCCACAGTGTTAATGGTAATTTAAATTAGTAATTGAGAAAGACCCTACTCGAGCGCATGGGTGGGTTTTAACAGATCAGCTCAATGAAATTTTTTATCCTAGCCTTCAGCAAAACTTTTTCAAATTGATTTTTTGAGTTAAGTTTCTAATACATGAAGTAGTAAGCATAGTAAGCATATGTGTGTTTCATATGTATAGGTCTGCTGTGGCAACCCCGGATGGGAAAGGTTCCAATTCTCTGTGCATAGTTGATCAATTTACATTTCATGATATAGTGAACTGCTGTTTTTATTGTCATGGAGATATTTTATTTATTCATTCATTTATTGGACCTACTGCAACTGAATAAATGGATTTATTATGACTAACTGAGATTCAGAAGCAGGACCAAGCATCAGCCTCTTTCTGCTCCTTTCCAGGGAACCACAGCTCACCTCAACCACACATCTAATTACCCAGAAGCCCTATTTATACTAGTCCTATCGCGCCAACACTGTCTGTCTCCGCTCTCTCGACCCTTTTCCTCTCATCGCGTGTCTCTTCGTCATGTTTCAGCCCAAAGACCTCATCATCTACACAGAGGGAGGTCCTAAATCGGCTCGGGTAACCACCTGAGTTAGAGTCGCCGTCCTGCGTATGTACCCAGCCTCCACATGTATTCAAATCATCAATGAATATCTTTATCGTATACCATTGTTGTGGTGTGGTTTGTGCTAGTGAATTTCCTTTGAATATCTGCACTGCCTGGCCAAATAAAAAGTTGACACCTGAATTTAACTAAGCAAATAGGATGGGGTTGATGCAGTTGGTCAGGTCTAGGTTTTACCATCAATGGATTTTTTCTTTCCTGATGGCATATTCCAAGATGACAATGCCAGGATTCAACAGGAGTGGTTCAGGGAGCACGAGACATCATTTTCACACATGGATTGGTCACCACCATAGAGTACAGACCTTAACCCCATTGAGAATCTGCTGGAGAAGGCTTTGCACCGCGGTCAGACTCGACCATCATCAATGCAAGATCTCGGTGAAAAATGAATGCAACACTGTAAGGAAATAAATCTTGTGACATTGCAGAAGCTTATCGAAACAAAGCCACAGTGAATGTGTGTCGTAATCAAAGCTAAAGGCGGTCCAATGAAATATTAGAGAGTGTGACCTTTTTCTTTTTGGCCAGGCAGTGTATGAAGTATTCTTAGTCTGATCAATGTGTAGCTGAGAATGTTTACAGAAGGTAGAGAACAATGTAAAATCTATAGAAATATCCCATGGTACTGGTACATGGTGGCCTATAAAACCATCTGAAAAAGCATTAATGTTGATAGTATCTTTGGACAGTCTAAAATTGTCGCTCTTGTGGACAAGCTGATACAGACAGGATTTTGATCATTGCTCTCATCTGATTTGAGGCAACACCTTGGGATTTGCCAGGATCCGGGATGAAGAGGATTCTGCCCACTTGTAATCCGGTTCTGTCAGGATCCAAACGCGGGCATGTTTGTATTTATTCCAGCGCTTGTGTGTCAGAGGCAGGTGTGGGTGGAATACGCCGAGTACCAGAGAATCTGCAGCGAGAGCTAATTTACAAGGAGAATAAAAGCCCAGCAGGCACTGGCTCAAAGGGAAGCGCTTTGGTTAAATGAGTGATGCCCTTGTTTGTTTGCTATCCCCCTGTTAAATACTGCTGATAATACTGGTGTTAAATACAAACAGCTCTGGGAGGTGGAATGTTCAAAGGGGTCAAAACGGCTTCCTAAGTGGACCAATCACTTTAGAATACTGATGCAAACGACAGGGTTTGGTTAGAATTTTAAGTTAATGTGAGATTTGGGGGTTGAATGTGATTTTCCCAAACTCTAAAATAGCCTGCGGGCTAAATGCAAGGAGAAAAAAACTATGTTGTTTCATTGTCATTAATTATTAAAAACCTAAGTACTGGCACAGAAAACTTTTTTTTCCCCCTTTCAGCACAGAAGGAAACATTACAGAATTAAAGATATATCCAAATATTGATAGGCCAATTGTTGTTTGGGAAATATGCAACATTTGAATATCAAGTTAAATAAAACTATCTAGAATTAAAACTATTGTAAGGGTATGAAGTGATACACTGTTCAGGTTAATTTTATGGTTCATTCATGTGTTCTGAGATACTTGAACCTCAACGAACACATTTACAGGTACATTTTATCATATTTTTGATGCAATGTTAAAATATTGTCTTAAGACTATTTTAGAGATTATATATATTTATGCATATTTGTGTAGCCTGGGGTCTTACAGGTTCAAAACAGCTACTACATTCACAACTGAACCAGGGTTGCCAGTGCCGTAACTAGCGTATAGAGGACACATACAAGTTTCTCTCAGGATATGGACAGGCCTCATGTGAAAGTTCAGAACCGAATTCACTCACTGAGCTGCAGAGGCTGCACTGGCACTGATTCATGATTGTCTACAGGTGCTGGGGTTTAGGTAGTGCCCATTCTGATCAGAGAGAGTTCTTTTAGGTTTAAACAGACTAGATTTCAGAAACTCATGTGAGGCTCATTCTGCTTTCTGATTGGATAAATGTCTTGAGAACCAAAGCACCAAATTATAACATAAGTAACTCAGCCATCATGTCCAATGTTTTTGTAATTAAGAATAAAACAGCATTACTATTATTATCATCAGTAAAAGCGATATTTGATTTGATACTTTGCATCTGTGGTAGCAGACAGATCATGTTTGTGGAATTTAAATACAAATCGTGCCAACATTTCCTATATCTTTTACATCAGATCACTTTAAAAATCTAGTCACAACTGCACAAATCTTTCTCGCAGTCATTCTGGTCTAACAGCCTCAAACTCCACATGGAAACTCTTAAAGCGCTTTTCCAGCTTCACTCATCTCTGCCTAAAAGCCTGCCTGCTTTTCTGCCGCATCAGGCGTTTTCGCTACTTTCCAGGGGTGTGATAGATATTCACGCCTTCACCTCCCACTCCCCAAATGCATCATTAGGTTTCACAGAGAGGCTACGTGGGCTGACTGACTGGTGGGGTCATCCATGTGCACTGGCTTTATCATTAGTAAGAGTTCAATTAGACTGGGGTTATGAATGAGGGAGTGCTTAACCCTGGAGTCTATGGGGAACTCAGCTGTAGTTGCATTGAACAAGGCTTAAAAACAAGCCTTAAAGACATGAACACATTTATAATTTATCAACAAAAATCTAATACAACTGTGTGGAATTCTACAATGTTTTAAGTAGGGTATGTTCAAACCTCTCTGTGTCCCTAGATACGAGGATCACATGTTCATCCCCTCAAATATAGCTTTTACTGACAGTGGACATGGTCAAGTTGATGTTTTCAGTTTGTTTTGCTTCTTCTCCTGATTAACTGTATAGCGTCGGATGCTATCACCACCGATAGACTCGTGGTTGCTGACTTTCCATTACTGTAACTCCGCAACCAACTGTGCTCTCATGTAAATTCAAACCGGTCTCAAAGCAGAGGCATGGGGCTCTTTAAATATGTTACTAGCATTACAATAATGTGCTTATGTCGTCCCTCGAAGACAACCAATCAGAGCGCAGGTGCCGCCGGGATTCTCCCAGTCAGTTATTTGATGCGTCAAAGGAAAAATAAGGATGGATATGTAGAATAGAGGTGGTTGTGTGAAAAAAAGGCAAAAGTACATGCTGATACTTCCTTTAACTTGATTTTTATGGCTAAAAAAAAAGAAAAAAAAAAGTCTAGGCGAGCTATAATGGTCTATAATGTGCTCAGTCCTTGCCTCTGCTTTGAGATGCAAAATTGGTTGCGGAGTTACAGTAATGAAAAGACCGCAACTGTGAGTCTATCGGCGGCGATAGCATCCGGCGCTATAGGGTTAAGAAAGCAAGGTGTGTTGCCAGTTCCTGCAACTAAAACCAGTTGGAGCAAAATCTAAATCGAATTTAAGTCTTACCTAAAATTCACTACTCAAACCCCAGCACCTGCAGCCAATCATTGATCAGATCTAGTGCAGTCTGAGCTTTCACGAGGTATGGCCTGTCCATATACTGACAATGAGGAAAATTTGTATGTACCCTCTATAAGCAGGTTAAGGCAATGGCAACCCAGGTTCAGTTGTGATTGTAATTAAACCAGTACCTTTAAATACATTATCAGATATGGTCAAAATTATATCTCAAAACAATTGTATCCACTGCACCATATGCCAACACATGATCTATTATCAGACTGCAGCAGACGGTTCTGTTTGTGGGCACACTGTCTTGTTAAACAGTAGATAATGAATGAAAGTAGAGGAGGTGGAAGTGTCTTGACTGATTAAAATGCCCCGCAGTGTAGAGCAACCTCCTGATGCATAATAAGGCAAAGATCAGTGTCGGACCAAGCAGGTGCAACACGAGCATCTCAGCGGATTTTACAAGCCTTAAAAGCGTAATTATTTAAAACCAGGGGAGGCCAAGGGTAAGGCATCCAATTTAAATAACTGTTTAAAGACCAAGCAGAAAAGGTCACATATGCCTCTGGACTGTTAGAGGAATTTGCATCTCCACTTTGGTGCAATTTGGCTTTGCAGACTTTATTCAATTTATATTGGCACGGCTACAGTAAACACTTTAGCCCTGAGGCGCAGAGGTGGCAGTTCTCGTTGTGCAGAATTTAATGTTTTAACCACCATGGACAGTGGACATTAATTGGCGCTAGTACTTCCAGGTTTCAATTCTCTAGATAGGTGGCACAGTGGCTAGCCAGCATTCACATTTTACAGCAGATCCGGGTTGGATCTCTGTGGCGCCTATGCCTTTCTGTGTGGAGTTTGCATGTTCTCCCTTTGTCTGACTGGGTTTCCTCTAGGCACGCCGGTTTCCTCCATCAACCAAAATCATGCACCATAGGCAAAATGCTCCACAAAGAGGGCCTTGATCAAGCTTAGCAACAAGATCACGGAGATGGGTCTGTGTTGTGGTGCTGTCTGTTCCTGAGGAGATGACCCTGTGTCAGTGAAGGATGGGTCAAATACAGAGGACAAATTTCCCTACGGGGACAATAAAGTGTACCTTAACCTTAAAGGAATATTACTTTACAAGATTACTTTAAAGGTGGACTGTGTATCTTTTCTGATTGAGAGTTCACCACCTGCATGTCTTAATGGCATTAGACTTGTCAATATCGATGGAGGCAAGCAGGCAATGCCACCGGAGCAAGTTACAGGTCAGATCTGTGAAGAAGCAACCCCGTGAAGGTTTTTAAAAGCACACCTGCAGTTGAACAAATGCAACATAGTTTAATGTCGCACTGTAGAACATTCTTGGGACAGCAATAGCAAAGTGGTGGACCCTTCATGAGAAAAAAATTACAAAGTATACCTATTCAAATCTTGGTGTTTTGTTACACAAGCATAAGTATGACAAGGTTAAAACAGTCCACTAACTGTGCATATATGTATTTCAGTCCCCTAACATGGTGTCAGTGTGTAGTTGGAGAGTATGCCAATATATTTTCATTTCATTTAACATTCTCAGATTAAAAATATACCAGTGAACACTTGTTTCAGAGTCAAACTGCATAGTTCGAGTTTCAGCCACTTCCAAATCCACATACATTGTTTTACTGGCAAAAACAGCACACAGCAGAAACATATCTCTCCCCTTAGTTGTCTTTTTTTGATCTTGTGTGTGCTCCCGCTCTCTTATCTCACTGTTTGTATCTGTCCATCACTTTCTTCTCTCCTCCCTTGTGCCAGCCAGATCTTCCGGTGATTGGAGCCCGTCTTAGTCCGCGAAATGAGGCGGCGCTGAGCCAATGCTAATAGTGCGTTTCAATCAGAGAGTTGCTGAGTGTGTGCGAGCAATAGATATGAGGGCATCAATCAAGGGACGCACAAGCCAAAGAAGAGACGCGCGGCTATAGCAGTAGTTTGGGCAGAACCAATCCACTATTTATCCAAAACCCTTCCCATGAGCAAAGTAAGAAAGAGAGGGCAGAGATTGAGATTTGAAGTGCTACAAGGCCAGGAGAGGGAGATAAGGAGAGGATGGAGAACACCGATAAGACAGGCTACGATATACAAAAATGTGTGACCGAGTGTGTGTTGGAAACATGCAGTGTTGGGAATGTTTGCACAAAGTAAGGATTTTATCTCAAAACCAGACGTATTCCATTCCCAAGCTGTGTGTGATACTATTGAGAAGCCTGAATAGATGTGTTATATACTGGTACAATTGATACTTCAGGGTGTAGTCAGTTCATATACAGATTAAGAGCTTACAAGGCTTTGAATTGATGCACAAATATCTATCTTAATTCTTAACTTTAACCATACAGCTTCAGCATATGGTCTTTTTCAAAACAGTTTTGAATCAAATTACTTTACACAAGTGTCCAATTTGAGTGAAATGTGACAAGATTTAGATATTTTTCTATTATCTCTGAAATATTTAAATTTATAAAGAATGTGGACAAATAACAAACTCGTTGCTATGGTGACCACCTGTCCCTCTTTTGGTTGTCCTGACCTGCACAACTATTCAGGCTCCTGTCCCTCATCCCACTTATACAGAGAATGTTCAACTTTTTCACTGACGCTACGTGAATTGTATAAAAAGGTGAGATTTACATACAAAACATGATCAGTTTTCTTGCAAAGAAATCAAGACTTTCTGAGTGTGCTAACTTCTATGGTTGTAATGTGTTGGTACCATAGACTGTATATATAACAGACATAGCTAATGTGCTAGTTGCTGCACTCCAAATAGGAAGCGATTCTGGGCACACTTCCGGCTACCTTGACTCAAATTCACTTTACATTGAAAAATTGTCGCCCCTCTCCCTGTAACTGTTGCAGTGAGCCTCGTCACTTTGGCCTTAAAATGATCATATTAACTTGTTCTACATGATCCTGGTATTTTTATTACACTGTTTTGTCTGTAAATCAAGATATGAACATTAATAACAAACAAATCAGGTTCCTTCTTTTCCCGATGTCGCTCCCACTAGCATTCGCAATACATTTGACTGACAGTATAAGAGAAGGGGCGTTACCTTCAACAGTCTCCCACCGGATTGGCTCTTTGGTTGCTATGCTATGGGTGACGTCACACTCCCTTAGTCCACTTCTTTGTACAGTCTATGCTGGCACATATTGCTATTCCTATCTCTCTGTGTGCATTAGATAAAAACTGAAACTCACAAGTTTTTTTATTGGAGTTTTTATCTGTGAAATCCCACCACATTAAACAACGTCTCCCTCGTTTACAATTTGAAATGTTCATCCTAGTCATCACCATTTTTGTCTTCAATACTGCTCATTGTGTAGTTTGAAAAAGTGCTTTAAACTCTGAAGCAAGTAAGAAAACAAAACTCCCCAAGCCAATCACTATTTCCTTTGTTTTGCCGAGAGAGGCCTCGGTCAGGTGCTGAGGGCTGGATTTGTAATCTAAAGTGAGCTGAGCATTCCAGGTTGGGTCGAGCGTAGCTGGGGGGCCATGTGGACAAATTACCCGCCCCGCACTAGCACACAATAGCACTCTCTCACACACTAGCACACACTCTCACACACGAGCACACACTAGCACACAGTAGGGGCTCATACAGGGCTAGTATCAGCTCTATACAGGAGGAAAAGGAGGTGACAGCCGAGAGGAAGAGGAAAGGCAAACGCTCAAACATGCCGCATCAGTCAGCTGTCACATGCTCAGCTCTAGCAGCCACACACACGTCTGCCAGTCTCCAGCACTACTGCACTACACGTCAGGACTATGATAAATGTGGGAGAAGATGTTCTGTCTGATGCACTGACATGAAAAATGACAATCAGGGCCTATTGTGCATGATGGCTCCTTATTTATTAACACTATAAAACTGTTACCACCTGGATTTAACACCTAGTATAATTACAACATGTTCAGAACGTTATGTGTCCAATGTAAAATGCTTAGTTAAATCCAGCTGTTAACTATTTTGACCGGCGGACAGACTTTTTTTTTTCTTAATCAAATACTCAGCAGTTAAAGGGCCTCTACCCCATTTATTTCAGTGTATTTAAAAAGTCCATATTACACTATTTTCTGATCTGTGTTATAATGGCGTTTCCTCATCACAAACATAACTGGAGTTGTGTTTGGTTCATTTACACATGTTTAATACACAAACCTGCATATTTAAGCTCTTTTTCAAACTGAAAACACTCCTTGTGATGTCAAGAGGTAATACAGAAAGTACTCCACTGTGAATCACTTGAATGATTTCAGCCCTTGAATCGCCAATGTCTACTGAACTAAAGGTAAAAGGAGCTATTAAATTGAAAACTACCACTACATGACATCACTAGGTGGAACAGAGCATTTTGAGCTCTGGAGATGTAGACAGACTGGTGGCATTTTAGTACTATAATGAATGGATAACAACAGTGCTATGTCCTATACAACAGAGTCATGGCTAGTTCAAGTCAAAGTGCATCTGAGTAACTATTTATATAAAATATATTTATCATTTTGTCCGAGGTGCACCGCCCAAAAATATTATAACATCAGCTGCTACTGTAAGTGTAGAATAACTTTGGACCACTGCAAATAGTTTTGTTTTTCACATTTTTAAGAGAGGAAAAATCTGGTAGAGCGCATTTAAAGGTACCCATGGAATCCGGTGATTATGCTGTTTACGGTATAAATGTATTCCCATTAGAGAGTCTGGGATGGTATTTATTGATGCTGATTAAAGACAGTCCATTTGCATTTCTGCTTCTTAGCATCAGAGATGTTGGATATTCTTGATATTCTTGCTGATCTGGTGTCTACTGCTCAACCATGAAGATGAAAGAGAATATGAAATGTGGATTCAGAAGTAAAGAATGTTAATATCTCATTTAAAGCATTTCGTAGAAAGTGACTGAAATGAGGTTTCATTCTCTGTGGCACTTAGAAATATATTTCAAAGGGACTTTTTGTCCTCTGCATCATGCAAAAAAAACAACTAAACCATCCACTCTTAAATGAAAGGAAAATGCCATATTGGATTTAGGCTTACATAAAGTACAATGCTGCACAGCCCTGTCTGTTGTGTGTAAAGTGTATGAGAGGCTCACTGCCAGCTCCACTCAACAACACAAACTACACTGAGCACGCAGAACAAAGGCCTGCTGTGTGGACTTAACAGAGCAGTGGGGAGAAAGAGACTGCAGGTAATCAAAGCCAAAATGAAAAACTGCTTTGGATTGTAATTTCCACAGAAACTGAGGTATGAGAGGAGGAACACTCCTCTGACACATGACACTCACAGAGAGACACAGCTCGGAGAATGATCTGCATTAGAAAAACACAACAGAGACACCAGCCGTCACTGAGTCAAACATCATTTCCATAAATTAGCAAGCTTGAGTAACATGACACACAAAAAGTTATTATCATAATAAGAGTGCAAAATAGCACCTCTTTGCATCAGTTGAGAACCATAGCCCAGTAATTAACAGCAAGACAAGCTATTTGCCTCTGCTTGGGAGCACTGCACCCCTCTCCTGCTCCTCTGGCATCTTTTAAATTGTTTTAATTATTTCCTGGCAAACTCACGCTATGACTAAACACTCCCCCGATCCCTTCGTTATGTTTTCTTTCACTCTTCCTATCTCCTCCTTCACTATTAGCCTGGCAGGGCTTCCGTCAGCTGCACAAATAAGAAATACATCTGAACATCTGATCGGCCTAATCAACCCTGCACTTTACAGAGACCGAGAAAGGCACTCAAGTGTATTCAAGAATTTAGAATCTTGCTGTAAACATATGTGCACTCACTGTAGTGGAAATAAAGATTTTTGCAAGAAATTCACCATTTTTGTTTGTGTAGTGTTGGATTATTATTGTGCATTATTGTGTATTATTTTATTATATTAATACATGAGCTGTGGTTAATCTGGGGATGCAAAGACTTTGTGGATGAGACAAGCATCCAATATCTAAAAAACAAAAAAAACAAAAAACAGTGCTTATGATGAGTTCTCATGTTTTTCTAATTATTATTTTGTTTGGTTTGATAGTACCTGTGCTAAAGATGTATCATAGTTTTACATCAGTCAAGCGTGTTTGTCTAAAACGGTTGAAAAGAAAAGTATAAAAATACAAGAAGTGAACAATTTACACACAAGGAAGGCATTTTTCTGTGCAACTATTGTGCAATTTAGACAAGTGCTGGCCCTTGTCAACATTATGGTTGCTAGGTAACAGTCATAGAATTACGTCTACGTATGTCACATCTGCTGCCCGTGTTCTACCAGGAAATACTATTATAAATCTGACCTAGAAAAAAAGAAAAAAAAAAACAAGCAAGGTTTTTTGGTAAAATCTTAAATATAATGATGCTATATGGCTGTGTCCGCATGTCCACACTGCTCTCTACTTAGGGCACTATTTAGGGGTCACGTCATTTGTAGTAGTGTCTGAATGTCCAATGTATGAAAAAGTAGTGCTCTCAAAACTTCCCACAATGCACCTTGAAAAGTAATGGGCTTCAGTGGTCAATGTAGACCACAATGCATTGCAAACAACAGTGGACAGTGACAGATCTTCAACTGGACAACGCACGACTGAATGAAAGAAGATAGAAGAGCTGATCACTGATTATGTATAAGACACTCTTAAATACACCATTGCTAGCGTTAGCCACTTACCTCAGCTAGAGCTGTTAAAAGATTGATGAAGATTGATTAATAGCACACATTAGCACTTTTTTTCACTCATACAGCAGAGTCACATGATCTAAAGTAGTGATCTGCGTATCCTAATCGCCTTGTGAGTGAGTGCACTATGGAGTGTGCTAAAGTGTCCAGGTCTACGTCATGTGTGAGGGGTTAGGGACTAGAGTGACCATTCAGACACAGCCTATGTTTTCGTGAAATGAGTAATCTAACCTGACATGTGCACTTTAAACTGCTGCAACCACTGGGAAAACCCATTCAGCACCATGGACAGCTCCCATACGCTCCCCACGTACTTCGTCCTTGCTCAGCACTGAACACATTTGCTGGAATATTGGGTCACCATAAAACACGATAATAATCCCAGCTTTAATCTTCAATCGTTGTTGTGTAACCAAATGTGTGTAGACAGTTGTAATGTTTGTGGGATTACAATAACAAGCTGTGTCTGTGTTGTTAGAAGATTATCCTCTCTTATCAGCCCAGCTTGTTTACAATCATTAGCAAGTTTGTACTGTCCATAATAGATGTTATTGGCCCTTGGTGAATTAACTAAATGACTGCACTCATGTAAGAACACATAAAAGTGACTGCTAGGATTTGTCACACACAGCCTCATTTGCATTTTGTAATTCACGATTTAGCCACAACTATTCTGCTTTGCTGCTCTGTAAAAATGGAATAGAAAACTATATATATATATATATATATATATATATATATATATATATATATATATATATATATATATATATATATATATATATATATATATATATATATATATATATATATATATATATATATATATATATATACATATATAATTTTGATTAAGGACTGAAATTTAGTGTAATGACAATGATAAATAATACATTTTATCAAGCTCAATTAACCTTTAAGATACACAATTTCAAATACAGGCTGTGTATTAATGGAAGGTTTCATTAAAGACCCCTTTTTTTCATGTATTTGAACAAAATGTGTCTTGTCCGGAGTAGGATATATTATACAAGCAGCTCTTGAGGTCAAAATAAGTCTGTTGTGTGCTGTCTGTGTTAGGTTTACATCATTTTGGCTGTGTCCAAATGTCCAACGTAATCCCTAAACTCTCATTCACTATATAGCCCTGGACTCTTTAGTGGACTATACAGTGGCCTCATTCACACAGGGATTCAGACACATAGATATGCTTGGATAATGTGACTTAGGCGCCTGGGGGAAAAAAAGGCCGCTAAACACAAATAAAACTTGATTTCTGTTTTAAATAAAGATGAAATAGCACTGGCAGACTCATAATAACACATATTTTTGTCAAGCTGGATCTCACGGACTGAATTATTCAGATTTTTGCCTGAACGTGGATATTATCTCGATGTCTGAGTGATCCCTGAGTCACCCAGGTATGAGCCAAGAGAAATGTTCAATTCTGTCAACTGGACAAACGTTTTAGAGTGAAGACGTTTCACCTTTTGCTCTTTAACAGCTCAAGCTAACCCACGAACACTTTAAGACAAAAACTGGTTCGCCCAAAGGACAAAAGCCCGAGCCATAAACACAGCAATGTGGTCTACTCCATTTAGTCTAATGAAGAGTGCTTGAGCGTTACATTGGATAAACTAAACAGCTACTCCATAAGAGGATGTACCAAGCATGAGAGCTCTTCTGGACCCCAGTCTGCTGTACATCTCCATCTCAAAGCCACTATCCACTCCTTTGAAGATAGTGACGTTCAGATCTTAGCCAGAGAAAAGAAATGGTTTGAGAGGGGAGTTAAAGAAGCTATTTTTGTTAGGAAAGAGAATCCTTCCTTAAACAAGAATGGAGGCGTTAGATATCATCTATCCCCCATCTATAACTCTATCCTCAGCCCCAGAACAATGAGAACAATAGCAAGGTCGTTAAGGGCTGAATAGGGTAGTTTCAGCTGAAACTGGAGAAAATAGATGTTTACAGTTCCAGTGTGGTTAGCCCCTCTCTTCAGTGGCCACCAGTAATCTGACCAGAATTTAACAAGCGGCTTGGACGAGCAGCGAAACGTCTTCACTCTTACGATTTGTCTAGTTGGCAGATTTAAACGTCTTTTGCTATGGATCAGACCTGGACGACTGAGGGTTTACGCAGACATAAGTGGCTAATCCTAGCAACTTTATACTGTACTGGTTTATTTAATTGTGTTTTGTTCATAATCACGGGACAACAGTGCAATAAACCAACGCTTCTATCTGCTTTCATTCAGTCATGTTGTGTCCAGTTAAAGACCTGTCATTGTCTGCTGTTGTTTTTCTGACTCACATTATGGCCTTTCGTCTGGCACTACTTTTCAAAGTGCATTACGGGATATTTTGATTGCACTACTTTTTCACTCAAAGTGGCTTGACCCATAAATAGTGCCCTAAGTAGGCGATAGAGTTGCAATTCAGACACAGCCTTTGTCTTTGGTTAGACACTTGACCAGTCCATGTCTGTGTGTTTGTGAATACTGGTTGTGTAAAAGTGACCTTATTCTAATGTCTTATATATTGTTTTAGTTGTTGTATATTGCTGTATGACGGGTATAATGGATAAAAGCCAACTTCCACTCAACTTCAGCTTCACCTGCAGCTCACCCGTCTCTCGCTCCATCCCTCTGTCCATCCTGTTTCTCTCCACCTCTTCTCTTTTACCTTCTCTCTCAAAGCACCCACAGTTCTCACAGCAGACATCCCATCTCTTCGTTCTCTCCACTTTTAAGTCCCTTTGCTTTTAACTTGAATATGACCAGAGTGAGCACCCAGTGTAGACAGGTATCTGGTGAATAATGGATGATCGGACTTTTCTAAATTCTCTCTATTTTCAAAGAGGGAAAGCAGAAAACAACTTAAATGTGTTTGGTGGGAGGGGGGAGGGAGAGAGGAGGGATGCAGCCTGTCGACCTCTCAGTTCCAGCTAAATGCACAGGCGAGGTAGTGTGGTATATAAACTCACTCATACTTCAACAGAAAGTGAATCTGCGGGCGCCCACATGGTAATGGAAAATGCGACATGGAATACTAAAACAACACAGAAACTTCAAAAAGTTTCATTATTTGGCTATCTGCACATTTTAATAGAAACAAAACAGGTCTTCATATAGGGCTTAATATGCAATTTTTAACATGGGGAAGTGATAGATGAGATTCCCAAAGAAATTAGTTATTTAATTTGTTATTTAAAAGTGCACTATATATACACGTAACTTTTCTGATTCAGGGTGTGCCAACTGTTTGTCTCCATAGAGATGTTATTGCTTTACCTGGAGTGTTCCCCAGAATGGCATGGACACGTGGAGGTACATAAACCCCCTTGACTAAATTACAAACCATCTGGCAGCCATGATCATGGTAAGAATGAATGTTCAGCTAGTATAAAAATTAATTGTATTTTGAATAAATGCTAAATAGATCAGCTTAATACTATAACGTGAAGCAATCGAGGCTAAGCATTAACATCGCCATGGAGCTAAGTTGCTGAACGCTTTGGATTTGTGTTGTGGACTTAACTCTCCCAAGACCATAGCACTAAGGGTCTACGCCAGGGGTGGGCAAACCTTTTGACACACGGGCCACATGGGTTTTGGCCTGTAACATGTAGCAAAGAATAAATCTGCAAGGCTCATTGCACAAATTGTTTTCCAAATGCATTCTTTTAAAAACTTGCCTTCTTAGAAAGGCTAGCTTCTGCTAATTTCAACAGCAGCAAAAAACTTGCCTTGGTACTTGACTCTTGAATCGCTGTGTGGAGGGAAAAAAAATTTGCTGCATCTGTAAATTGGCTGGTAACCTCTGAGCCATAGCCGCCCGTTCTTGCGTTGATGTCATAATCCACGCATTCCCCAATGTACTTTTGGTCCGCTTCACACCCCCATACGACAGTTGACTGCTAGCTAGCATAGTTGGCGTGCTTCGTAGCAAAGTGGCGGCTGAAATACGTGCAAACAAGGTTGATATAGCTGAAGTACGCCATCTTTGGGGGAAACGTTGACATTACAGGGAAAATGTAAATTGAAGATCTATTTTAATATAATTTGGTCACATTCGGCGGGCCGGATTAATAAGCCCAAAGGGTTGTGTGTGGCCCCCGGGCCGTAGTTTGCCCAACCCTTGTCTACGCAAAACTGCATGAAGAACCTTTTAAGGATTAATTTCTTTTCTCCTCCGTCCTACTGTGAGCACTTTCCTTTGATCAGCTGTTCTAGAAATGTCCATGACCAACCAGCACAACAATAATAACTTTAATATGACGAACGGTTTCTTTCAACATCAGGCATCAATTATTGGTGTAAATAGTTACTCACTGACTGGTGAGAGCCCCGGCACAGAGAATGGAAGCGTATTCAATTAGGCAAACTTTCTTAATGACACTTTGGATTATGTGCTTCTTCTGTCCCCAGCTCACTGAGCAGAACAGAGAGGAGCTTTAAGACTGGATATAAAACACAGCTGTAAACTTCCCTAATTCTGACACACATTAAACAGTTTGATTGTTGAGGAAAAGTTTCGTTATTTCAAAATGGAAATTGAAAGTGACATATAGTGAATACATTTGTCCATATTTCACAAAGTCATGTTGAGAGGACATTCTGTCTCGAGCCACTTATCTGTGCATTAGTCTCAAAGATTAGCTGTGGGCACACTGAGGATTATGGTGCTTTAATCAGGCTAAAGAAGTAAAATTAACAAAGTCGATGCCAAGAGGGAATAATGTACAGAATTACTCAAACATGCAAAAAATAAACACAACACAACTCTATGTATAAGAACTTCATTACGTGGTTTAGAACTTCAAGAATAAATACCATGCATTGTTGTTATTGGCCTTTAAGCATGCTATTAAGTACCTTTACTTTGGCATCTGTTACGAGCCATGGTCCTTTTGTGATATAACCTACCGCTCCCGTGTTCTCTTTTCCTTTGTTTCTGTGGATGCAAATTCTGTTAGTGAGGCCCAGATCCTGATTTGCTGCTTACGCCCGGACTCTAGTTGGTCGTAGCTGTCCCTGTCCCTATGCTGGGTTGGACAGGAACCTTACCGCTCCACCAATCCCCGGAGTTCTCTCTGATGGGGCGCGTTCATTAAAAGTCCCGGCGGCTCGGGACGGCTGGATCATTATGTTGTCAGCTTTTTCTCTTGTTACATGGTTAGCTGCAGTGAATTGTGTAATATTTTTCAATGAGACACTTTGTTATTGCTATTATTACAAACTTTGCATAGTTTAAACATTTTTGTAATTAGTTAGAGTTCAATTTAGTTAAGCTTGAATGGTTAATTAGATTTTGCTTTAATTTGTGAATTAATTAATCCTTTGTAAAATATTATTTGATATCTGACTAAATTTGGAAAATTTTTGTGGCATTATTTTGATCAGAAGTCTGTGTAATCCCTCAGTCATCCAGATATGAGCCATAATAAACTAAAAATTCAGTGTAGTTAGCTCCTCCCTTCAGTGTAATTAGCTCCTCCCTTTAGTGTAGTTGGCTCCTCCCTTCAGTGTAGTTAGCTCCTCCCTTCAGTGTAGTTAGCTCCTCCCTTCAGTGTAGTTAGCTCCTTCCTTCAGTGTAGTTAGCTCCTCCCTTCAGTGTAGTTAGCCCCTCCCTTCAGTGTAGTCGGCTCCTCTCTCAATGTAGTTAGCTCCTCCCTTTAGTGTAGTTGGCTCCTCCCTTCAGTGTAGTTAGCTCCTCCCTTCAGTGTAGTTGGCTCTTCCCTTCAGTTGACAGAATAGATTTTTCTTTTGCTATTATTTTTATCACCTATATTTTTTGTCAGACCTTAACATCTGGTTTATTCTTACTTTCCTCCTTCTAAGATGAGCTGGTCGTAACACCGTCTCATGTTTTAAAACTTCAAATCAGGACCATTATACTACACATTATATTCCAGCTTGGGTGCTCCCCATAGTGAAATCTAGTGTAAGGCTCCCTCTATTGGCAGCAGAGAGTATTACCATGGGGGAAATGTATCTAATTACCCAATAAGAAAAAGTGTTCTGTGATGACTCAGTGGTATAATAAATACCGATATGGTCGTTTTAGGAAAATATGAGCCCAGTAAAAATTATTTTTGCCAAACGTATAGTAAAGAGTTTCTTAGCAAAAGATAAAAAAAAAAAGGTTTCTGGATAACATTTGGGACTTCATAATATGGGTCAGTTTCAATACAAGTCTTCTGAGCTCTGACAGATAAGAAAAATGACTTTATTTTTGTTTTTTGTTACTTGGGTGACAACAAAAGGTAAATGAAACCGTCTGCCCCACAGCGTTGTTTTAATTAACGCTACTTAACTCTTCAAAAACAGCCTCTTAATAGTTCTGTTCTGTGACTGGCGCAGACGGAGATGTTTCAAACGTGTCTTTTTATCTTCGGGGTTTAATTACAAGATTTCTTCCTGCTCATCGTGATGCGTATGAAAGAGAATGAGGAAGGAGACTGGAGCAGATCATTAAAGACACACAGACTATTTGAGCTGAACTAAGTCTTGGCTACTTCAAAGTGTTGAGTTAAAGTGCATTGCATCTTATTTATTTTACCCGCTGAAATGTTGCTCCCTCTGAAAAAATGCCCTCTCCACAACCGTAGGGTATAAAGGTAGAGAGAGGCTGACTAATACCATGCCTAATGAGATAGACCTGTTTCTGTGAGGCTCTGGGCTATAAACATGGCAAGAAAATTGTGTTTTGCCACTTTAATCACAATCTGAGCTTCAAACAAATGCATAATGTTTAAATAAGGAGAAAATGTGTATGATAGTATTTGATGTAGGTAAACCTATGAATAAGTATGAAGTATAAGTATGAATAATTTTAGGGTTGGTGTTTGTGCTACTAACCGCAGCAGGCAAAGAAAAAAAAAAAAAAAATCTTTGTGATCTCTGAGCGCTATTGCATTGGTGTAACTCGGGTCCATGTCTTTCCAAGTTGTTACATAACAAGGCCTCATTAAAATGTACCAGTCCCAGCGCACTAGATGCTAAATTGCTTGTTTATATTTCAATTTGCGAGTATTATTATTGTGTATTCATCCATATCAAAAGTCTTTATTAATTTATATTGTGTTATATTGTGTGAGGCAGGAGGGGAGATTGAGGTACACTTTACCTATAGGACCAAGACTTCATCCCCAAAATCACGTGTTGTTTTGTTGTTTTGTAAAATTAAGCTCAACAGTCGTAATAGAATAACTGCAGCAAACCTCAAGTATAAGTCATTATTTCCTGTTATATCCTAAAGCCAAACCCCTTTGCTCCCTTTATTTGGATGTTAATCCGATGTGAATGAAGCCAGACTGCTGCTTGTGGGTCAACTGGTCCACAAATGTCACACATGGCTGATTTGCATAGGTTTAGGGACACAAATGGCCTCTGCAATTATTATAATAAATCACCGGAGAACTCCAGGTAACAATGGCACTGTGCAAATAGGGCTTAGCTGCCTAATGCCGTCCAAATGTTCCAGAAGTGGACCTGCTCAACCAAATCCAGCAGCTGGCTCCTCGGACTCCCCTGGGCTTTCACAGACTGTTCTGTGGAGAAGGGCTCACAAAAAGAACTCCAGACCATGGGCTGGTCTACCTGCAGTCAGGCATTTATTTGTATGTATTTGTATGAACAGCCAGGAGCCTTTTGTGTTACTGTAGAACATACCAAATGCAGTACGGCATTTCTATTCTGAAATGTAGATTTTGTTATGTAGGACTGGGAATGAAGAGCCTGAAGCATGCTATATTTAATAAAGGAGGATATTTCGTGTTTGGTTCAGTGTTGACATCTTTTATTAGTGCCCGAGCACGAATGTGTGAGGAGGGCGACTCAGCCCTATTGTATTTGTACAATTTTGAGGAAAATGGCAAAATTCAAGCATTAAACAATAATGTATTAAAAAATAGAGTTCAGTGAGCTTTAATCTTGAGTGAAGACCCCGAGAAAAAATATTGAAAGATGGCTCAGTAGCGCCACCTCAAAAATCGACTTCCATTACTCCACTGGGAGTCCAGTAAAATGACATCGTAGACAAATGAAACTTAGGACAAATGAAACTTAGGACAAATGAAACTTAGCATCAAAAATAGGTCACATACAGACATGTAAAAAATTATATTATGGCTCTGCCCTAAACCCTACAGGAAGTCAGCCATATTGGATCAAACCCGGGATTGACAAAATCACTCATCATAATCTTTTGACATCTCCAACAGTTTCCATCAAAACCACTTCAGACTTGACCAAAAGACACAAAACCTCTTATATCTTAAATCTTACTTGGACTAAAGGAGGACTTAACAAGATCTAATCTGGACTAAACCAGGACTTGCCCAGTGAAGGACAGGAGTGGACAGATGGGTAGGTAAAATTAACATCTAATAAATAAACATTTAAGATCCAAATACCTGTTGCACTGGTGATTTCATTTTGTTACAGGTGGGGCATTTTTTCTCATAAGCATTGACATTGTGATTAGATTTGCAATTTCTGCTTTAATATTAGGATTGTGTTCAAAGTTCACATTTTAAACATGGCCAAGAGAACTGACAAAAGACTAAAATATGAACTGACAAACGATCACAAGAATTGCATTTCAGAACATGTTTGTATAGAGCTAAACTACATCGTTAGCAGTTTTTATGCAGAATAAGACAGGAGATGGTGCTGTTTGTGGAAGAAATTATGCTACAGAAAAAAAAATGCAGCCTCTGTGATTTGAAAATCTAAATTGCAAATCTAAATTCCGATCCTATTGCGTTACACTTTGCAGTCCTACAATTAAATTCCTGAACTTTTATTGTTGTGAAAAACTAAACATTGAGAAAATATGCCAAAATACCACTAAAAATCAGGCTGCAATTAAGTTACTAATCATGACTAGTCAAGTATAAATAAAATCTATTTTAATGACCCTGGACATAATGATGTGCAACTTAAACTTCTACCTGTAAAAATATCTCTTCAGCGCCCCTTGCACAGTTGTAATCGGGATGCTCACACCCTGAGCAAAAACATCTATGGGGACCACACCCTAAAACTGATGTGAAGGCGGCCAGTTTGAATCTCATTATACAGATGTCCAAAATCTAGCACTCATATTTTAACAAACTTGTCCTAGGGTTTTTATCTGACGGATAACTACAGCTTGGTTTAAATGAGACAAAAGATAAAACTGTGGTTCAGACACAACAAGACCAAGAAGCTGGACATGTTCAGGTGCAAGAGCATGAGAAGATGTCAGCCCTCCTAATAGATCCAAAAGTTCAGTTCTGGAAAGAGGTCCATGAAACAGTTGATACAGAGACTGAAAAATCAAATAAATCTGTGTAATCCTTCAGTTGTCCAGGTATAATCCATAGTAAAAGAAAAAAAGCAAGGGTTGCGAGGGTCCTTTATCACTGCTTGCACTTTTAATTGTTCTTGTAACTGTTTACGTTTGTAGCTAATTTCTTTTGTATTTGACACTTGGCTGCTGAGTTGACAAGTTGATGTAAAGGTTCTATTTGTTCAGTTATTGCTCTGTTTTGGAGGATGGCTCTAGTGAGTTGAAGCTGCTGTTGTTTTGCTCTTCTTTTGGTGTGGGTTATGACCTACAGTAGCCCCTGTGTTCAGAAACTAAACAACCAGAAGAAATTCAGCAAGCTTCTTTAGACCAGAACACTACAATACTATTTATTATTATAGCACTAGAAATTCGAACTCAGCACCACTTTACCCCATCGTTTCCTTGAGCTCCACTCATAAAAAAGTAATGAGTGTTTGATTAAAACCCTAGATAAGCACTTTCTGCGGCCTAAATAGAAAAGTACAAGTTTGCAAATGGTATACCGACTTTACTGGTTATCTCTGTTTATGTTATATTCAATTCCTACACCGTATCATTTATTTACTCTATAAATTTGATCTCTAAAATCCTCTTGGGCTTTGTGAAACCTGTATTTGTGGGTATTGTTAGTCCCTGTGTGTATTTGACAGTTTATGTTTCAACCTGTATCACCATTTGACCTCACCATCCCTCCAGAGACGCACAACAAACAGCTGAGTAGCACTTCACAGACCGACTACCAATAGGGCATCAAACTGATCCCCTCCACTCCTGCCACTCCTGTTTGCTATTCCCATCACATTCTACCCAACTCAGTACCTTGACCTGTCGCCGGGTTACTGTCGCTCTGCAATACTTCAGACTCAAAAATGTCATCAGATGAAATGACAAGCGCGTCAGACGAGATGGAATAAACACAAATGGGCTTCACGCTTGAGAGGGGTAAAAACAAAAAAGGGATAGTTAAGAAAAAACAGGTCAGTCATTTGGAGAGATGAAACTAAGATGAAAAATAAGGGAAAAGACATTGTATAAGCAGCTCTTGAGGACAAAATACGTCTGCTGTGTACTGTCTCCACCTAATTAGAAAGCATTTTATTGTCTGAGAAACAGGAAGTGACATACTACAAACATAATTAGGTGGATAATTAGTTTGCTTAGAATGTATAAGGTGTGATTAAGTGAAGAATAACCACAGACTGTATATATAAATGTACATAGCTAACGCACCAGCTGCCATGTTCCAAATTGGGAGTGAGCATAGGTGCGCTTCCATCTCATTGACCCCAATTCACTTTACATTGAAAAATTGTCACCCCTTCCTCTGTAACTGCTGCAGTGAGCCTCATTATTTTGTCCTTAAAATGTTCGTATTAACCCTATCTACATGATCCTGCTATTTTTGTTCACTATTTTGTCCATGAATAATGATACGAACATTAATAACAGACAAATTAGCCGTCTTCTTTCGCCTCCATTGCTTCCGCTAGCATTAGCGACAGGTTTGATTGACAGCATTGATAAGTGCCCGCTCCCTTCTACACCAGTGGTGTGGGCGGGATGAGGAGTTACCTTCAACCGCCTCGCTCCGGACAGGCTTTTTGTTTGCTATGATACTTGTGGTCGGAATTCCAAATACGGAACTCGACTCCAAATTCGCCGCTATAACTGCTAGCCTCTATGACAGGGGTGTCCAAACTATGGCCCAAGGGCCAAATGCAGCCTTCAGACCAGTTTTTATTGGCCCTCAGGCCTCCTGCTGAACTGGCCCAATTGATCATAAGCAGTACTTTTAACAGTAAATTCAACTTTACTACTTTCTACCACTATATCGTCAAACATCACATTGCAGTGTGATACAGACCTAAAATTCATGTGTTTCAAGCCTTATTAATATACAGCGTCGCTGACAAAGCTGTGTATAAAGCACCGCACTGCATTGATCAACAGTCTGTGGCTCTTCGTTTCGAAAATGTTTTGAGATGTGGCCCTTAATAAAAAAGTTTGGGGACCTCTGCTCTACAAAATTCATTTGACTGGAGCTGAAAGCTATGGGTGACATCACACTCACTTAGTTCACTTCTTTATACAGTTTACGGGAGTAGCTTGAATCGCTGCAAACCATTTACAATGAACCATGCAGCTCTGTTTTTCATGTTTTTAAGTCGACAGTAAAAATCATGTACGGTGCTTTGAAATTTTTGGAAATTTACAAAGAGTAAATAGACTAATCCAAAGTGGGACGCCAGGTCAGATGGGTACACGTTAGCGTGGATTGTCTCCATGGTGAAAGCATTTTCTGTATGTACTCTGAGTGCATAATGTGATACAAAGTGGTTTGCAGAGATAGGGGAGCTAAGGGAGGAAATCAAATGCCCTTCACTGAATCAATTAAAACGCCTAAAACACTTAGTATGTAACAGTAGCATGCTAGCATTTGTGTAAGTAAGAAAATTTATTAAATTCTGATATTTTTTTGCATACAATATTGGTATGATTTTTTTCCTGGATGTTTTTAAATGCTGCTACAATATGTTTATCATAATCCTAGACCATGCAGACGCTTTTAAGAGTTCACAGCTTTTGACTAACAAGCTGGTTTATTTACATGACTCTAAGCCTGTAAGGCAATTTAAGGTGACCTTATAAACTTCCAAAGGCTTCAGTGGTTTGGCCTCACCTCCTACACAGTATTTACATCCCCTCATTATAAAGCTGGATCCACAGACTGACTGCATTTTACTGCACCATCATTTATCAGTACAGTAAAGAGACGACCCGATGCTTTTTATGTGGCTGGATCATTATCCTTGTCTTTACCTCTAATATCTTTGCATAACATACAACAGTGAATTCAGTGTAAAATGAAACATACATTAAAGAAGACTTATCGTGCTTGCGTCTGCTCTGAAGTTATAATCTATGACACCAGTGAATCATTATGTTATAATTTGCACATTTTAAATCACAATATTCATCAAAAACAACTTAATATAGAAACAGCTGCAGATCACACTAGCAAACAGGATTGTAAAAAAAATGTATCAAAATAGCTATGCAATGCTGCCAAAGTGTATACGTATGATCATTAAGAAAATAAAATAGAACATAGTACATACAGAGCAGTGGGCGTATGCTGGTGAAAATCGGGAGTTGATTAAAGGTTGTTCACATGCACGAATCACCCCAAAAACAACTTGATGATGAGTAAATAATGAGGTGAAACAACTATAACATGGTTTAAAACTCTGAAAAGTCGATTTTGCACAATAGGTCAACTTTAAGACGGAAAAAGAATAAATGCAACCATGTGTTTTTTTCTTTCTAAAATAGAAGCAGGTGGAAGTTTTATTTATTTATTTATTTATTTATTTTTACTGTGGCACGTAGCATAACTAACAGCCTCCTGAAGTTTATTCTAGTTCTGTAGCAATGTAAAAGTTAATGGGGTGGTGACTTCTCAGTGGTCCAGGGTGAATGGTTTGACTCCAAGCAGTAAATAGCAAATTATATGAGCAATTCTACTGGTCTGTTTGCACATAGGACAGAGAAGTGAGACAGAGAGGCCAGTGTGTGGAATAAAGAATGAAAAGTGATCAGACCAATGGAGACATCAACATGGAGGCAAATTAGTTTGTGTGTTACACCGGTGTGTGTGGTACACTGGTGTGTGTGTGGTACACTGGTGTGTGGTACACTGGTGTGTGTGTGGTACACTGGTGTGTGTGGTACACTGGTGTGTGTGGTACACTGGTGTGTGGTACACTGGTGTGTGTGTGGTACACCGGTGTGTGTGTGGTACACTGGTGTGTGTGTGGTACACTGGTGTGTGTGGTACACTGGTGTGTGTGTGGTACACTGGTGTGTGTGTGGTACACGGGTGTGTGTGGTACACTGGTGTGTGTGTGGTACACTGGTGTGTGTGTGGTACACCGGTGTGTGTGGTACACTGGTGTGTGTGTGGTACACCGGTGTGTGTGGGTACACTGTGTGTGTGTGGTACACTGGTGTGTGTGTGGTACACCGGTGTGTGTGGTACACTGGTGTGTGTGTGGTACACTGGTGTGTGTGTGGTACACTGGTGTGTGTGTGGTACACTGGTGTGTGGTACACTGGTGTGTGTGGTACACTGGTGTGTGTGGTACACTGGTGTGTGTGTGTACACTGGTGTGTGGTACACTGGTGTGTGTGTGGTACACTGGTGTGTGTGTGGTACACTGGTGTGTGTGTGGTACACTGGTGTGTGTGTGGGTACACTGGTGTGTGGTACACTGGTGTGTGTGGTACACTGGTGTGTGTGGTACACTGGTGTGTGTGTGGTACACTGGTGTGTGGTACACTGGTGTGTGTGTGGTACACACTGGTGTGTGTGTGTGGTACACTGGTGTGTGTGTGGTACACTGGTGTGTGGTACACTGGTGTGTGTGGTACACTGGTGTGTGTGGTACACTGGTGTGTGTGTGTGGTACACTGGTGTGTGGTACACTGGTGTGTGTGTGGTACACTGGTGTGTGTGTGGTACACTAGTGTGTGTGTGGTACACTGGTGTGTGTGTGGTACACTGGTGTGTGTGTGGTACACTAGTGTGTGTGTGGTACACTAGTGTGTGTGTGGTACACTGGTGTGTGTGTGGTACACTGGTTTTGTGTGGTACACTGGTGTGTGTGTGGTACACTGGTGTGTGTGGTACACTAGTGTGTGTGTGGTACACTGGTGTGTGGTACACTGGTGTGTGGTACACTGGTGTGTGGTACACTGGTGTGTGTGTGGTACACTGGTTTGTGTGGTACACTGGTGTGTGTGGTACACTGGTGTGTGGTACACTGGTATGTGTGTGGTACACTGGTTTGTGTGGTACACTGGTTTGTGTGGTACACTGGTGTGTGTGGTACACTAGTGTGTGTGTGGTACACTGGTGTGTGGTACACTGGTGTGTGGTACACTGGTGTGTGGTACACTGGTGTGTGTGTGGTACACTGGTGTGTGGTACACTGGTATGTGTGTGGTACACTGGTTTGTGTGGTACACTGGTTTGTGTGGTACACTGGTGTGTGTGGTACACTAGTGTGTGTGTGGTATACTGGTGTGTGTGTGTGGTACATTGGTTTGTGTGGTACACTGGTTTGTGTGGTACACTGGTGTGTGTGTGTGTGTGGTACACTGGTGTGTGTGGTACACTGGTTTGTGTGGTACACTGGTGTGTGGTACACTGGTTTGTGTGGTACACTGGTGTGTGGTACACTGGTTTGTGTGGTACACTGGTGTGTGGTACACTGGTGTGTGTGTGGTACACTGGTTTGTGTGTGGTACACTGATTTGTGTGATACACTGGTGTGTGGTACACTGGTGTGTGGTACACTGGTTTGTGTGTTACACTGGTGCTTTTCGACTTTCAATCATTTTACGAGCTATTTCAGGGAGAGAGAGACGCCAAAGAGGTATTAGAAACAAATAAATATAGGCCAATAGAAAACAAAATTTGAGCATGGCTAACCCATTTCAACCCACCGGTCACAATTGTGACCACCAAAAATTTGTGTACTTTTGAATATCTAAATTAGTGACTGTGTGTATTTTCAATGTATTTTCTAAAAGAATAAAGAATTAGAATGAAATGTGTACAATGTTGATAGAACTTGAGGAGATGATGAAGTTCGGAATTCTCTCAAATAAAAGGGTAATTTAAACTACAGCCCTTTTTGATATACATCATCTTTAGGGGCTCTAGTAATCACAAAACATTCCTAATTATTCCACTTTATTTTGGTGTGAGTTTATTTTGGTGTGAGTGTAAGAAGAAAAACATGTTGGTGGTCACAATTCCACAGTTTCTCATCGTTACTGATTGGCCTGATATAAACTGTGAGGAGGGAGCGGCCAGCAGGTTGTTGAATACACCATACTGGCCTGGAGGAGTCAGGTGATGTTCACTAATAGCCCCACCCCTTCTCCATGATCCTCAGTTTTTGAAAAGCTGAGATCATTTAGTCACTTAGACTAATAGGGACATGTCTGCAGAACATCCAAGATCATGTAGCCGCATGAGAGACAAGTCTGAGGAACGTCCAAAGTCCTCTAGAACCTACAGAGAGAAATCTGAAGAACCTTCAAGGTTCTCTACCTGCTAATTGGGACAAGTCTGAAGAACATGCCCCTTACATCAAACAGAAAACAAAACTTCTTTTTTTTTTTTTTTTTTTTTTAAGTCAAGAAGTTAAAAATAAATGTGTCTGCCACCTCAGTGTTTAAAGTCAAAAAAATAAATAAAAAAAAAAAATTATTTTTAGATCACATTGATCAAAAACCTCTTATGGCACCTTTAATTTGCAGTACAAGGTATTAGGACACTGGTCACAAATGTGATATAAATAAAACTCACTTTTTCATGTACTTTTACACAATTTCCCCCGCAATAAAAAAAAAAAATAAAATAAGTAATAATAATAATAATAATAATAATAATAATAATAATAATAATAATAATAATAATAATAATAATAATAATAATAATAAAATACTTAATCATGTCAAAGTACTACAAAAGGCACATGCATTTCATAATTTAATATCTGGGGGAAAAAAAGAAAAGGGCATTAATGGGTTAAGAAAGTCTAGACATTATAATATACTGCCATTGATATAACTATAATACTTACAGGATTACAGAGTTTTATGAGATTGACGGCAAACTCCGCCTTTGTGCTTCTAAATGAATCCCAGTGAAAAATTAAGAATGCCTTTTTAAGTGTTTGAGCTTTTTCTGAGCTAGTTCTGTTTTTTTTCAGATTTCAAGAAAAAATATGGTACAGTGCCTTTAATTACACACACTGCCCAAACAGCCACAAAGAATAAACGTACTGAATGAGTCGTGACAGCACAGATCACCACACATGCATTTTGCTCTTACCTGATGCTCTGCCCTTGCAAAATGTCTGGATCTGTCGCATTGAGTGATGCCACAAAACTGCCCACTGGGATGTTCTCCATCATAGTGACTATGAGAGGGTCCGGGAAGAACACTGGGCCTTCATTGATGTCTAACACTGTCACATGCACTGTTGCTGTGGAGCTGGGGCCATATCCAACTTCTGGTACTAAAGGATCTTCATTCTCCACTCTAATGAGGAGTGTGTGGAAGCCTGTGGCCTCGTAGTCCAAAGGCTGAAGACAGGGATATGTGGGAAGACAGAGGAACAAAGAGAAGTGAGAAGAGAACACTGTTTTATACATTCAGAATGAAGTGATTATGATTCAGAGTCTGCTTAATTACATAGACCTGGTTTAGCTAAAGGCACCCATCAGTGCATTTCTGTTGAGCTGGGTGTTACCTTGACAACATATAGCATTCCCTCATTATCGTCCGGGTTTGTCTGGATCTCGAAGCTGGAGGTGGGGTCTCCGCTGATTATAGAGAAGATGGCTCTCCACGCCCCTGTAGCAGGATCGTCTCTGTCGTCTACTGTCAGGTTGACAACCACTCCGGTTGATCCTTCGTACACGTATGCCTCAAACTGTACAGACAAACAGAAAAGAAAGTTAACAGAGATACAGAATGTGTTTTAACTGTTGCCAGACTACTTGTGGGTTATGCCAAATTAACCTAAGGTAGTTTGCCTTGGGAATTCTCACTGACAGTGGTATAAAAAGTTGTGTGTTTGACTCCTGGGCCTTTCTGTGTGGAGTGTTCATGTTTTTTCCTCTGTCTGGGTGAGTTTCCTCCAGGCACTCTGAATTCCACCAGCAACCCAAAACCTGAACGAAAGGTAAAAACGTCTCGATCTGGAGATGGATTCTCAGACGGACTGCTCTTGACAGGTTGCCAGTTGCAGAGGACAAATCTCCCTACAGTGACTATAAAGCCTAACCTTAACCTAATTTCTTAATAAAAATGTTGGTATATGTAACCAACAGTGGTCGAACGTAACAAAGTAAAAGTAGTAAAGTACTTTGCTTCAGTATATATTTAAAGTGGAAATTTTTACTTTTACTTCACTACATTTGACAGCAGGTATCTGTACTTTCTACTCCACTACATTTTGAACAGGACTGAAAAGTAAAAGTATTTTTTATTATTGTTTGAGACCTGCCGAAAAGGCTGAGGGTTTATTTTTAACACGTTCATAATTTGAGCAACAAAAAAATACAAAGAAAAACTGCTAAAATAAAAAGATTGATTCAGTTGTTTCTGCTGAACAAAATTCAACACAAATCTTTATCAAAATCACTGCATTTGAAGCTCTGTAATACTTCAAAATCTGCGTGGAATACTTTTACTGTTTACTCTTTAAGTACATTTTTAAACATATACTTAAATACTTTCACTTAAGTGGACTTTTCATATGATGCTTTTACTTGAGTGTTTTCTGCTCCTGTGTCTGTACTTAAGAAAGAAAATTGAGGACTTCTTCCACCACTTGATATATTTTTCATTGACGGAACAGAACACTGATTGTCCTTCTGAGTTTAGCTGAGGTAAAGCTGCAGCAGATGTTCATAAAAGAGCACTTAGAACTTACACTAATGTTTGGGTACAATTAGGTGAGTGTTTTTGACAGTATCATGAGAGATAACCTCAAAAAAAGGTAACAGGAGGTAGTTAATGTGCGAAACAGTATTTAAATTGTCTTGACTCCACTTGAAATAATAACAAAAGTCCAACGAACTCCTTCAACAGCGTTCAGCCATTTTCCACATGCATTACCTTTAAGCTTTTTTATATAATTGCGTCGAAGTAGCATTAAGAGGATAATTGAATGTGACATCTACTTCATGCATGGTGTCTGAGAGTGTGTTGAGTTCACTTTGTTACTTTTCCCTGTAATTTTACTTTCAAATAAGCATTCTGGTTAAAAGTTTGAAAGTAAAAGCTTTGACATGAACTGGAAATAAATCAGGATGTGTGGTAGACATTTTAACGAAGTGGTGTTATGTGCATGTGGTATTCAGTAGTAACTTACCACATTGCTAGTTTGCACTTTGTTCTGAATAGCAATAACTGATAACGAAACTAAAACAACATACTAGAAACTGGTCCACTAACTTCCTGTTCCAAATCGTGACATTTCACCATAGCAACAGCAGACTAAGCGGCTTTGGGATAGAGTACCCCCAAGAGCCCCAACAGACTTGAAAATAGCTGCTTGGTGGAAAAGAGCTTGTGGCCAGCAGCCTTAAGACCCCCAAATGATTACTTTTTAAAATTTTTATTTTTTTTTTTTTATTTAGATCGATAGTAGCAAAGATATGCTGGGTGGAGATAGCCGGGAGTGAGGGCAACTATGTATTTACCCCAGGGGGCAATAATGCCAGAAAAAATAAGTAAGAGCTTGGGTGGAGATAGGGGGGGTAGAAAAGGAGTAAAGTCAGGGGCAAATATTTAAACTGAAATTCTTGGAGCACTGAAGCCTCAAAGTCAGGACAAGATTACGCAAATGTACATCAGTAAGCTTATAAAGGTTCATAAAAGTTGATTTTGAATAATATGTCTCATTTTGTCCCAAACTAAAAACACAGTCACACACAAGTGGGTAAAATGCTTTGCTCCAAGAAACAACAACAGGACGTAGCAGGGATTGAACCATCAGAACTTATAGCTATGCATGTCACAATAATTATTACATTGAGTTATCGTTCAATATATGTTAGATGGAACAGTATTTTTGAAAGGTCAATATGTATCATTTGTACTTTTCTTTGCACTACTACGACATTTTTGGTTATTTTTTTGGGAGTATGATAAGATTTGAGCTGTGGACGGTTGAAGAAATAAATCTTTACAGATGCAAACTAACCAAGTGTAACTTAAACTAAGTGTTTCATTTTGATGTTTATTTATTGCAGCTCATAATTTTTAACAATACTATTGATTTAGAATAGTTTTTGGGGTTTAAATCTGCTCTTGGACTTTAATGTCAGTGGCATAAATTAGTTTTGATATTATCGTTTATTTACTTCAGCAATATATCGCACTTCAGAATTTGTTATCATGACAGGCCTACTTATAGCTAAAGCTGAAACACTTAGAGCTATAATTGAAACAAGGACATTTAAATATGATAAAATCCCCATTAAGCAGCCATAAAGGTGCACTGTCTGTGTCATCTCTCAGTTGTCCACATATAATCCACGGTAAAACAAAAATTCAAATTAGTCAACTGGACAAAAATTTGTAGGCGTGAAGACGTTTCGCTGCTCATCCAACCCAAGTATGACTCAGGCACAGTTCACACTCAGCATAGCTCAATAGACCTAGCATACAAACAGAAACTGCAAACAACAGGTGTGTTAGTTTCAGTGTACTTAGCTCCTCCTTTCAAGTAGATATAAGGCAGTGTCCACCAGAAATCTGACCAGAACTGAAGAAGCGGTTTGGATGAGCAGCTAAATGTCTTCACTCCAGCAACTTTTCGTTCAGTTGACAGACTTAATTTTTTCTTTTACTATGATCAATTTAACTGTTAATACAAAAAAAAAAAATCTTCTTATATTGTGACTGAAATAATGGGGAATGTGCAATGTGTGGAATGTGCAATGTGTGGAATGTGCAATGTGTGGAATGTGCAAGGAGTGTAATGTGCAATGTGTGAAATGTGCAAAGTGTGGAATGTGCAATGAGTGGAATGTGCAATGAGTGGAATGTGCAATGTGTGGAATGTGCAAAGTGTGGAATGTGCAATGAGTGGAATGTGCAATGTGTGGAATGTGCAATGTGGAATGGAAAGGAGTGTAAAGTGTGGAATGTGCAAAGTGTGGAATGTGCAATGTGTGGAATGTGCAATGTGTGGAATGTGCAATGAGTGGAATGTGTGTGTATGTGCAATGTGTGAATGTGCAAAGTGTGGAATGTGCAATGTGTGGAATGTGCAATGAGTGGAATGTGCAATGTGTGGAATGTGCAATGAGTGGAATGTGCAATGTGTGAATGTGCAAAGTGTGGAATGTGCAATGTGCGGAATGTGCAATGTGCGGAATGTGCAATGTGCGGAATGTGCAATGAGTGGAATGTGCAATGTGTGGAATGTGCAATGTGTGGAATGTGCAATGTGTGGAATGTGCAATGTGTGGAATGTGCAATGTGTGGAATGTGCAATGTGTGGAATGTGCAATGAGTGGAATTTGCAATGAGTGGATATGCAACTATGGGAACTGTACATTTTTTTTTTTTTTTTTTTGAGTCTTTTGTGACCCCAGCCCTTGGGACAACGGATGGAAATTACCCTTTGGCTATAATCTGGAGCGTTTACATTCATGTTGAATCATATCTGGTCATTAACATGCATTGTCCCAATCAATAAAATAGAAAGAAAGAAAGAAAGAAGGGTCAAATAATCTGTAATACCAAAACACTGACAAATTTCCATTCTGTGCGATAAATGTTTCAATGGATGCAGCCTTAGTATCAGAAAAATGACCCTGGATTTAAGTAGGATGCTAGCAGAGAGCCCTGAGTTGACTTGGTTTGTGTCCTTGCATTAGTGGTGACTCTTGTAGCAGGCGTCCATCTGATCCCTGGACAGTGCCGTTTAAACTCCAGAGAAAGCGGATCATTACCGTATTACATCTTACAGTGTAATCTGAGCCGCACAACACAATGTTTAAGAATAGCACTGTCCCAGCCTAGATTAGCACCTCTGTGTCAGCCCCCACTATTGTTGTGCCAGAGATTACCCTTTTACCACCTCACACCGCCAGCTCTATGCATTTATCCAACACGGACAAACATTGATTTCTTCTCTCTTCATTCTATCTGTTATTTAAAAGCCAGGTTTCCAGTTCTTAAGAGCACAGAGAAGGAACAATGTTTTGAAAGGAGAGACGAGAGTGGTGGAACATGATATTTTGTGTCACATGAGTGGTTTATATGAAAAGAACACAAAAACATTTTATATTTTTTGCCAGTGCCTGACATAACAGATTCATTTGGCAGTCCTGTTTCCAAATGATTAACAAAATACTAATTGTGATTCAGACTGCCATGAAATAAAGTATGACAGATGTGTCCAGTTTCTGTCACTAATTGCAGTATAATTACCATAATTACACTTTAGTTACCATGATATTTGCATCCTATTACCATGCTGTTACTGTGCTGTTTAAGTGTCACCTGTTTTAGTACAATATGAGCACACAGAAGACTACTGAAACGTACTTCTTGATTTGGCGTAGATGCCCTTCCAAACTTAAAGGTCCCATATTATACAAAATTGACTAAAATTTTGAATTTTACGCCATACTTTAATGACCTCAATAAAAAACATACCTAGATATGTGTTTTGTTTCATTCACATTTGAGTAATCCTTTATTATTGGACTGTCTACATCTCCAAAACTCAAAACGCTCTGTTCCACCTTGTGATGTCATGAAGTGTTAAGTTTCAAGTCAACAGCTACCTTTTACCGTTAATTCAGTATAACATATATATATATATAACATAGATCAGAAAACAGCGTAATATGAGCCCTTTAAAAATAGAAGTGACTTATACTTTGCACATATACTGCATGTGTATATGTAACGTTTTGTCAGATGTTGTAAGGTTATTCCACTCTGTTACTGAAGAAGAAAACTGAATGCGTACAGCTTTACGCGGGTCAGCCCTGTCCTCACACTGCACCACTTAAATCCCACTTTAGAATCAAAGATGTGGTGTATGTGTTCAGTGCATCCATTTTGCTTTTTGTTCTGAAGCAAAAGGCACAAAAGCGTTGTCTTGAATGGTTTACAAGTGTGTATAAGTGCTTTTTATGCAACTGCAATATACTTTAGCGTTGGAACCTTGAAAATCGATTTGGTCAGTGCAAAATGCAGACTGTAAACAAAACAAGGACAGCTCATTGGCATTCGCCTGCTCATCTGCCTCCTCCGGACATCAAACTGCATATTACATAGTCTTAAATGCACTGTTTACCTGCTTTCCTCTGTGATATACACGCACACGCACACACACGCATATTTAGGTGGAGGTGTAATCATGTGGAGCAGTCAGGCGCACCCAGGAAATGCTCTGTGTGTAATGTAGCCACTGGGCCCCTGCCCCAACACTGATAAGGGCCCCAATTCCACCTGGACCTCAGCGTCAGCCGCCACCCGATAGAGCGCACGTAATGACTCACTACGAGGCACAGCTCCCCTCTGCAAATGACTTCAACATATTAAAGGAGGAAAGAGGTAGATTGGGGAAAAAGGTGCAAAAATGAAATCCCTTCAAGTTCACTTTTATCCCAGTGTGTGTGTGTGTGTGTCTGTGTGTGTGTTTTTGTGACCAAAGCTCGGCAGAGAGCACACAGCCAATTACACTGGAATTGTCTGCTAGCTTGTTTCTATGAAGAGTTGAACAAATGATGACTTAAGAGTATTTGGGCTTGAAAATAACAGTACAAGAACAAATTTCACCTTTCTTTTTCTTACATTTTTAATAAATTTATTTAATTTTTTATTTAAAGACAGACAGACATACAAGTTAAGCATTTTTAAATACAAGATTGTAGGGCCTAGACATATTAATAATAATAATTTAAAGCTGAGTGCTTTGCAGACTTGGGAGTGCTGTGCTCCTTGGTGTTGCCAGTCACAGATCCACAGTCATTCCAGCTGTTTAATTTATTTCTTCCACAACTGAGGTGTCCAAACTATGGCTCGGGGGCCAAATGCAGCCCTCAGACCAGTTTTTATTGGCCCTCAGGCCTCCTGCTGAACCGGCTCAATTGATCATAAGCGGTCCTTTTAACAGCTAATTAAACTATTTCTACCACTATATCCCCAAACATCACCTTGCAGTGTGACACAGACCTAAAATTAATGTGTTTCAAGCCTTATTAATATTATTAATA
Organism: Periophthalmus modestus; assembly: GCA_019594935.1. NCBI lineage: Eukaryota > Metazoa > Chordata > Actinopteri > Gobiiformes > Gobiidae > Periophthalmus > Periophthalmus modestus. The sequence goes on along the minus strand of JAIEZT010001390.1, from coordinate 28,275,406 downwards.
TAGCTCTGTTAAAGCTGTGTATAAAGCACCGCACTGCATTGATAATTGGTCTGTTGCCCTCCGCTTCAAATATGTTTTGAGATGTGGCCCTCGATAAAAAAAGTTCGGGCACCTCTGTTCTACAACTTTCTTTTTATTCTTATGTTGGCCAGAGACTTAATCTCAGCTGCCGCCTTACTCAGAGAAGGCAGGTAGCCCGCCCCAACCCATCGGAGCAACTCTTCAACCCGGTCCGGGGGAGGGTCTGCTCAGTATCTCAGGTAGTGCATTGGTCACTTTTGTATTTATTTGCTAGTTGTTATAATTATATTTAAATTAACCTGGTTTCCTATGATACTAGTAGGAAGTGTTATTGAAAAAATAAACAAGAGTAACAGCAAAGATCTGAGCAAAAACACTTCTAGAAATGAATCAGTAAGATACGCCATTGTTTCTGCTCCACTAAAACTGCCTTTGTTAAGTCAGGGAGTAAACAAAGAGAAACCCATAGGTGAAAGTACTAGTCTGTTCATTATTACTTTGCAGGGGTAGTGTAATATTACTTTAAAGAGCCCATGTTACAATGTTGTGTCCCCATCACAAACAGACCTTGACCTTGACCTTTGAGCTTTGGATATGCAGACAAATAATGAAGGAACACTCAAACATGCGTGAATGAATCAAAACACATCTTCAGGTATGTTTTTGAGAAGGATGCAGCATTATAACATGACTTAAAACTCACAAGAGTCAATTTTGTGTAATATGGGACCTTAGCCAGAACTCCTAATTAATGATAACATGGTTTAAGTCCCCATTACAACAGTATATCCACATCCAAAGAATAGGTTACCATTAATAACAACTTTGCAATTGTCTTCAGCTTCACTTTTAGCCGTTTTGGTGTTTAGTGTGAGTATTTTATAGCCAAATTTGTCAATGACACTTGTGAGGCCAGGTAGTTTGTTTCTCCTTAAAACATTATGAGAAAAAACACTAAGCAATTTGTTATGCCCTGTGGCTTAAGTGCACTGTACCAGATTATTTCTGCCTTAAGAATGTGAAAACAGAGCCGAACTAGGTTATTTTAAACTGTTTGCAGTGGTCCAAAGTTATTCCTCACTTACCTTATGCATTCTGAGCATCCTGATTACTCACTGTGATGAGTTTATAAGCTTACTTCCTGATTATTCGACAATAAAATCCTAAAACAGCATGCAGTAGACTTATTTTGACCTCAAGAGCTGCTTCTACAATATCTCTGGGGTGAGGCAAATACATGGGAAAACAGATACAAGGCCTTAAAAAGCAGAATTTCACTTTTTAAAAAATGTAAAAAACACTTTTATCTTCTACAGTGTCAGTCATTGGATAAACAAACTGCAGATAGACATGGTTAGCGATGCGTAAAAATCAAAGACATGTACACTTCAGACGCTGGAGTGTCCATGGGGCCAGAGCACTGTATGGCATTGATTTTCTGCTCGCCTGCTTCTTTTATGCCTGACTTTTTCAATAATCTTCCCCATACATCTTCAAGGTAATGTCACACTGCCACAAGATAATTGGTTGATAGCCATTTGGGGCAAACAAGTAAAAAAAAACAAAAAACGAACAGATAATGTCAAGTTTCTCTCAACACTCGTGACAGGGGCATTTTTAAAGTGCCGCTGTAGAGCTATGATTAGGTTTGTTTGTTTTAGTTGACTAACGATTGTGACGGCACCACACAGACACCAGGCTGGTCTAAATGTATTTTTGACAACCGCTATGACGCAGCCTCGAGAACTTTCAAAGCCTGTTACAAGTTTCAAAAGTGCACAAGGGTTTTAAAGGAGATATCAATTATGAGCTCATCTATGGGTTTGGGTAGTGCTTCTCAAACTTTTCCCACCAAGAACTACTTTCAAAAGTGGATTTCAGAGTGTCACCTGATTTATTTTGGGTCTATTAGTACTATTCCAGGTGTAAACAAGGCCTAAATCAGGTTTATAATTGGGCTACATCATTGTTGCAGTGGTTGTAACCAAGAAACTACCCAAAAGAGGACTAAAATGTGCTCCTATTCAGCAAATACTAGAAATGTAGAAGACTTTGTGTACACATACCACAGTTGATGTAACACTGGGTTAGGGCCGTAGACTGTCTATATAAATGGACAAAGATAACCTGCGAGCTGCCACGTTCCAAAGAGGAAGTGAGAATGGGCGTGCTTCCTGCTCCATTGACTCTCCAATTGCTTCAATTCATTTTTATTGAAAAACTGTCATCCCTCTCTTTGTAACTGTGCTGTCAGACTCATCTTTTGAGTCTTAAAATGTTCATATTAACCCACTCTACATGATCCTGGTATTGCTACTTCACTATTATTTCCATAAATCAAGATATTGTCATGATCCCTGTTCTGTCCCTGCCTCACCTGTCTGAGCCTGGAGCTGGGAGGAATCCTGGCTAGGACCCAGGACCCAGCACTCTGGGCCAGATCGTCTGCTCGTTTGTTTTTGTCCTGTCTGGTTCCCAGTTGTGCTACCTGTTCTTGTAACCTGCTCGTGTTTCTGCTTGTGTTCCTCTTCAGCACCCTGCCTCCCTGCACTGCTCTGGACTCCCGACTCTGACCCTGTCTCCCGGTACCGGGTTTGTTCCTGCCACGTTTGTTCCCTGCACCTGTGTCTACCCTGGATCCCGACCTGCACTCCTGCACCCAGCTTCCTCATGTATCTACCGTCATTTGTGTGTTTTGTCACTGTTTATAATAAACACCTTAAACTTGTCCCGAGTCCTGCACCCTTTGGTCCTTCACACACCACTCATCATGACAGAACATTAATAACAGATCGTCAAGGCACTAGAATATGGCACTATGGTCATAAGGTTCCACTGTATTTTGACTGAATGTTCTTATTGATTTTCAAACAGAACTCTGAGACACCGATATATACACTTCCTGACCAAAAAAAAAAAAAGTCGCCACCAAAAATAAAGTTCACACACTCTAATATCTCTTTGGACCGCCTTTAGCTTTGATTACGGCACACATTCGCTGTGGCATTGTTTCAATTTCGCTTCTGCAATGTCACAAGGTTTATTTCCATCCAGTGTTGGTTTTTTTTTTTTTTTTTTAAGATCTCGCATTGATGATGGTCGAGTCTGACGCTGCACAAAGCCTTCTCCAGCACATCCCAAAGATTCTCAATGGGGTTAAGGTCTGGACTCTGTGGTGGCTAATCCATGTGTGAAAATGATGCCTCCTGCTCCCTGAACCACTCTTTTACAATTTGAGTCCGATGAATCCTGGCATTGTCATCTTGGAATATGCCCGTGCCATCAGGGAAGAAAAAATCCACTGATGGAATAAACTGGTCATTCAGTATATTCAGGTAGTCAGCTGACCTACTTGCTGAACCTGAACCTAACTCATAACTATAGGCTCGTACCTGTTTCCTTAATTAAATCCAGATGGTGACTTTTTTTTTGGCCAGGCAGTGTATATATATAAAAAAATCTGTGTTACGATGGGGATTTAGAAATAAAATACTTAATAATTATTGGTCTGTATTAGCGCATTAGTTTTAGTGTCATAATTGTGGAATTCTTTGACTCTGTGATTATTTTACGTGGCATAAAAGCCTCAGGGTGGATTTTAATTTCTCAGGAGATACGTTATTATAAGTATTATATTGCCAACCGTTAAACCACAGCGTTGGAATCTCATAGCCAAAGAATAAGAATAAAAACATATCTTTATTTTTACATTCTTTACAGGAGATAACCAACAGATGATACTGTTAGTGTCATAATTTGAAAAGCAACAAAACAAACATTAGGTGCATTTCCTTATCAAATCCCTTTCTCTTTTTTCAACAAAATGTGAATGACTCAGAAAAGCAAAGAAAAGGAGCAGTTCAGCTTCTGGCTTTGGGCCTGTAAATGGTGTAAAACCATAGTACACACATCTCCGAACTTTACAGAGGAACACTAAATGCGTCTTGGCTCATTAAGGCCGCTATGGAAACGGCCTTCTATTTCTTCTACAGGCCTTTAATTTGTCTTTGGTTGCCAGCTGGCATTGTGAGACTGTTACAAACCACTGACCCAGTGCTCCTTTAAGGTACTGCTGTGAGCTGTAACAGAGTTCATTTAGACTCTATAGAAGTAATACAAACATATAGAGTGGCTTGAATTCACAATATTCTGAAAGATTAGTGCTTATAAAAACACAGAAGAATGGAACTTGACTTTTGTGGACATGAGTCAGTGTGCTTCACTGGATGAATGCCACAGACGGCGGGACTGTCAGAAGTCAGAGCGACAGTACACAAGATGTTCATTTTGCTCAAATAGAAAGTGTTTTGGCTGGAAAGGTATCGTCTGACAGGGAGCAAAGCTGAATAGAAGTCTGTCACAGTAAATCAAAATAAGAAAAAATACATTCTTACTCTTACTTGGAATAAATCACTGTGGCAGTAGGAGTCATACATAGAGAGGGGGACAAATGGAACAACAGATGTGTATGATTTAATTGTGCAATGTTTGGCAAAGCGCTTAATTTACCGGTCAATCTACATTCTTACCCTCACTTATGGTCATGAGCTCTGGGTAAAGACTGAAAGGACAAGATCACGGCTACAAGCGGCAAAATGGGTTTCCTCCCCAGGGTGACTGGGCTCTCCCTTAGAGATAGGGTGAGGAGCTTGGTCACACGGGAGGAGCTCGGAGTAGAGCCGCTGCTCCTACACTTCGAGAGGAGCAGCTGAGGTGGCTCGGGCATCTGCTCAGGATGCCTCCCTAGGGAGGTGTTCCGGGCATGTCCCACCGAGAGGAGGCCCTGGGGAAGACCCAGGACAAGCTGGAGGGACTATGTCTCTCAGCTGGTCTAAGAACGCCTTGAGGTTCCACTGGAGGAGCTAGAGGATATATCTGGGGTGGGGAAGTCTGGATGTCCCTACTTAGACTGCTGCCCCTGCGACCCGGCCCCAGATAAGCGGAAGAAAATGGATGGTTGACAACACTCTCAAAGTAATCAAAGCTCATTTTTGTGGATCGTTAGGTTTTCAAGTCTGGTATACATATATGTTGGAGTATACTTTGTATAGTCCTCATAGTTAAATTTTATTTCTTTGCATTTGACCCATCCTTCAAGATTTTGAGCTAGGCTCGGTTAGGAATACCTTAGTTTGAGGATTGTACCCACTGTGCATGTTTTTGGTTGAACCAAAGTGCCCACAGGAAGCCCACAAAACACAGGGAGAAACAGGCTAAACTGGAACCTTCTTGAAACAAGAGTACTAGCCATATGCAAAACACAGTCAATCAAATGCAACCGTAGTTCAAGCGTAGTTCAACAGGTCTTTGTAAAATGCCGACCACGCTAACCATTCTGGGAATCTTCAAAAGCAAGAAAAAAATTGTAATCTACAGGATTTTAAACATACTATATAAACTCTCAAATGTCTCTGTGCTGGATAATGAAATGCAAACAAGGGGAATCCTTCATGCACGTTCTCCATAAACCATTTGTCTTATTTTATCGGCTTCCCAAAGCCGCTTAATTCTGTGCGGAACCAGGACAGACATTGAAAGGTTTTACAATACCCTCATTTTTCCTGCAAGAGCACCAGGGGGAAATAAAACCAAGTGCACATGATTACTGTCTGCCTACGCAAACCCATATACATACACAGTGTCAGGGTATTGGACTGGCAACTTAGCCCAGAGTGTACCTCGCTCTGCCTCTCTCCCCCAGCTCTAATCCCCCATACTGTAAGTGTTCCTGCAGCTGTAATGAGCTTACCTGTGTCTTTATTAAATTTGAACAGCCTCGGCTCAGGCTCCTTCCAAAGATATGAATTTAGATGAATTTGACAGTAGGCAAAGCAGATTTTCTCCTCCTGACTAAATAGACAAAAGCGTGTAGTGTAGGAATGATTTACAGCGATGCTAAAACTGAAAGCCATATGTAGGCCAGATGTATTTCACTGTATGATAAATAGAGGGATATGAAATCACCAAAATATATTCATTGACAATCATAAAGGAATGCAGTTTTGGGTGGTCCAAAAAAAAACTAAAAAAAAAAAAACTTTTACTTGATTTATACTGCCCTAATCATGCTGCAGTGGACCTAATAGTTCTCGGTGGCTTCTAAATAATGACTAATGTCCATATTTATCCTAGGTGCACTGTGATATTTCTTACTACTATATAGTTCTAGAGATATGCATCTAAATCTGCGTCTAAATTCAGGACCTCGAGCAGAAAGTGGGGCTGCTAACTTGATAATTACAGTATTTGCTGCTAAGCGTTTTTCCCGTTCTCTCCAGATTACAGGGTTTTGCATTGACTAATTCTCAATGGCTGACGTGCCCTTTAGCACAGTCATAGAACAAAAAAACTTCATTCTATCAGACTAAAATGTAAGTAAATAATATAACTGGATGTAGACTTCAGTGGTGTTGTGTTTTTTTTTGTTTGCTTGGGTCTAGAGACTAACTTTATTGTCATTTGAATGTATACTCGCACATACAAATCAATGAAATGCCATTTCTCATCAGTTAAAAACAATGCATTGACATTTGAAATAATAAATACAACAGAATAAAACATTTAATACAGAGAGACGCCACACTGGGTCACAACAGCAAAACAGAACCAATATAGCCACAAAAGTCATCGGTCTGCCAAACTCCCAACCTCTCAATGCTAAAGTTTAAAGTCAGGTTCAATAACACAGGACCACACTCATCCACTGCACTGTTATTTCACCCCGCTGCCCTCTAGACGACTACGCCTGCCTGTCACCATAATGACTATATCAACTTATCGTTCAATACATGAAGGATGGAGCTATTATTTTGGGGGTCGATATTTATCATGGGTACCTTGTCTTTGTACTAGTGGGGAACTTTTTGTTATTTCTTTGTACTATGATGAGAGTTGAGCTGTAGACAGTTTACCACATGTCACAGATCCAACTCCAAGTCATTTTATGGACTTTTTAGAGACGAGTTTTGAAATACGATGAATTGATCTCTTCAGACAGGGGTTTTTCCCACTCCCCTTAAAGCAGCAGCGGTGAGGCCCCTGCAGAAGAAAAGCCATTTAGATTTTAATAATATTGATAACTATAGACCAGTGACTAACTTACAGTTTTTAAGCTCACTTTTTGACTTGTTTTTAATCCAACTTAATGATTTTTTTTAAATTATCACAACATTTTAGGGTGAATCACAGCACCGAGGCTGCCCTGTCAAAGATTTTAAATGATTTTTAGAGTAAATTATGATTCACAAAGGGGGACAGTGTTGGTTCTACGAGTGGTGCTCTTGACACAGTAGACCACACGCTTCTTTTAAAACACCACTGTTTCTCCAGTGCTGTTCACAAATCTCTTTCTCTTGGTGGTGTTATTTACTTCCACAGTTACATACAGATGACACGCAGCTTTACATCTCCATGTCGCCTGATGGCACCAGGCCAGTAGATGCACTTTTTAACTGCATTTTAGTTATCAAATGGATGGATTGGATTTGCCTTAACCAAGACAAAATCGAGGTTTTGGTCATGAGTTCTGAAGCTTGGAAAAGAAAGAAAGTTTAATCCAAACTACAAGCACAGTCTTTCAACCCACCTCCACAAGTGAAAGTCATTTTTGACTCTGAGTTGACTTTTATTCCACACATTAATAACAGAATCACAGAAAATATGTTTGTATCACCTAAAAAACATAGCCAGGGCCCGTCACATTCTCTCTCAGGCCAACAGGGAGACGCTGATGCATGCTTTTATCACCAGCTGAATAGACTCTAATGCCCTGCTCTCTGGTCTTCCCAAAAATAATATTTCAGGTTTACAATTATTACAAAATTCAGCAGCATGTGTCCTGACTTGGACCAGAAACACCGGTTTTAAAATAACTGCATTGGCTGCTTGTGTGTTTCAGGATCTTTTTTTTTTTTTTTTAAATGTCTTAATGGTGTTGGGCCTTCTTATCTTTCAGAGCTGCTTTTACCCTACGAACCCTCGTAGACCCTGCGCTCCTCTGGCAGCAGGCTTCTAGTCATTCCCAAAATCAGGACACACAGTGAACATTCATGATTTTAAAAGCACACTCAAGATCCACCTTTTAACTTAGCTTTTGATTAATATTTACATTTTTATTGTTTATTATTACATGTATTAGATAGTTTTCTTGATGCTACGGTGTAACTCATAATGGCCCCTTTGTGGTTCTCCTGGTAGCAGGGGGTGGCTCTCTACTCCTAGTGCAGACGGCTCCTCTGATAATTCTTTCTCAGTTGGTTTTGTTTCTACTCAGGCTCATTTATCTGTACCTAGCCATGTGTATTTGAGCGTGTGGATGAGACTGTGTATGTGACTGTGTGTGGATTGTATGACTGTGTGAAGTCAGGCCGTCGTGAGAGTCGAAGGGCATGAGAGATTGTTTTTTAATGTCTGTAAAGCATTTTGTGTTACATTTTTGCATGACAGGCACTTAAAAAATAACGTTTGATTTGATTTTTGATTTGATTCAATAAGTACCGTTTATGTCTGATTAAGTGTTTCATTCATTTGTTGCAGCTCAAGTTCATTAACAATACTGTACATCCAGAATAGTACCCTGAGCACCATAAACCATGCTCTAAAGGTCTGTTCAAATTATGAATAGGCCTGTCTAATGTCTTCTCTGTATTGTGTTGTGCTCTGTGTGCTGTGAAATGGAGTTCCTTTAGAAATATACAGCTACGATCTGTGTAGACGATAAGGTAACTAACTTGTTTGTGTTGCTTAGTACCTGAGAAGTGGACATCAATTTGAACAGGCGTTGCAAAAATATGTCCAAATTGTTATCCAAAGGGAATCCAGCAAACACAACACAATGAAAATCTCAATGATGCAAAGAAGTTTCAAGGACATGCTTCCTGCAGCTTAATTGGCTTGCACCAAACAGATCTAACCTGATCTGCTCATGCATTTATGTAACACACCCCACCTGCATGCTCAGTGTCCTCACTAATGTGCCTTTAACCTGACATGCCCTGCGTAAATCCCTCTCTGTTCCCCCTATTTTTGTTGTAAAGGCGATTCCTGGCCATCCGTGGCACCCTATTGCAGAGTCCTGGATCCGGTGAAGCAATCATGCAAGGCTAAAGCTAATCCGGAACACCCTCTGGCCTGCATCTCTTCTACACAGTGGACATAGCCTGCCTATCTGGAATGCTGCATCCATTTCAGCTAACGTCTTTATCAGTCAAACAGAAAGAATGTGGCCAGCATATTCCACCGGTCAATGGATTGAGGGGGAAAAAGTTGAATGTCTGAGTGATAAGCGATACGGTTGGTCATAGGGATGTCAAGGCCAGCAGCAAAACATGAGCATTGGACATGTTGGGGAATTAGCTGTACTAGAAAAAAGCAAGCGGATGAGAGGAGGAAGCTCTGAAAGGATTGAATAAAAGAGGGATCAGGCTGGAGCATGAAAGAGCTGACAGATGTGAAGGGCAAAAAGGTACGATACAGACCAGGCACGGCAGCTATCAGGATACACTTTGAAACCAGAAGAAGCTTAACCATGTCTTTGTAATGGGAGAAATCAAGAGCTGAAAATTTAATACGAAGCTGCAAGACATTTCAGAAAAAAGTTGGAACATGGTGTGAAAAGTAAATAATAAATAGAAAATCCCACTAAGTATATACTATTTGTTTGATATAGAAGTTCAACTTGAAACAGCACATCTAAAATCAAATTGGGCAAAAGGCAGACATGCCCAAACTGTGGCCCAGGGACCACATGTGGCCCTCAGACCAATTTTTCTTGGCCCTCAAGCTTCCAGGTGAATTGGCCCATATTACCTTAAACAGTACTTTTTACTGTATATTTCTGAAAATCTACTTTAACAAGCCCATATCAAATATTTAATGTGTCCCACTGAGGATGTGAGCATGAAAAAAGGTCGAGTGGTTCAGTCTAACTTAGTAATAATAACGCAGATTTGAAGTATTTGTATTGGTGACTAGTCTATGGCCCTCAGTTGGCCCTCAGCTTTGTCTGTGTTTTTATATGTGGCCCTTAATGAGAAAAGTTTGGACACCCCTGGCATAAGGTCATGTCAGATAACCACACTTATGACCTTTCATTAAAACTGCAATTCCTCAGTTGTTCAAGTATGATCCATAATAAAAGAAAATTCAGATCTGTCAACTGGACAAAAACTTGTAGGAGTTAAGACGTTTTGCTGCTCATCCAAGTTGTTCCAAGCTCATTCTTCCGTTCTGGTCAGATTGCTGGTGGACATGCCTTATCTGAAGGGAGGAGCTAACTACACAGAAAGTAACACATACCTATTGTTTACTCATTTCACAGGAACAAGATGCACAATCAACAAACTGCACATTTCTATAGACTAATTTATCGTGACTGCACAAATTGCACGATAAAAAGATATAGGTGGTGTTGAACCTAATCTTCTGCCCATGCAAACACAGCCCCAGAATGCACTGTGAAGATACAGTGCAAAAACCTCCCTCACCAGAGTTACATTATTCCAACAGGGTCACCAATTTATGTCAGCACAAGTATAATCTATATATGGAAACTTGTCTCCTCAGCAAGCAACAAACTATGATCTTTTCAGGCTTTGAAACAGTGTCACATGAAGTACGGCTGGTAAAACTTGAATGCCGTTGGGTGAATAAAGCCACAGAGGGAGGAACGGGCGCCTGCTGGCTGATCCGGGATCTAGGCAGGAGTGAAGCAAGCTCTTTTCAAACTATGAATAGCTCCATACAACTGTGGTAGGTAGGTCTGAAAACACTGCCCCCCTACAGGTACGTCTGGTCAATTCAAACCAAATGCCAACTTTTGAAAACCAACCAGGAAGCGGTCAATATCGTTTCAAAGAACATTGTTTGCCCATGTCGACTTGCTTTGTCTTATTCTCTTCAAACAATGTAAGTCTTTTTGTTGCACCAAGTTGGGAAAGATTCTGGATCAATACACAGTAGCCAACTTTATAAAAAACACCGACTTTCTCAATATATTCAATGTTTTTCTCTGCGGTTCAACCAAAATTGTGTCACTCAAATCAGCAAGACATACAATAGTTGCCAGATCTGTTTTTTTTTTTCAGAACTTTTTGCACAGACTGAGGACTAGGAATAACAACTTGTATTGGAAATGTTTTCATCCATTGGACAATCAACATTTATAACGATTTGGTCAAACTTGATTCCATTTTATTCACTTAAGATTCACTCAGTTCCTATAGAAAAATATGATGGAAAAAGACGCGCTTCTGGTGTTGCATCGTCAGGGGTCATACTTATACAATGTCAGTATTGTATGTCATGAAAGACTGAAGAGTAAAATTAGAAAACCAAATCTGACTGTTTGGAGATATGTCTGGTCTGATGGAAGCAACGCGTTCAAAGTCTCCACACGAGACTCCTCTGAAAAAAGGGATTTGGGAGAGTTCTATGAAGACACTTGAATATTTGTCTGAATTATTCATGAAGTAAAGGCCAGAGAGCTGAGCGGCTGCTTCTGCTGAGAATTATCACAAGGAACTAAGGCTATGGCTTCAAGTGGTCTGGCCAAGTGGACTTTGGACTGTAAGTAATTCATATACGGAATAATTAAGTTATAGAGATTAAGAAATAGTTTCAGTTGATTTTAGTTCTTATACTGGATCTGCTGAACTGCAGTGTAATAAGCTTTAGGCGCTGTATGCTAAACTAGACATTTACATTTTAATATATTTTCATAATATCCACAATATACACAGGAAATAATGGAATTGCCATTTAATTCAAACATATTCATTATGTTCTTTATCCATCTCCCGTCTCTGTATGCTGCAAATACACATATTGTTTTCTCAAATTAAAGGTAAATTGTTTTGGGTGGTGACAGTTCAGAGAGGTTAATACATACTAGGCCAGTCAAAATGACAAATTTAATAGTTTTGTACAGGGTGGCCCAAAAATCACTGACAGTTGAAAAAAATGTGTAACTGTTTGTGTGTAACTATTTTTTCAGAGCATTTAAAACTACCCTTCTCACATCAATATGAGCAAATATAGCACCAAGGAATGGACCCTCATTGTGCAGTGGTACTTTTAGTCACATGGGTCAAATTCAGAAACCCAGAGGTGTTACCGTCGACATTTTAATACCAGAGATGCCCCAAGCGTAAATGCCATTAAAGGAATAAGTCGTTTTCAAAAACAGGGGGCAGTATATGATCTCCCAAGACCTGACGAGCACCTATTTCTTTCTGTGGGGCTATCTTAAAGAAAAGGTGTTTGTGAATAAACCTCAGACAATAAACAACTTATAACGTAATACCGAGAATCTTAAGAATTATAGGAGCTATTGAAGATTTAAAAGTGTCAGTGACTGTATATAGTTAGCATCTATAATGAGTAATTGAAGTTACATATTCCACCCTTTCCAGCTTAAATCTGCAAATGGCTTTTGCACTACACATTTTAACAGTTTGCTCTATGTATTGTCCCTTTGTAAACATGTGTGGATGACCTCTTGGCCAGCTTCTCCTTGAAAAAGAGATTTCAATTTCAACGGGTGCTTTCCTGGTTAAGTAAAGAGGAAAAAAAAGAAGAAAAAAAGACAAATGAGTAATTATCATGACAGGTAGCTCACTTGAGACCAGCAGTCATGAGCTGAAGCTGCAGAGGGCATAATGCTTGGTCCCACTTGTTTTGAAGCTCCATTTCTCCATGGTGCTAAACGGATTCTGTCCCAGTGAGGAATAGGAGCATTAGTGGGACATGGACACAGTGCACTCACCGTGGCCCTCCTGAGCCCCCTGAGCAGGAATATTTCACACGGGCTGCTCTCCGTACAAGATCCCCTGACACCCCAATGCATCATGGGAGGGCTGCGGGGTGGCGTTCACTGGACCACCATGTGTCACCAAACCTGCTAACAGCTGCGGGGTTCCATTAAGAAGCACACAGCTCAATGTTACAACCGCACCATCGGGGCTGAGCTGATATTTTAAAAACTCTTTCTCTCAGTGAGATTCAGAAAACTAAACAACCATAAGCACAGCCCGGTCTAGGAGATGTGGTTCAAACTGACGAATGGAAATCGAAAAGTCTCAGTACTGACATCTTGATCATGGTGGTAAGACAACATTATATCTCTTACTCTTCTGATGTTCTTGTGCCTTGGTACCACTAGTATTTCTCCATTGTAGGACAAGTTTCGGTTGGATTCTAGAGGGGTATGCGTCAGTAGCATGTTAAAGGCTGGTCTGAACAAAGATTCACGCTAATTTGATGAGTCCTAAATGGCAAATTTGTTCGTGCCAGATAATGAAACAATGCTAGGACGAGGACTTTTACCATTACGGCACTTTTCCTTGAACATGATGTACTGTACTTTCTGCATTTATTGTTGCACATATGAAGTGTTCACAAAAGGGTTTCTGTAAATGTAAATGAAATGAATATCACAGCTGTGCACGCTGCAGCATGTGTTTCTGTGAATGAAAAAAAAAGCTTTTAATTTAATGTTGCCGCTCCACCACAAATAGGCACATTTCTACATTTGAGTATGCTGGATTCATTTTTTTTTTACTTCCTTTTATGGTGCTATGTGACTTGCAGGCTTGGCTTTAACCAATAAGCTTACCTTGGGGCATCACTGAAAAGAACTAGTAACAGTAATAGAAAATACACCCACAGTGTTTTATACATCCTGGAATGTCATGGTTTTGTTCCCTCCGCAAAACATGGATACAAGATGCAGTACGTGTCATAGTACATGGTGTATAGTCTACAAGGACGGTAATGTGTTTTCTCCTATTAAACCCCGAAAGACTGTGAAGTCCTTGAGTGGGGAGGACTGTAGGACTACATAATGTACTGTATATGGCACAGTTTGAGCCTGTTTATGACATTGACTAAGCACTTTACAAACCTGAAAATACAATCCAAACCCGATCCAATGGCAAGCAAATAATACTGTCCACCCCTTGGTACATGATATTAATTACAGTGGTCCTTCGTTTATCACAGGGGTTACATTCTAAAAATAACCCGCAATAGAGGAAATCCGCAAAGTAGTCAGCTTTATTTTTTTTTACTATTATTATATATGTTTTAAGGCTGTAAAACACCTCACCACACACTTTATACACTTTTCTCAGACAGGCATTAACATTTTCTCATATTTCTCTCTTGTTTAAATAGTCTCAAAGTTCAAACCTTCGTATATTATATCCCCCTTCCTTCGTATACTATATCCCCCTTCCTCGTTTTAAATGTGTTGTTCACATGCCTCTGCTCCAGGTGTTTCTGAAATCTGTCAGCGCATAATGTTTCATCGACATTGTGGGTTTTGTCAGGGAGAAAACTTGCAAACATACAGCACTTCAGAGCCACACTGTGATCGAACAGTTATGTAAATTTGGCTGAACGCACATTCATACACCGAAAAAAAAAAAAAATCCGTGAAACAGCGAGACCGTGAAAGGTGAACCGTGATATAGCGAGGGACCACTGTATAAACATTACCTTTTACAGACGCCATGAATCCTGATTGGTTGGTGTTAGACTATACATATATTCACACATATGTTCCTTGTCTCCTCTGTGACAAGTATTTTGTGCTGTCAGTCATACACATATACACACAGGGGTACGCTTAAAAACTAATTTAATATGCATGTACCCAACATCACTGGAACTCTTTATGGACTCTCTTGGGGGAGTACTGTTGAGTGTTGCTTTTAAAATGCATTTTGCGGAACAATGTAAGAGGCCTGTAGCAACTATTGTGCTGTCTTTGCTGTTACCTTCTCCCTACGTAACCTGGTTGCAGTTTTATAATTTTAGAATAAAGTTTAGATACTGTGTAATGTATACAACGTCCAAGACAAGGGAGGCAGGTGAGGCTGTGCCTCCCTTGTCATCACAGAGAAAAAATAGATGAAATGGTTATATTTATCCAGTGATTTGTACTATAAGTTATTTTCTATTTAACTTTGCAATTTCAATTCCTTTTTTATTCAAAATTGCTGAATTTTTACGTTTACTGTTCAAATACTGAGAAGAGACGTGCAGAGAGGCACCAACCGTTTGTGCCTCACATGGACTGACTGTGCTGTAGCTCAACAGTGACGCTGCTGCTTTAAGCAGCTGTGAAAAGGCACCGGGTGAGGCACGTAGTTACCCTGCCTCATGGTAGGGGGCACTCTTGAGCCCAGGGATTCTTGTAACTCCCACAGAATAGTGATAGCAAGCTACAATTTAGAGTTAGCAAGTCAAGTTTAGTAAAATTGGTTCACTTTTTCCTTCTTGTCTGGCCCTACTTTTTGAATGGAAGATTACATATTAAAGCTCAAGCAGTTTTCTAAACTGGACTTTCAATCGAAGCAGGAGGTTATAATTAAAGGAAGACCAATCAGACTGCGAGACGAACTGAGTGGTACACACGAAAAGGCTGGTAATACAAAACCAGCTTGCTTTTTTATTTCATACTATCAGAGCTATTCCATACGGACTTCGGAACTTTTATTTTGAAATTCCTTTTCATTCTGGCCCCAAGTCACTTACTGGGAGAGAAATTGGTCTGGACCTAGATTTACTTGAGGACGCCTGGTTTACATGTTTGTAAATCTGATTGTGATGACGTCAGTGCCTCACCAGCCATGAACTTCATCGTACATCACTAGTGTTACTAGAGAAGTATGTTTTTGCTACAGCTGTACACCCTTTACAGCACTGATGATTAATAATAATAGTATTGGATTATATCAGGACACAGTGCAGTATTCATTCACTCGACACTTGTATTGTCTATAAATGCATCTATATCTTTGTGTCTTTATGGTTCTGCGTTTCATCTTTTGAGCTCTTAAGCAGAAGTCAACAATGACGCACAGATATTTAGTGGGGCAAAGCTCAAAGTATATTACAGAAAAAAATACAAAAAAAACAACACATAAAATCAGGGCATGTCTTCGCAATGCAGTTTTCAATCATTTTACCTTAACTCCCACCCAATCTTCACTCTAAGGACACTTCAACCTGCCGTTTTGTACAAAAAAGTGCAATTTATGTGTTGGCTCAAACTGACCCTGACCTTTGACGTCCCTGAAGGCGTAAACAAACACAATCTTTCCCATGCGATGTCTGCAGAAGGCGTTATGAGAGACCAGGGAGCACACAGAAAAGCAGTTTGTGTAGCGTTTCTCACCAGAGGATGTGTGAACTCGGGGCTGTGGTCGTTCTTGTCCGTGATGGTGATGGTGGCTGTGGCCGTCCCCGTCAGACCCACCTCGCTCCCCGCCATGTCCTTAGCAACAATCTCCAGCTCGTAGGTTGTTGTGGGCAGAGTCTGCACAATAGACGAGAGGAGAAAACACTTAAGACCGGAAATCTAAATAGCTTTAAAAAGTGAAGTAGTTTGTTAAGCAAGTCCTTAGTGCATTCTGTGGAAAAAAATTGAAGTTATGACTAGGTTTTGAAATTAAGATTTTAATGGAGGGTAAAGTTTTTGTTTTTTTGTTTTTTATTTTTTTAATAATAATAATGACAATGATGGTGATGAAGATGATGATGATGGTGATGTGATAATGAAGCTGATGATGGTGATGGTGATGAAAGACAATGATGATGATGATGAAGATGAGGAAGAAGATGATGATGTAATGAAGAAGATGATGGTGATGAAGAAGAGATGATAATGAAGATGATGATGATGATGATGATGATGACGATGATGATGATGACTGTGACGATAATGCTGAAGATGATGATGATGATGGTAATAATAATAATAATGATAATAACAATAATAATAATATAGTAGTAGTAGTAGTAGTAATAGTAGTAGTAGTAGTTGTTGTTGTAGAATGATGAGGTATTTTATTTTGAATCATTTTATCATTTTGGCTCAGACACTTTTTCTCAGATCCTTCACCTTGGAACGTATTTGTAGAAGCATTTTCTCACTAATTCAGTCGCTGCTAATATCCCCAATTAAAAAACTGTCTAATTGTACAGAACATCATACTAAAGAGCACGAGTGATTTAATTAATCCTCTCCAAAGCAACTGCAAACATTTAATGCTGTGGTGCACAAGAAGATTAAAAGTGCTCCAAACATCACTTGAGACGTGTGAATACCTGTAATCAAGACATTTTGTTCAATAGATATAGATATTTTATTAGATTTTTCTCAGCGCAGCAAGAGACATTAAAGGAAATCTACGGGGTGTACATTCATTAAAAAAAATAAAAGTATATATATTGTAATCTATGTTGGTTTTTTGTATCACTTTTTAACAGCCGAAACAGAAGTAGCTAGACTAGTGTCAAACTAGTGTTAAATCAAATAGTAGCAGTACAAAAAATATTTCTTGTGGTGTTTTCTCATCACCATTTCTGATTGGGATCTCAAAGAGTAATATAACAGTAATTATGCCTTCTAGCAGTTATATGTAGCTTCATCTAGTTAAGTGCCACACATGGATGTGATTGCAAAGTGTGTAAAGTATTGTTGCAAATTGGATATGTAATCAATTTCACAAGCTAGCATCTGGAATCAGTATTACAATTAGAAAAAAATATATCTTACAAACATGCGGCGCGGAGATGGCGTTCATAATGATGTGAGCAATAATGATTTTGTCTCCATAATTCATGCCTAATCCAAGTGTTGATGCTGGGGAATAAACACGAGGGAAAGAGGCGGCTGAAGCTAACATTTATTGATGTGGTGAGGTGGCTCTCCCTGTGGGGGGTGTCCACTGTCACATACTTAATAAACTCCATCCATCTGTCTGGGTGGGGAGGCCGCAGGGCTGAGGTGTGCACGGGGTAAGTGCTCCAGTCATAAACCAAAGGGAAGAGTAGATTTGGTGTATTATAATATACACATCACCTATTTACTGAGATCATTTTTGCATTGGTCCATAGACTAAATCAGGCTTTTATGAGATGTTAATTGCAAACACATAACATATATAAATCACCATGTTACCTTTTATCGTTCTGAAAATGCTGTATTCGCCCACACATGTTTAATAAGTTCCAGTTTCTTTTTTGATGTTCTGAGTCCCTGCTCACGCATACTCCCACACGGCAATTTTAAACATGCAAAAGGATGATAAAAAATACAAAAAAACATATGCTACAACTTCACAAACCTGATGATTTCATTACCAGAATGCTCTCTGATTGTGTTGTGATAGTGCCCTGAGTCTGAGCTCACCTTGCTCCCCGTGCTGTCACTCCCCCTTCAGAGCACTATCACAATACAATCAGTGTGCCTTCTGGTGATTAAACTACTCCACATTGCGTCAGGTTTGTGAAGTTGTAGTGTGTTGTTTTTTATCATGTTACCTTAGCTTGTGGGATGAGCAGGGTCGTACTGCTAACTGTAAGGAGGGTTGGGATAGGGCTCACAAGATAACTGGATGACATAAAACCCCACTTTAAGTCTGTTTGTTATAATTTGTTCTGTTTCAGATTTTTTGCATGTATACATAGTGAGTTATATATATATAAAATATATATATATATATATATATATAAATATATATATATATATGAATGGGTGTGTGTGTGTGTGTGTGTGTTAAATTGTGTCTGAATGGGTTACTTCATGTACTGAAATCTGGTTTCTCCCATCAACCCCAAATATGCAAATAGTTAAAAAAAAAATATCCTCCAGCTAGGTGGTCCAGACCAAACCAAGCTCAAGATCTGGAGATAGGTCCCAGAGCACTCTACTGCACCAATGATCTGACACGTTGCTCCAGCGGCACTGAGGATACACAGCGAATGAATTTACCCCACAGAGATTAGCAGAGTGTATCTAGAATCCTCCACAAACATCATTTCTTTGTGTATTGAGTAGATGTTCTTCTCATAGCATGTAACACTTCTATTCTTTCAATAACTCCCTCAAATCTGCACTGAGCCATTTAAATTCTCCCTTGTGTGTGAGTTGCCTGTGGCTACACACAGTACTCTGGCTTCTCCTCTCTTGGAGTTTGAGCCTCTCAGACAAAGCGACTTGATTATTGTGGCTAACAGTGTTTGCTGTCGAGAACTGTGACCCATATCTCTGCACGAGCACACACAAACTCCCACAATGCAACACTGCCAGCCCTCACCTGCTTTCATCACTGATAGCGCTCTCATCAATGCAATCGCAGGCAGGCAGTGGCAGATTAACTGATCAATGCAGAGACACCTTCTGACTCATTATTTCATCAACAGTTCAGAGTCCAGCTTTGGGAATTAAATATATACATACACCATAAATACATATTACTCTTTCATTACTCTTTTCATTATTATTTTTATATTGTATATACAGACACATATATACACACGCTCTTTCAGCCTTTCAGTCCACAATCATGAAAAAATTGACTTATACAATGTGTGTGCTGAATGTGTGAATTATTATATTAGTTTCCACCAGACTGTAAAAATGCTTGTGCCTCAACAACATAAACATATCCACTGAATATTTACTGGCGCAGTGTGTTTTAATGCTTGATTTAACCACCTGTCTTGGAGGTTGTTACGGCGCTGTCCAGCGGCACAGCTGCTCAGGGGCAGATAGTGAAGAGAGCAGGACAATAAACAGCTGTTTGCTCCACTCTGAGTCACAGTGGAGCAGACAGGGGCATCCCTCACTGCTGTTCATGCTCCATCAGACAGGACGACAGATGGTGTGCTGCCCTGCTACCAACTTTTCTTTAAAAGCATGCAGGGAGAATGTCAACTGTAAACATGCAAAAGACAGCCGACATGAACTGCGGTTCCCACTTCACCCACATGACAATCTCAGATCACCACCAGGAGAGCTTGTTTACCAAATATGACCCTTTGCAAATGAATGTGCACAAGTAAACATCAAAACCATTACTGCACTGACATGTTAACTTTGTATTCATTGTGACAGGCCAAAGCAGTGGTGCTTTGGGAGAATCACCAACCTCAGTATACTAAACATTAAAAATACAGCTGAATGCACAAATGAAGGCACTCACAGGGAGCTCAGTTATACACTCACAAAACATTAATAAACTCATATTCTCCAAACTTAGCGTAGATGCCTGCCAACTGTAAACAGGCACACAGAAAGAAGATGCAGAGCACTCACAGCTGCTGGGGTTGGCCTCCAGCTGGAGTGGAGCAGGGCTCTGGGATCCCTCAGTCTCACTGCTGTCTCTGCACATGCAGCGTGGGCTCCTCTGGCGACTGACAACGTCTTAATGAGAGTTTCCTGAGTCTCAACTCAATTAGAAGCTCCCTGCCAGCCACCGGCCGAGGAAAGTGTTCACATCCACTTTGGGCTTGCGCTGGAGCAACAGGGACTTTTCACTGCAGGTGTCACCGAACTTGTGCTGATTGAGCTGCGTCTCACAAAGCCCCTTCAATTTCAGCTTCTCTTTAATTTGCCTTCAAACACTCTCCACTGAACAGTACTAGTTTTATATCAGCAGGGACTTCACACTGTGCACTTGTTATTGTTTAAGCTAATTATGTTAATTATTTAAGCATTGTGTCATTTTTTATGAACTGATATTCCAGAACTGCACATTTTCATACAAAGGACGTCTCAAGACACAGACTAGTGCTCGTGACAACTGTTAAAGTGTTTTATTATGTTTGTGCGACTGTGGCCTTGATCATTACCACCATTACACTGGCTGAATAAGGAGTATAATTGTACTAGACCTTTGAGGCTTGCAAAGGTATTAGCGGCAGTTAGTACATTTTCACAGCTTGTGAACAGGTGGTGTCTTAAAATATTCAGTATCTGAATAGAAATGACTTCCAGGGTTAAATGTATGAGTTAAGTAAAACAGTAACAAACACATTCTAAGTCATTCTATGCAAATGTATCTCATCTGTTATAAGCATTTGCTCATCTTGATTCTATAGACTGCCTCTTTAAATTATACACCAGACTCCAATGACATTTGGAAAGCAATATGTTTTAAATAAAGTATCATTATAACTCATGAAGACAAACAATTCTCGAAACAGAAGTGGCTCCATTGTGTTTGTCATAGCGAGAGAGAACGCTAACAAAAAGCTAATGAAGTCAAGCTTTCTAAATGATATGGCTGGTCTTGTTTTGGAGAGCTGATGATGACATTTTACACTTAACGTTCCAACTTGAATTGGGATTGCACCAAAGCCCCCAGGAGTCCGAGCTGATCCAGCACACAAAGCGAAACACAGACAGAGGAAGAAGAGACAGGAGAGGCTCCGAAGAAAGACAAGAAAGTAATACGAGGAGAGGATGCCATATTACCTCTATGAAAAGGTGGAATATTATAATCAAATTGGCTGTGGGGCTCTTTGTTCTGCTCTGGCCCTTCACCGGAGCACACTTGCGTGGCCGAACCACAGGCTATTCTTAGAGCTCTATTCAAATGCTTAGAGAAATGGTGAAAAGGATAAAAGACAAGAAAAAGAAAGAAATGGGAAAGTTCAGGTGTAATGTGAGAACCAAGCAGTGAGTGTATTTCCACATTCTACGGCTCACCCCTGTGCCTCCATCTGTTTTATCTCCTGTCTTTTTCACACGTTTGAAAAGAAGGCCTCATTTTGAAATATCCAGAGATGTTCTTTTGTCCTTAACCTTGAAAAGAAAGAGTGCCGGTGATTTTGCTTTTTCACGGTGGAAGAAGGAAAAGTGGCAAAATAAGCATAAAAATGAGTTATTATGAATATCATGCATTTTTATGATGGATGTGTTGAGCCCAGTGGACAATAGAAGGAATAAGAAGGAGTGAGGATACCTTTAAGCGCTACAAAGACTTTATTTCAACCAGGTATTTTGAAGGATGGTTTATGCAGTTTTTCGCCAGTTAAAGTTGAAGTACCCAACTTTTTTCCTCATGAATGGCTAAACTCTGTATTGTACATGTAGTATAAAAGCAGAGGATTGTGACAAAAATCAGACCGCTGCATGCTGTCTTCATATAATTAGAAAGAAGAAGCCCTGCTGAACCTTTCCTTCTGAAAAGCTCCTCCAAAACCGAGCTAGTGGCCAAAAAAATCAAGCACGAGACAGGTTTGTGAGCGCTAAGAAGAAGTTAGACTAATGTAAATACCTACTTCCTTCCCTCAGTGTTTGAAAATCAGATACCTCAGACTTTAGGGCCATTTTGCTTATTTCCTTGCAGCCAGTTGCTTGAGACTGAAGACTGGGTTCACCTGAGATCATGGACAAGTCTCCTAAAGGTTAAAGTTCATAAGAAATGTGGTTCTACACTTGTGTTGCAGGTTTGCACGCACTTTACTGAATATAAAGTATAAAAAAAAAAGAGATGTGTCCATTTATTTGCAGTTTGTCCTCACTGCCTATAAATAAATAAATAAAAAACTAAGTAACTTCTGTGTGTTTTCCATGAAAGTAGTTTGGTCTGAAAAGTTTGATATTAACCAGATTACCATATTAAAAGGTGTCCCTTTCACTTTTGCCGAATGTGGCACTCTCCTAAATAGAGGCAAATGAATCATAACACTATTTATTTTGATTCAAAGCCTTTGTTTCCACAGGACCAGCTCAGGTGATAGAACTGTCAGAAACACTGGATCGTCGCCCGGGGCCACAGGACCTGATCTCTGGTGCCATAACTCACTGGTGCTAAAAGAAAACACTGACTAATGTGTGCGTATTTCAAATGGACTCAGGGTGATTCTCTCCTGTTTCGTGTCCCAGGGGCCCGTCTACACATGCTCTCACCTAACGCGGAGCTCTTTAGCGGGGGGCCATGGTAAAGACGGCTCATTAGTTAGCTGTGAGCTGGATACAGATGGCGGCAATAGACCTCTCCATGGGGTGCACCCGATATCAGGAGACTCTCGACACGGTCTGGACCACCTACGGCCCCAGTCGATTCTAACTGTGAAACTGGGGCTAAAGTTTACTTTTTCTTTGATTGGGTGAAGGGGATCACATGTGCTTTTGGCTTACGGATAAGTTCAGGGTGTTATTTACAGTATTTTCTCATTAGAATGTGCAGTAAAGAAAATGTAATCGGTATTCAGACATCTCTCTTGGGTCTTTTTAATAGAGAGGTCTACACTGAATCCTCTTCCCATGTAAGCATGTGATTTGGAGCAGAGTTCTGACTTTGTGTGCAATGGAAATTATTAAACATCTGTATTGTTTCAGTTCAGGAAATTGATGTTCAGCCATTTTTATTTGAGATAAAATTAAATTAAACCATCTTTTCTTTTTTTGCATATGCCCGTCACTACTACTCACATTACTTTGTACATAACTATACGAGTGACTTTAATGAGTTGGTAGGTTATACATTTGCATACTTCTGCAAATATGATGCTCTCTATAAATGGGTTTGTTAGGCCATACATACTTTTCAATGATATACTGTACTTCTATATTACCTCTCACCCTATCTTGCAATTTCAGTTTCACAATTTCAGCTAAATTTTCTGCATACAAAACATTTCCCTCTCCTTCCCCTCTGACAAAAGCCTAAAAATTTTGAACACATTGTGAACATTGTTGAGGGACCTTTCAGTCTTCATTGTGTTTCATTGGTTATTTAGGTCTATAATTAGGTTGTAAATGTCTCTTTAGGTCCCAGACATTTAAGCTCCACTTCACCTCACAGGTCAGCTGCTGCCCGCTGCTCTCTGCCTCTGTGGACATATGATTAATCACTTTGACAATGGTTAATTACAGTAGGAAAGTGGGCTTTGGAGACCGCTATCTGGGCCACTGCTGCAGCGCACAAAGGCCAGTCCAGTGCTTTCATTGTGAAGCGTGGTTAGCATTCACACAAGCTTTCTATTGGCAGGGTGACATACTGATAACAGTGTTTAGAAAGATATTCACTCTCCTTCCATTGCACAGTTTAGGGCTCAAAACTCAAATATTGATGGCTGCACTGAGCCTAATCAAAACATTGCAGTGTTCATTTTACTCTACAGATAAAAATCTACTTTACAGTCACTCACAGTGAAACATCATCAATCAAAGACTCATGCTAAAATGTTCCATTTTAAAATGATGCTATATTTTATGTGGATGAAAAGTTTGGCAATTCCAAGGGCAGATTTTCAATTTAGATAATTGTTTAAAAGTGTTACTTTTAACAATGACAGCCTTTAATATGTACTCTCAACACTTACATATGCAGATCACTGAGCCGAGTGGTGTGCCCTTGTACCTGGCAATAAAAACTAGTTTAGTTTAAGTTTTAAAATCTATTTAGACCTGCTTTGTCTCAATACAATATTATACTGTTGTACTGTTACACAGGTTATACCGTGGTTGTACTGTTACACAGGTTGTACTGCTACACAGGTTGTACTGTTACAGAGGGTTGTACTGTTACACAGCTTGTACTGTTACAGAGGTTGTACTGTTACACAGGTTGTACTGTTACACGGGTTGTACTGCTGCACAGGTTGAACTGCTGCACAGGTTGAACTGTTAAACGGGTTGTACTGTTACACAGGTGGTTGTTTGACCACAGGATGTGTTGGCTACACTTGAATAAAAGCAATCAGACATAATGAAAAAGGGAGACCAAGACATAATAAACATCTATATATACTTCTATCACCATATTTTTCCTATTTGGAGTGTGTCACAACTTTGCACAAGCAAAGTTTTAAATTCAATCTTGTGTTTGCAAGAATTCCATTATTTGCTCATTTAGCCTCAAACAGAAAAATGAAACAATGGCCTTTGAGCTGGGTATTAATGCGGAATACAGGATACAGATTTTTTTTCTATTTTCATAAGCTTTTAGTTCAAAAGACACATGTCTATTTGAGTGTTCCTTTACAGAAATCAACAAATGCTGACTACATGTTACACCTGTCACACCCGTCACACCCGTCACACCCGTCACACCCGTCACACCCGTCACACCCGTCACACCACATTCAAGTCAGATCCATTGAGTTTGTCTTTGACAAACATGGGCTTTTAAAAAGACACATTCATAAATTTATGGGTGAATTCAGTGACTCTGCTCCATCAGCCACTTTGAATCAGTCACATGAATAGAAATCAAGTTGCATCTGATTACAACCTGAAGTTCAAGTTCTCGAACAGCTTTGAGCAGTTTAACAGAAGCATCCAGCAGCACAAAAGATGATAATGAAACACACTTAGACATGTGTGTTAAAAGTATATGGTGTATGGTGATTGGCCATGGTTGGCTCTAAATGTAACCGGGGTCGCTACTTAAAAGTGTTACTGCATTTTTTAATTGATTATTGCTTGAAAAATGCAGTAACATTTGAGATCAGCCGATTCATATACCATCAAAACTCTTGTACATGCATGTACATTGTATCTGGTCACTTTATATAGAGCTATACTGCCTCTGATGTCAGTGCTTTATATCCAGGACCCTCACACATTCAAACACACACACTCTAGACAGGTCAACTGGCCAAGAACACATATGCACTTGTACACACCTTCACACGGTTTTCCAACAGACGTACATCTGACTTTTAGATGGATAAAAGTCCCTCGCAAAAAATGAAAAATGACGCTCTCAGTTATTGAGGTCATTTACGTCTATATTTACAATGACTCATTAGAGAAGTGATCAGGGCCACTTTCCTAACTTATATTCAGTCAAGCATTCATTCTGCACACAGTATTTTAATTTGTATTCAGGCTAAATCTGATGCAAAAAAAATACCAAACAAATAAATATATATCCGTAAAAAAGAGTATAAAAAACATTTTTCTGTACTTTGGTGGTTACTTTTACAGTTCATCACCAGCTTTTCATACTAAAGATATAAACTCACTCAACAGTTGAAAAACAGCATAAACTGAAGCATTTTTTAGGAAAACAATTACAGTATACACAGACTTCATACATATTGCGTGCCAAGGCCAGGAGGCCATACCATTATCTCTATATCAAGCAATTTGCAAAATGTATTTCAAATTCCCCTTTACTGATACAGCTGCAGTTCCCTGACAGCCCACACTTATAAACTGTGCATTTATCACCTGTTGTTCAAATCAATCAAACTGAAAGTCATAGTTATTTTTTTATGAATTTCTTTCCAGGGAATATACTAGCTAACATCACCCTCACAACCATACATCCTGTTATCTCACACACAATACGAGCTCAGGATGATCTATTGCACCCGGGTTCACTGCGTCTGTCTGTTCCTTGGAGCTCAGATCTATGCCTACAGTAAATAGCGTTTTATAAATATGGTCTTGACAAGTACAAGTGTCAGGCCTGCATGTTTCCCCTCGCGCTTACCGAGAACAAAATGAATAGTTCAAATGATTCTGCTGCAGAGAAACCCCACCACAAACAGCCAGCAATTCAGCATGCATTCAAGTGAAACAAGTCCCAATCTTCCCCACGGCGATGGCTCAGAGGACTGTCAGCGAGATCTGCTCTTTTCTCTGTCTGTCTCACTCCTACTGATTCCATCTTTTTGCCTGCTACATATGTTCCCCACTTTGAGCTATGTTTTAGAAGATGTATTTCATACACTTCTCCTTAACCTTGAGAATATTGTGAATCTTCGGGTAAGTGGGAAGTAACAGTATAGACAACTAACTAACAGGGACTTGAGGATCTTAGAAGCACATATTCACTTGATGATATAATATACGGCTTCCAAGTGAGGTTTTAACTCAAACTGAAACTGCATTTTTACTCTCTCCAGGTGGGTGAAGAGTTCCTTCCTGATGTGGAGGAGCTCAAATACCTTGGGGTCTTGTTGGTGGTTAGGTGGAGTGTCTGTAGTGATGCTGTCGCTGTATCGGACTGTTGTGATGAAGATGGAGTTAAGTCAAAAGACAAAGCTCATGATTTACCGCTCAATCTACGTTCCTCCACTCATCTATGGTCATAAGCTTTGGGTAATGACCAAAAACACAAGATGGTGGATACAAGCGGTCAAAGCTGGGCGCTCCCTTAGACCCTTCAGGGTGAGAGGAATCAGCTGAGGTGGCTCGGGCATTTGTTCCGAATGCCTCCTGGACATCTTCTTGGGGAGATGCTCCAAGAATGTTCCATCAGGAGGAGGCCCCAGACGCACTGGAGGGATTACCTCTCTCGACCAGCTTGGGAACACCTTGGGGTCCCACTGAAAGAGCTAAGGAAGTGTCTAGGATGATGGAAAACTGGGGGTCCCTACTTATACTTCTTAGACCCAGCCCCGGATAAGTGGAAGAAAATGGATGGATGAAATTACATCTAGACAGAATGATACTATTCACGACATTCATACATTATGATCAGGGAAATTTTGGAAAGTGCTATTATGCAAAAATTAGACTCTACAGGGCTGTGCAATTATTAAAAGGTTTATTGCAAATTAACTCCCAACAATTATGAACTTTCATACGTCTATATCCATTGTGGGTGTTTTTATGGAGACTGGTGGTGTGTAACATGTTTCCCTAATAAAAAGCTGTGTGCATAAAAATGGTCTTAGATGCCGTATAAATACTGTCATGAAATGGTGGGGAGTGTGAAACTATAACACCCTTTTATGACACTGTGGTCCAGTTTTCCATTTATTTTAATACCATGTCTGAAAGCATGTTGTTTTTTTTTTTTTTTTTTGCTTCATTACTTTATTCTTAAACCTTGTGTTGAAAACTGTGTGTTACAATATTAAGGTGAACTTGTGTCTCAGTTAGAATGTCACACATGCTTATTTTAAGATGTCTACACTGGAATGTGCTTCTTCGGTCATATGATACGGGTATGCATCTTCAGGTTGACAAGAGGCCTTGTACATCTTTTCAGTTACTGTAATACATTTTTAACGCTAACGGTATATCTCTTTACGACCTTGCACAAACAGTATGTAAATATAGTTTAAGTCCTTATAGGACCAGCCTGCTATAGACAGTACCTTTCTTGGGGTATAAGTACCAGATGGCTCCTTTGTACAGGCTGGGACACTCACAAGGGGGACACTCACAAGGGGGACACTCACAAGGGGGACACTCACAAGGGGGACACTCACAAGGGGACACACACATACAACACACACTCAACATGACACAAAACTCAACACACACACTCATTCACGCACACACATACGCATGTGCCTGCTGTCTGTAACTTCATTCATCACATGTGATAAAATTCTTTCAAC
This sequence comes from Periophthalmus modestus, assembly GCA_019594935.1. NCBI lineage: Eukaryota > Metazoa > Chordata > Actinopteri > Gobiiformes > Gobiidae > Periophthalmus > Periophthalmus modestus. The sequence continues at coordinate 28,247,278 of JAIEZT010001390.1, read as the reverse complement.
TCTACATGGTCTGGAATCTCTTCCATCATGATTACAATGTCTATGGTGTTGTTGGTAGTATTGGAAAATAAGGTCACATTTTTGGAGGAGAGAGCAGGAGACAGACATTTTATGTTGCTTGTTGGGAAAAAAACACGTGCAAAAACTGTTTCCCAAACATTTTCAGGTTTAAACACACAGAATAATAGTTTGCTTTGATAAGTTTTGTTTCAACATATCTCATTACCATGAAGCACCTGTTGGTTAAAACTAGATGCCTGATTCTCAATATGTTAATTTCCTTGATGAGACACAGCCTATTAACAACACTATCTTATAAATATTCTGTCTGTTCATAAAAAGACATTGAAATTTATTTAAAAATGGCACAACTTTTCTCCATCGAGCGCCTTTGAAATCCAGTGCCTCTAAAAGTGCCAGTCTAGCTCATCTGACAGACTTGAGCAGTTCGTCCTCTGCAGCCCATCTGCTGCGACATTTAAAAAACACACAGCGGAGACTTCTCTGAGAGCTGTTGTTTGAAGACCAAATGTTAGTTCTGAAGAATATTGCTGTTCACCGTGGCTTGTTTGCTCGCACTGCTGTACTTGATGACTTTGGGTGTTGTTTTTCTTTTATAAACACTATATAAAAATTGGATGATTACATCTTGTAGCCAGAGAACAATTTATTTTTGTTAAGTCAGGGTGAAATGGGCTTTTTCTGAGAGCTATTTCTAATGTTTATAATTATTCAGTTAACAGTATGACAGTATAGACACCAAATAACAAACCTACAGATTATTTTTTAATAAAACCATTTGCATATTAGACAAAATGCACTGCTGCACTGCCAGCTACATTGCACAAACAACTTCCAGACCTTCATTAGTTTTCTGTTTGGCAGCTTACTGCTCTGTATACAGTTTGGGATTGTGTTGTCACATTTCAGAGAATTTTCAGTTAGCCTAATGTTAAATATGCTAAATAGTAAACTTAGTAAAATTATTCTGACAATAGATGCATTTATCAGTGATGAGCCAGCAGCTTACTGGGTTGTCCCATGGCTTGTTTGTTCACTTTCTGATGTTTTTTACCATTTGGCACATCTGGCCAGTAACACAAAGTTTTTAACATACAGCCTGAGCTCAGGACTATGATCATTATTCATCTTTTCTCTGGGGAATCCATCTCAGCATGACCTCTCTGACTTTGTGCTATACTTGTCTGTCAGCCCATAAAATGTTTTAACCTGATCCTGTGCCAGTTCAGGTTGCATCATAAAGGACTGCATCTGCGTAAGTGCAAACCACAGATGAGAAAAGTGAGATAGGTTTTGGTATCTTCACTTGTCACTTTTATGTTGCCAGCTTTGAGACATTCTGCTCCATTCCCACTTTTTCACAGTAAATATTGATCTGGACCCTTGCGTCGCCTCAGTGTTGACCATATTTACCCGCTTCATCAGACCAATTAGCATCGGGGTGATAAGCGGCTGCTACCATGGTCCCCTTAGCTCCCTCTGATGAGCGCTAGGCTAATTGGGGTCAAGGTTGGGGTTTCAAGCTAACGTTACAGCCGGGGCAGGAAGCACAAGCTGGGGCTAATCTAATCAGGTGCGCCATCAGAGCACGGTCTAATTGTGTCATTTAGCAAGCGGTTAGATGTATATTGGGTGCCTATTAGCACATAGAAACACACTAGCCTGTTTTATGTGAGCGAGTGGCGGAGTGAAGTGCAATCATTATCCTGTGCCTGTCACCATCAGAGCTATCAAAGGCCCATCTGGGAGTGTATGTGACGATGGCTATGTGTGTAAGAGAGGGGAGGTTGGTGAGGAGCCCAGGTGTTTCGCTTTAAGTGTTAATTAGATTAGAGCGGATCAAACAGGCCGAGGTTCGCTGGGGAGCGGAGGTGGCAGAACTGTCCCACCGGACCCGCCATTTTAGACACTCTTCGTCATCTCCAAATTAAGAGGAATTAATTGGGAGATGAGCGTCATTGGCTGATTTGAGCTACAGTCAAGTTCTCCTGAAGCATTCTACTGTTATTATTCCAGGCGCTGTTTTATATTTACTGTACGATACTTGTGTCTCTTTGGTATACACAATGTTGTACACTCGTGATAATAGTATTAGAAAGAAAGCAATCTCTCTTGAATGAATTTTGCAGATATGATATAAAAATTATGCTACATTTAACATTTTTATTTCTGCACTTTTGGTAACTTTTAATCACTAGCTTTTCATATTAAAGGTCATATAGTGCACAAAATGGATTCTTATTGATTTAAGCCATAGCAAAAGATGAAGTTTAAATCTGTCAGCTGCTCATCCAAGCCGCTTCTTCAGTGTTGGTCAGATTGCTGGTGGCCACTGCCTTTTATCTATCTGCAGGGAGAGACTAACTACACTACACACTCATCAAAAACAGTCTGTCTACATCTCCAAAGCTGAAAATGCTCTGTTCCACCTTGTGATGTCATGTAGTGGTAGTTTTCAATCTAACAGCGACCTTTAACCTTCAGTTCAGTAGAGATTGGCAATTGCAGGGCTGAAATTATCCAAATTATTCAAATGAAGGTGGAGTTTAAAAGCACAGTGGAGTACTTCCTGTATTACCACATGGCATCACAGCGTGGACCAGAGCGTTTTCAGTTTGCGAGAAAAGCACATCTTAAATATGCAGGGTTTTTGTTTAAAACATGTGTGAATGAAACAAAACAGAACTCTAGGTATGTTTTTTGACAAGGAAACATGATTATAACAGATCAGGAAATAGTGTAATATGGTCTCATTAGGATATAAACACACTCGACAGCATAAATTTAAACATCTTTAGGAAAATAATTGTACACAGAGTTTATACATATTGTGTGCCAAGACCACGAGGGCATACCATTATCTCTATATCAAGCAGATTGCAAAGTGTATTTCATTTCCCCTTTTACTGATACAGCTGCATTTCCCTGATAGACCACACTTCTAAACTCTGCATTTATCACTGGTTGTTCAAATCAATCAAACTGAATGTCATAGTTATTTTTTTCATGAATTTCCTTCCAGGGAATTTCCCAGATAACATCCCCCATATGACCTTTACAAAACAGATACAGTCTCCATAAATGTTACACCAGTAAATTATTATTATTGAATTTTTATTTTATTTTTACTATAACACAATATGGCCCAATGAAGGGCACAAGAATTTGTATGACGCCATTAAAATCTGCTTGTGTAAGTGGTACTATATTTGAAAATTGTGCAGATTTTGCCGCTTGCCAGTGGTGTAGTGGTTAGAGGCGTTGCACGTATGTGGTTGTTACTATCTCAGGTCTGTAGGTTTGCTTCCTGGTCATGTCCGTTTCTACTCTCTACCTTTTCACACTACAGCGATCCTGTCCGTTAAAGCCTTTGGGTTAGAAAATCTTACAAAAATGTGCTGAATTTGATCCAGTTTATTCCATACAGTCTCAGAATTCTTCAAATTGCTTTTCCACATGCAAGTTGATATTGGTTAGTCTGGAGTCTGGAGAAATTAATCATGTCCAATGTCAGTCTGACAACTAACAGAGCTGAACATAAGAATATGGCTTTACAAGTAACATTTTAAAACCATTTTACTATTTTTACTACTGTTTTTTGCTTTTGTCTGTTTACTTAAAGCTGCTGCACCTGATTTTTACAGTCTTAAAAACAAGATTTGCAGTGGTTCAGTTATTCCACACTTACCTTACCATCCTAATTATTCACTGCAATGAGTTTGTAAGCTTTTCACAACTTACGAGTCCAAAGCAGATCATGGTAAAGCTGACAACAACTAGGAACAATGTGAAAAGCATCAGATACGGGGCTTTTAAGTTCTTACCCATTAGTGGTCACCACTTACCACTTAACTGATTAACCCTGAGCAAGCTTTCAAACTTTTAATATAATTTTTTAGGTCTATGGGAAGAGTGAACGAGAAATTTACGTCCGGCACCGAGGGGTGAGCAGTCACTGTTGAGCTCCGTTAACAGTGCTGTGACCAACCCTTGCGTGTCTCTCCTCCAGACCAGTCAGCAGGCAGGCAGACTCACACAGCTCCTCTCAGCTGGTCGCCGTGTGCTTTCTCCAGGCCCAGAACGCTGCACAAACAAAACCAGCCAAGTGTGTCTACTTCCCACTGCGGTGTAAGGACCCAGCACCAGGAGCGCAACAGCCCTTACATCAATCCCACATCAAGCTCAAGCGGGTACATGGCAACGGGGGACAACCACAGATGTTTGCCGAAGTTATCGAAGTGTGTGTGCTTGTTTCTTCAACATCATGGAGACATTATGGAACAAGGAGTACCCATCAGTAAACAGAGCACAGCCAGGTAAGGGGACACCGTGGAGCACCCAGCTACCACAGAATGGATTTTACAAGAGTTGACAGCTTGACTGTGACATTTTTATTGAGATTGATGCTTCCAAAGTGAAAGTGGAGACAGATATCCTACAAGGCAGATCATTTGACAGTAATGTAGACTTGTTTTGAGCAAAATGTGTTTCCCCGCAGTACAGACATATTGTAACCAGCTCTTAAGTTCAAAATAAGTTTGCTTTGCGCTGTCTGCATCTAATCTGAAAGCATTTTACTCTCTGACATACAGGAAGTGTTAGTTGTTAGGGTTAACGTCACAGCAAAAGTTGTGTGAGAGTTGTAAAAAGAGCGTATAAACTCGTGAATGATCGTAATGCAAAAGGTAACTCTGAGCCACTGCAAACCGTTGGAAATGTTTTTGATTTATGAAAAAATAAGCACTGTATTCAAAATTGGTTGACAGCAAATAAGTATAAAAACTGCCAAATCACTTGGTACATTTTAATCCAGATCTGCACAAAAATACAGAAGCATCCTCTTCAAACACAACACATCAAAAAGTTTAAAACATATTGCAAAATGAAGAAGTTTCCAGTAGCACATTTTCAATTCTCGAGTGGAACACAACATGAATATAATTTGTCTTTTTGTTCATTTTCAATTGCAGTGCCTCTCTTTGTTCCTCGACAACAGAAACCCATTGTCAGTCGTCACACTAGTTCATTTGGACTGTGAAACCTGGCTCTGTGATTACGACTCATTGGCACATTTGTCAGAGCGCGGAGTCTTAAAACCCCAAAACGGAATAGAAAGTGGCACCCAGCTGCTCCACAAACGGCAAACTCAAAATAGTTTCCATTCTTCAGGCAAAGTAAAAACATGATCTGCCCAACATGACACTTCATTTCAAGTCATAACATCTCCTGGAATCGTCAGTGGTGAACACATTTAGACCAGCACAATGGGGAAAAAAATGATGGTTTGAACACGAACGCGATTACTGTTGAGATCCACCACATCATTTATGGTGCAAAGTTAGCAACAAAGAATTTTAAATGAATATTAATCTAGTAAATTTAGTAACAAAGGAAGTCTTCTGCTTGAGCCTAATTTACATCGACTCCGTCACGTCCGCCGTAACATATAGAACGCATTAAACGTAAATGAGCATCACCACATCAAGTCCCTGATCCACAAAAAAGCAAGGTAAGCAAGGTTTTTTTTTGACAGACACAACTATTTATAGCCAAAAGGTAAACACAGGAAGACAGTGGGACAGATGGAACCTTTAAATTTGTTGTTTCTGGCAGACAAAAAGCAGAGCTGGACAACGACACTTGCCAAATTACTTGCGTCAAAACTTTATTTGCAGGTGGGGTTCCATTTCGCTTCCATCTCTTGTGGACATATTCAGGATTTATAACAAACACTGAAGACGTGGGATATGTACAAAAGCCAAGCAAGCAATGGTTTTAGCTTTTAATTTGATGGAGCAGTTGTTGAATAGTGACTGGAAGAAGCATGTTCAGAACAGATCAGAAAACAGGGAGCAGTGGATGAATGGAGGGGAGGTCAAAGGAGCCGAGAAAATGGAAAGATGTGGACGAGAGGAGACGCGCACACCCAGATGTCCCTGTATCTCTGAGATAAATGCAAACTGTGAACAAAAACACGTTTCACAGCAGCATTACCTAGAACTTTCAGTTAAATATGCCATTTTAGTAAGTGCAATCGCCTGATCCTGATTTAAAAACCCCTTATTAATAACCTAAGTCATCCCTGCACAGCTCTCCACTCTGCCAGTCGGGAGGTGAGTTTTGACGCTCGGTTGCTGGGATTATTCTTATTATGCAGCCTGGACGATAATCAGAGCAATTACGCTGTCGATAAATGAGAAACAACCCATTAATCGTGGGTTATGTCGGTTTGCTATGGGGCCAGGGATTAATTCATGTTACGACCTTGAACATGGCTGTTATAGCGGTTGGTGTTAGATACCCGCACATGCAGTGGAATTTTCCAGATTTCTATAATGAGACAAAAGGCCAGGCCGAGACACTAAAAATGATTCTTACAAACTGTCCGATATGCGTGCAAGATTTGAGTTAGGCAAAACTTTACTGAGCCGCGAGGGAAATAACTACCGAAATGTACAATATAAAAACTATTCTTGTCTTTGAAAGAGTAAACAAAGCGGTAGTAATAAAAGTACAACATGCAAAATACAAGAAAATACAAGAGGGTAAAGACATACATGGAACAAATGAATATGAGAATTGACATGACATATGGTTATCTCATAAGAGTGCAGTGTGAATGTAGTCTTTGTGGGAGCAGGACTGCAAGGATCTGTGTTAGAAATAATAAGTCAAATTCCAAATCCACCATTACAGAAGCGTTCTATTCTATTTGTGCTAGTGCCAAAAAAAAGTTGTTAAGGTTGCACAATAAAGGGCATCTACAAACTTGGTTAAACTACTTGCATGAGAATGAATATTACAGTCTATAACAGCACGAATAGTGACTTCCTCTGTAAATATTCTAATGTGCCTCTTTAACCTGTGGGACTGTTATCTGGGTTCAGTGTTATTTGGCACATATTGTACAGAACTAAATGCCTCCCATAGCAGCCTCACATGAATGCACACAACAGAGGACCCAATTATACTGAGGCTGCATCACAAAGGAGCGCGGCTTTAATGTGCGGCCCCGCGTCTGGGGGTCACTGTTTGTGTTGTGCTCTGCTCTAAAGCACTCTTTCATCAGGCAGAAGAGCACATGGCCAGCTAAAAGAGCCAGGCTGTCCGTCAACCCACTGGCCAATATTTTGAAGTGAGAACACGACAAGCCGCAAAGAAGCACAAACAAATCATGAGCTGATCTTTCAAATTAATGATAACGATATTGTCTTTATTAACAGCTCGCATAGGGGTTTGTTGCGTTATTTTTTCAGGCTTGAAAATTGTTCCAGCAAACTCTGTGCAGTTTATTAGCAGATAACACTGAATAAAACCATCTGCACAGACTTGCCTTTCCAAATAATAGGCGTATGCAAATTTAAATGCTATAGTCGTATGTTACCCACTCATTGTACAGACACACTGTATTCATAAGATGTTAAAGGGCTTTTGGGTTGAATAATTATTAGAAGAATCAGAAGAAAAAAAAAAAAAAAAATCTTGGTTTTGAATTATGTAAAAATGTTGGATGAACTTCATATCTTCATAAAGGTCACATATGGTTTTTCATTTTGCATGCATTTCTTTAAATTTCTACAAATTAGTCTGACCTTTTCGGTTAAGGCAGTAATATCAGAATTGTTATGCTAGTGCTTATTTTTTCCACCCAATTATCGTTTCATTTAAACTTGTAAACACTTAACAGAAAATAATCAATAATTTGCAAATTAAATCAAGAATAATAATTGCTGTGGTTCAAACTGGGCACTTAATCTGAAGTAAACATTCAGTGATGCCATTTTAATCAAAGTCACCTCTTGAACTTTTACCAACAATTAGCTGCCGAGCTGCTTATTTTGAGGACATTATGCTTGGCAACACTATAATTAATTCCAAATGTGATTCTTGGCTCAATGTGCTGAACCAGTGTGTTTGCGCAGTCTTTCTTGTGTACAAAATGTCTCCATCTCTCTCGGGAGAGATATGTTGTCGTTGGGGGCACTCCCGGCCAACTCTAGTGATCCATGGCAGGCTATAAAAATCAGGACAGGCTGCTTATAATTGCTGGAAAATGTCAGCCCAGTTGATTAGCAGTGATTTGTACTAGTGCAAGGGAGTGTGCATAAAAAGTGCAGTTGATGAGCGCATCTTTAATGACGCTCATGCATACTAATGGAAAAGGCTGATTCCGCTCCACTTCTCGCCGTAAACATATGCAAATTTATGGTGCGTGTTGTCAGACTCGGCAGACAGTGGTCTTAATGAATGAAATACACAGATAGGACCTGTCATTATGAGCAGCTAAGTGGTCAACGCGAGGGAATCTTCCAGCTGTCTGCAAGAATCCTCCTCGTGTAAATACGGCTTAAACGCCAACACATTTGTACTAGTGAGCTTGACACTGACAGGCAAATTCAGTCCACTGAAAATGTAAACTCGATTCTACAGGTGTCAAAATGCAAAAATAACAATAACAGGTGCAAAGATAAAACAAACTGAATTAAAGCAAATATTGCTAATGCATTCCTTACAAAATGCAAATAGTTCCCATGGTTCAAATGCAGAGGAAGTGTAACTTAACCTCAGGCCTCTTGATGCATAAATACCTCAGATGCTGTTTCATGCACAGCTTCCTCCATTTATGCACGCTTGGCACTGGAACAAAACTGGATTTTTTTGTCTAAATCTTGCCAATTTTCATGAAATTTTGTAATTGGTTTAGAGAATTATGCCAGTCCCTCAGAGACACTGAAATGCCAAACCGTGTGGCAGTAAAAAGAAGGATAATGAAATGCTTTCAAATGGTCATTTGTGTTAGAAAAAAAAAACTTCCTCTCATTAATTTGGAGCACGCGAAAATCATAGAGTGGCTAACAGTTTAAATAAAGAAACCACTTTTATCAATATTTGCAAGAAGCAGAAACAAATTACAGGGCAAGTGTGAATGTTTCATTTTTTCTTCCAATAGAAGGCCACTTGTCTCTCACTGAGTAGCCATCAAGCGCGTTCGCAATAAAAACAGTAAGTAGATTAGTGGTGCCAAGTCTGTGAAGCGGGAGGAAAAATGGAGTTTGACACTATTAGCATGGTCCAGCTGTAGCAGCAGATCCCCCATTGAGAGAGTAATGGAAAATGCCTCTCAGACTGTGGCACATGAAGACCAGTCCACACTGAAACGTGAAGCACAGAAACATTTTGTGTTATGAGACTGGGGTGATTTTACTAATGACCTCGTGAGCAACAGAGCTTTGAGTCTAAACCGTGTTGGACACATCCTATAGTTAATTGAGCCATTTCAGAGTTCACGCTGTATTTTTTATTGTTGACCATCAAGTCTGAATCACCTCCTAACTTAAAATATCAATATCTAAGACGACAGTGCACTTGTTTTCCAAATGCAGATCAGCAAAAGAAGACCTTAAAGAGCAGGCATTATGCAAGATCAACTTTTGGAGCTTTCTACCATGTTATAACATTGTTCCCAGATTTAAAAAATACATCTGAAGAGCTTTAATATGTCATCCATGCATGTTTGAGTAATCTTGCAGTCTCTCCCAGGCATTATTCAAACCCTCTTTACTGTTAACAGTACGATCCTGCACAAGGCTCAGCCCACAACACTACGTAACCCAAGCCCCTGCACGGCCATTTTCATAAATATGTAAAAGCAGGATCAAACTCCTCTGTGCCACATGGAAAACAGCTAAGTTGTATATTTAAGCTTTCTTCCTAAATAATGAACATAAATCCGTAGATGACAAATGTGACAAATGGTGCTACTAATCAATAGATTGTTCCAAGCACCATGTTAGAGGACTAATCAAACATGAAACTACTAGGCTTTCAGTTGGTAATTGACAGCAAAACACAAACACGCAGACATATATATGGAGGTTATTGTCTCTAATGATGCAAGGGCAGTGTGGCTCGTACATCAGAGGCGTTACGCAGTGATTGAAGGGGTAAGACTGGGATGTGACACAGTCCTTTGGAAAACAAGCTGAAAGGACATACTGCTCATTACTTCTGTCATGATGTGATTTTTCTCATAGTGCGATTTAAGGCTAATGCGGGGCACAAGCATCCTGTTAATGGACAAGCCTGGAAAACACTTACACTCTCTGATACACCTCCCCCAAACTCACCAGCATAAACCACAAGCTGTTGACCTGCCTTGCCTGATTCCATGGGCACCTGTTTCCATTCGACAACATGTAAATGTGCTATTCATGGTGTGAGCATCTGCCTGCCGCCACACACAGAATGCAGATGCGGGACTACAGGCTTTAGCCAGGCCACTCACGTTTGCCTTTGGGGCGAACGGAACAACAACTTGGCCTAAGCCTCCGCCGCGCGACACTCCCATTCTTCAACAGGATTGATTCTCACCAACCGCTGGCAATCTGACTCATCAATATTCACCGACGCTCAGCCCTAAAATAGCTCTGGCTCCAAGGATTTTAACTCTACGGAGGATAGCGCACTGTGCAAAGAGTAAAGGGAGAACGAGCACTGATGATTTCAATCATAGTTCTGTTCGGGAAAGTTCTCAGTCCGGAATTAAGGTATCAGTTTGTAATCCAAAACATTTCAGTGGTGGTATTATACTGACTAAGAAAACCAACTAATTTGAATTTCCAATTATAATACTTTTAGTCTTACATCTCCTTGGAATAGTCTTTTGGTTTGCAGTTGCAGAAAAGCATCTTACATTTTTTGTCACTAAGCCGTGTAATGTGGTCTGTTTAGCTAACGGCCTGACTGCGAAAGCCAAACTTAAAACTGGGATTACACACTTTTTCTTGTAATGGGTATATTTGTTTTCCTCCTCACAGAAACTAGTAAAACTTTGTGTCAAAATCCAAATGCTGTCTGCATCTAAGATAAAATAATGGAGAACTAGTGTGCATTAGGCCTGTCATAATCATTCCTATTATAATATGACAGATGGAACTATCATTTTTTAGCTTAATATTTACAGTATTTACATTTTTTTTTGGGAATGTTTGATTATTTTTTGGGAATATGATCAGTTTGAGCTGTAGAAGGTTGAATTAATAACCTTCTATGACTCATTACAGATGCAAACTAAGTACTGAAGTGTTTCTTTCTGCTGTTTCTTTATTGCAGCTCATGGTTTTTAACAATATTGTAGATTTAGAATAATTTATTGTGGTATAAATCCGCTCTTGGGTTAGTATTTCAGTGACATACATTTGTTTCAATACTATGGTTTATTGTCTACATTTACTTCAGCAATATATCGTCCTTCAAAATGTGTTATCGTGACAGGCCTAGTGTTCATCCTGGCCTGCTATTCCTGGCTTACTTCCCTATCTGAAAAAGCAAAGCACATGGCCACAAAACATATGCATCTAAAGTGTTGATGTAAAAAAGATGGGAGCATATGCATCAACAGGTAACAGTTTAATTCTAAAAGATTTTTTTTTTTTTCAGACCAAAGTACAGTTCGTTTTCATGTGACATCTTCTCTTCTCAGCTGATTTACACAAGGTTTGGCACCATCTTCCTCCTGGTAGAGGCAGGACGACAGCCTCATCTGCAGTTCGGCTTTTTCAGGACAGCATCCCACGTGTGTGAGAGTAAAAAGGCCCCCTCGTCCCGGTTTATAGTCCAGTGTAAAACCAGTGTAAATCAGCTGACAAGACACAACGCACTAACCGCCTGGTCTGAAAAAGACTGTTATAGAACATATTATCAGAAGACCAATACACACTTCCTCTTTTTACAGTTTCAAAATAAGGTTGCACTCTTAGACTGTATATATAAATGGACATAGCGAACCTTCTAGCCTCTCCTCTCTCTGTAACTGCTGCTGTCAGGCTCATCATTTTGGTCTTAAAATGTTCATATTAACCTGTTTTATATGATCCTGGCATTTTTATTTCACTATTGTGTCCATAACTCAACATATGAACATTAATAAGAGACAAATCAGCTGCCTTCTTTCCCCAAAGTTGCTGCCGCTACCATTAGCCACTCTCTTGATTGACAGCATTGCTAAGCTGTCAGATCTGGGGAAGGGGCATTACCTTCAACTCCAAATTCGCCACTATAACTGCTGGCCTCGATGAGCTCCATTTGACTGGAGCTGAACACTACGGGTGACGTCACACTCACTTAGTCCACTTCTCTGTACAGTCTAAGGTTGTGCCGCACCTTTTACAAAAATAATATTACTAATAGGACTAAGTAAATCAATACTTCGCTTTAGACTATTTTAAATGTACTTCCTAAAATACCCGGCCTCTGAAAACCACAATTCCAACTCCAATCTCCTCTGTGCCTTGTCCTTGACCTGAAGTGTGGCTGACTTCATTTTCTCCCTGGGACTGCAGTGAGCTTCACATTTCCTCTGTGAATGACTGATGAGGCAGGCACATAGCTCTGCTCTCCACCACTGTCCCCTCCATTCCTGCACTTTTATCAACCCCTCGGTCACCTCCAACAGTGGCTATGTTATGCTTAATTAGAATCACTAGGTAAACCTCATTAAGTTCCAATTAAAATGACACCACTGCTGCAGATAAAGCAGGGAATTGGCACAAGAAATAATTATGCGTACATTTGGAACTGATTGTGTGGAGCGCGTCCATTCCAAAAACAAATAGGAGATAATGATTACTGTTTAATTAGTATAGCTGTGAGAGACCTTGTACCTCTTACACTACAGTTTTTTTGTTTTGCTATTTTCAAATCATATCAGTTTGTCAGACGTAAATTGTCTTAATACCCAGGATTTTATTAATTTCTACTATAGGCAGTTTCTTTTACTATGACGTAGGGCCATTGTAATTGCAATTAATCTGGAAAAAGTTGATTTTTGGGAAGGTTTCTGACCCAGCTGTTAATTATATAGGGTGACCGAAAAGTCACTGACTCTTTTTAAATCTTCAGTAGCTCCTATAATTCTTAAGTTATACTCACCAAATTTTAGCAGTAGGTAAACTGAACCTTCTGAGATTTTTGGCAATATATACAGTTGTAAGTGTTCACTTACACTTGAACTTACCACTACTTAAACTAGGGGAAGTAAAAATGATCTAATTTTTAAAAATACGTTTTTTTAAGTGTCCACCATTTTCAATTTGGCACTGAATAGCAATTCCGGGCTTATGGCTCTTATTTGATTCTCAATATTACATTTTAAGTTGTTCATTGTCTGAGGTTTATTCACAAATGCCTTTTCTTTAAGATAGCCCCACAGGAAAAAATAAGATAAGATATGCCTTTATTAGTCCCACAGTGGGGAAATTCCAGTATTGCACCGCACAGTTACAGAACAGAAGGAAAATGGTACATGCAATAAAACAAGATAATGGATATAAATAGCTTAAAATAACTAAAAAAAATAGACTTAAAAGTAAACTAAAAATAGACTCTAATATAATATAGAACATCTCTGTAAAGTGACTTGAGTATTGCACATAGGTATGGTTAAATGACACATGTTTTAGTTAACAGTGTTATTATACAATCTGACAGCAGCAGGACGGAAAGACCTACGAAACCTCTCCTTCACACAGCGAGGGTGTGTGACTCAAAGTACCACTGTACAATGAGGGTTCATACCTCTGTGCTATATTTGCCCATATTAATGTCAGAAGGGTAGTTCTAAACGCTCTGAAAAAGTTAAAGAAAAATATTTGGAAACAAAAGAGTTATGAGTTTTTTTCAACTGTCAGTGACTTTTGGGCCACCCTGTAAATAGAAAGAGACAGAAATAATATATTTGGTACCATTCCCATCCCATGTGATTTTTTTTTCTGGAGGAAATGTGATTAGCATTTCATGTTTGGAATGTTCCACAGTATGATATTAAGCTTATCTATCTCTATGGTGCCACTAGGCTAATTTACAGGTAAACTCTGTGGAAAGGCAACACTATAATTACACTAACAGCAAATAATTTACATCTATGTTTCGAGTTTTAAGCAATGAAAACACAGATTGGAGTGAGTTTGACAAGGTCCTAATAGCAGTCCTGTAGGGTGCTCCTGGTCTGAGAAGTCATAATATTATACCTACGATATAATGTCTGTGCTTTGTTTTATTATGCTAACACTGTGTTTCTCATTGACTGTAATTATGTGAGTGAATAAATGTGTTAAACCCAGTCAGCGTGAAACATATAACACATTGCACGCCCTGACAGCTCAATACAAGATGTCAGGAACTCAAAGAGCTTCTACTCAGCAACTGACATCGAGTGTGGCAGTGTAACAAGTTTTCTGTTTCGTCTTTGAGGGATTTATATCAAAGTCAAATTGCTCCGCATATCATCCACAAAGAGTATGTAAGCTTTTCAATAGGATCTGCTCAAATCTCTATAATCCTTGACACCAGAATTAAAGCGAATCGTTTGATTTGAAGATGCAGGGCCTGTGGTAGCTCTTCCCGCTTCACACAGACAGACAGACAGAATATGGCACTTTTATTGTCCCTGTCAGAGTGGCACTTTCTTCACTCACTTCAGCCGTGACAAATGTGAGTCAGACTTTTCAGAGTCTCCAAAACTGTAGCAGCAGCTCTGGGTCTAGTTTAAATTACCCTGCATCAGCAAGTCAAGTAAATTACTATTAGCATTACAGATGGATCAAGAATCTGACCCCTCCATTAAAGATGGTCAAACAAAACGATTTTTCAACATACAGTTTTATGCAGATATGGATTATGCAATTTTCAATACGGGCATACTAATGATTGCTGTACTCCCAAATAGTTTGCAGATATACACAAAAAGTCAAGGCTAAATATAGATGAACCTTTGACAGAGGAATTTGTTAAGACTTATTTTGCATAATGTAGAAATAATATAGATTGAAAGTAGCTTTTTTATTCCAAGAAATGCTGTATGTAATAATGATAGTTGTCAGTCTTGGGCTTATGTTTAGACACACATTTTTGCATTATTGATTTACTCCTCGATCACTCATATCGGTTGTACGCCATTACTGCCCTGGGACAAACTATCAAAGTGTGGCTGCCAATCTGCACTTATGGCCTAATTCACAGTATCGACTTATCGTTCAGTATATGTTAGCTGTAACAGTATTTTTTGGGGTTAAATATTTGTCAACTGTACAATTTCTTTGCATTTGGTTGGATATTTTGGCATTTTTTCTGCACTGCAATAAGATTTGAGCTTTGAATAAACAGCTTTTATCACTCATTATAGATACAAACTGCTATACTAAAGTTTTATTCTGCTGTTTAACTATTGCACCTCATGTTTTTAACAATATTGTGCAATTGGAAAAGTCATCTCATCATTCATAAAAAGACCAGTTGAGTTTAACACCAAAAATGCCGAAGCTCCATTTTCCATTTGGCACAATGTGAGTGACTTGGGTCTCCTGTCCAGGTGCACTTCTTATCTTTGAGGCCACAGGATTTATCAGACACTCAGCCACACTCACTGAAGCAGGACCCCTGAGCCACTCTGACAGCTGGGACCTGGCTCCCATATCAACTCCAAAGTCAAAGTACTTCTTCCACTTTCTGAAGTTGTAACACTCAGTTTTTACTTTAAAAAATGGGATGAAAAAATATCCCGCTTAGTTTTCCATAGTTATCTTCTCAGTGCAGCTCCTTGGCCGGCTCCTTTATCTCATTTTACTTAGTACTTGAATCCGAAGTAAATTATTTCTTTGCAAAATGGAGGGGTTTCTTAAAATGAAATATTGATGTGCAAATGGTAAGGTCTTTCAGACATTTATTCATTTAAATAAAACTAAAAATAAGACACGTGAAATACTTAAATCACAGCAGGTTTAAACACTTCCTGGTGATTACAATGGTACAGTTGCATATCTGTAGTTCATATTATAATGCATTTATTTAGCTTTAGGACTATTTCGCTTTAGTCCAGTGAGTGTGGTTCTGTTAGCCTCATGACCATCTCTTTTCCTCTTCCCTCCAGCTCAGAGTGTGGCCCTAATTATTCTGCCTTGTGTGTCTTCACCTGCCTTCTTCGCTCCTCTGTCAGTCGGCTTTATCCTCCCTCTCTCCTCTCCTCCTCTCCCTCTCCTCTTTCAGAACGTCCGCGGGACAAGTCACTGCTCTTCACTCCTGTAGATTGGTTGTGAATTTTAAAAAGGTCTCAGGTATTTTCTTCTGTATGCATTTGAATAGGCTAATATTTGAATGTGCTTGTTATTCAGAATATATTGCTACTCGGTTGATTTGAGAACAGAATGTATTTGACTGTTCTGCTGTCAATCTCAAAGTGCACTACAGGTTCTATTGATTAGGAGGTATTTTAGCTGTAGGTGTTTCATGTAAGAATGCATTTTTACTTTTATTTGACAAATTGGTGATAGGTGATTGAGTTTAAGACCAGACGCGTAGTCAGAATTATTCTAGGAAACCACACTCTTTACAATACTTTACAAAGACATACACCGTCTTGCTTGTTGGGAAAAAAAATTAAATTACTAAAAAGTTTTCTAAAAGGCCCTGTACCCAATTTTTCAGATGCATTAGAGCAAAATGTGTCTTGTCCATAGACTGTATAAAGAAGTGGACGAAGTGAATGTTACGTCACCCACAGCGTTCAGCTCCAATCAAATGAAACTCGTCGAGGCTAGAGCAGTTATAAGACGAATTTGGAGCCAAGTTCCATATTTGAAATTTCAAACGCAAGTATCATAGCAACCGAAGAACCAATCCAGAGGGTGGCTGTTGAAGGTAGCGCCCTGTACTGCCCCACTGTCAATCAAACCCGCTGCTAACGCTAGCAGGAACAACCTCTGTGAAAGAAGGCGCCCCATTTGTTAGTTATTAATGTTCATATATTTAATCACAGACAAAATAGCAGAATAAAAACACCAGGATTTAACATTTTTCAAATTCGTATTAACCTGCATATGTGAGTCTGAAATGTTTTATTCTGCACTCTACTCCTTTAATGTTAATCTTATGATGATTATTTGTGATTATTTATGTTTTTATTATTTTAATGTTTTTTTTGTTTTATTCTGTAAAGCGCTTTGAATTACCTTTTGTACAAATTGTGCTATACAAATAAACTTGCCCTGCCTTTAAGACCAAAATGACAAGGCTCACTGCAGCAATTAAAGAGGGTGACGATTTTTCAATGTAAAGTGAATTGGAGCCAGTCAGTGGAACGTTAGCTATGTCCATTGATATGTGCAGTCTATGGTCAGTATAGATATATTGCATGAGCAGCCCTTGAGGACAAAGTATGGCAGCATCTAATTATAAAGCACTTTATTGTTTGATAATCAGGAAGTGCAACTTAGCATGCTAGTTTATGTTCACTTTACTGTCACAACAGAACTCCACTCTGGCATTTGACAGTTTTGAAAAGCACTTATAAACTCATCACGGTGAATAATTAGGATGCTGGGAATGTATAAGGTGAATATCTTACTTTTTTAAAATAAAGTTGCTCTGTTTTTCACATTTTAAGACAAAATCCTTTTTTCTCCGTACCACCATAAAAACAAAAAGAAAAAACAAAAAACAAAAGTAGTTCAGTAAAATGTTTTCAAATACTTGTTGTAACGTTGGCTGAATCCCGCTGTTACATTTAAGATTTTGTTCTTGTTTGTTTTACATTGTATATACTCACAGTTTTATTTGACTTAAAGAGTGTAAAACCATCTGGTGCCTCTGCTGGAGAACATTTCTCTTGTTCAGGCTCAAATGAAGCCTTGCTGAGACTCAATTAAAGCCAGGAGACAGAAAAAAATAGAACAACACACACTTTTACCCACAATGCCCTGCAGCTGCAATTTATCTAGAGGAATGCTCCACCTAAAAAAACTGTGATTGACACCTCTAACCTTCATTGGGATGTAATCTTCATCTTTAGCACTCGGAGATCTAATTAATTAGGAGGAATCTCATTTCCTGACTAATGCAGTTGGACACAGGCGTGATAGAAGGAGTGAAAGGGGTGGAAGGAGGGACGGGGGGAAGGGGGCAGTGGGGGGGGGGACTTTTCATCAGCGCCTCAGAAGTGGGTGCACCTTGTTGTTTTGGGAGAACAAATGAGCGCGATGTACACTGCATTGATCAGAACTGCTGGAGTTGTGCAGACTGACCAAAGCGTGTGCATGACTCACTCTTATGGGCCATAATTTACTCAGGAGCTTTTTATATTTGTCAGTTACTCAAGCCTCTTCTAGCACCTAACACTCTGGAGCTGTATGGTTACGCTTTTTACTTGAATATAAATGTAGATTATTAAGTATGAGCATGAAGAGAACATTTCAGGGGCCACTTACAAAGGGAGGGAAAACTGCATGAGAAGCTGATTACTGCTTTTTATGTGTCTCAGTTGACTGATTGATTGATTGATTAAACATCCTGTGCATTAAAAACCTTTCATTTAAAACATATAGTTCAATTAAATGTCTATTCACTATGAAACTTTTCTAGGGGTGAAAGCCCAGCATGTTTGTCTCCATGGAGATTACTTTTTTTTGCAAGTTGCATAGTTATAATAAAACAAACAAGTATTTAAAGCCATTTTAAACTGTAATTTGAAGTGATGCATTTTTTGCCCTCTGTAACTATAAGCCTTCTGTAAATGTCTCAATTAAAATTTCTACTACTACTACTACTACTACTAATACGACTGCTGTGACTGCTACTACTGCTACTACCACAGCTATTACTACTGCTACTACTACTTCTGCCACTACTGCAGTTACTACTACTGCTACTATTACTGCTACTACTACTACTACTACTAATACTACCACTACTACCACTACTACTACTAGTACTGCCATTACTACTACTACTACTACTACTGCTACTACTGCTGTGACTGCCACTACTGCTACTACTACTGGGACTGGTACTACTACTACTACTACTACTGCCACTACTGCAGTTACTACTACTGCTATTACTACTATTACTGCTACTTCTGTCAATACTGCACTTACTACTACTGCTACTACTACTACCGCTACTACTACTGCCACTACTACTACTGCCACTACTACTACTACTACTACTACTACTACCACCACCACTACTACCACTACTACCACTACTACTACTACTACTACTGCTGCTGCCACTACTACTACTACTATTATTACTACTGCTACTATTACTGCTACTTCTGATACCACTACTATTACTACTGCTACTACTGCCACTACTGCTGCCACTACCACTACCACTACTACTACTACTACTACTACTACCACTACTACTACTACTACTACTACTACTACTACTACTACTACTACTACTACTACTACACATATTAATTAATAACTGTGTTGAAATGTGTTAACATCACAGACTCATAGGTAGTGATCGCCGCATCAAAAAACTCCATCTGCTACTCTGCACCGTCTCCACGTTATCTCAGAGCAAACAGTCAGAAATATCCTCCCTGCTCCTTCTGCGTGTGCTTCATTTTGTTTACCTACACAATAACTCCGGCTGCTCCCCTTCCTATAAATGCAAACTTCATTAACATCTACCTCTGCTACACATCGTCTCAAGTTTAGCTATGGATTCTGCACACTCCAATACAAAGTGCAGTGCCAGGAATAAAACATTTGTTGTGTTACTAAAATTGTTGTGATTCATCTGTTTTTTCTGCTTCTGGGAAAACACTTCGCATAAAGCTCACGCTCTTAAGAAGCCTTGTAGGTATTTTCGACAATATTGGAACTCATGTGTCTAAAATCCCTCGCTATAGACCTGCTCTTAGCTCGATCTATACATACACTTACATCTAAGCATTGCATCTCCATTTCCACCAATCAGCTACCTGCATATTTCCAATCTCTTCATCTTAATAGGAGAATGAAAGGAGAGTTTATAAAGTGAAGTGAGCATCAGATCCGCTGTAATGAAATCTTATCAGTGTGTTCTTGCCGCTGTATTATTTGCATATAAATGACATGATACAATAACTCGCTTCTACCTGGGAGGAGTAAATATTTCTCCTCCCGCTTTGTGTCTGCGTGCGGTGACACCAGAAAACGAGATGCTAATTGAAGAGAGGAAGCGTAGTTACGTGACGTCTGACATTCAATTATGTTTGCGGGATCAGATTAGGAGCCGGACCTGAGAGAAAAGGTAGTTCGGAAACAACATTTTGCAGTGCGGTGCAAGCGCGGACTCTTGAAGGATGTAATTTGAATGGTTGTTTGAATGGCGGGGCTCTGAATAGAATTGCTACTCTATGACCTGCCAGTAATTGGATGTCCACAGAGCAGTGTTGACAGAGGAGCAAGATGCCGATGCAGAGGAGAAACAGGAGATAGACCAGGGAACAACATAATGCACGGAAATGCCCAATTTAAACACTGCGGTGAAGTGGTGACATGTGTGTTCAAGATAAATAGAGCTAGTTTAGTTCTTTGTCACAAACAGAATGCTATAGGCTTCAGCAGAGGTTTTGGAGGTTAAAAGCAGTGATGTGTAATGCGACTTTTCAATATAAAGCTTCCGACGTTTAGTTTTGGTCTACAGCTCGATGAAAACTCAATTGCATAGAAACAAATGGACCGTGAGCCTGGAAAAAAAATAAAAATATAATAATAAAATAAATAAATCAAATTAATAAAATAAAATAAAATTAATAAATAAAAATATATATAAATGAATATTAAAATGATCTTTTTTCACAATAATGGTATCAGTTAGATCTGGTCCATCTTTACTAGCCACATAGTGAGATCACCATTACACTATGATGTTTTCTTACTGAACCATACACCTCCAGCGTCGGGCTAAACCACACACAGGGTAAAGTGTGCCTCTGCTCCTGTAATCACATCACTCAGCTCTCACATGTGTCTCTGCATTCATCCAGTGTCTCCTGTGAAGTACAGCTGAGCAGATAATGTCATGTAAACATATGTACACTCACATGCATGTACACACAGGTGCATACCATATGCTCACAAATGACATGCTTTCTATAAACTCTACAGCAAACAAAGATAAGCTCCAAAGTGCACAAAGATTATCATGCTGTGAATGTGCCATACTGTATCTGTCCTTATTTATTCATTTACACAAGATAATTCAACATACAAAGTATACAACAAATATCATATATGTTTAAATCTAAGCTTCTTCTTCAATTTTTTTTTTTTTTTTTTTTATGTATTTATTTACTTATTTTTTATTTATGGAACATCGAGGTCAAGTCATGGGATAACTCCATCTAAATACATAGTGCACGTTAAAGCAGATGTATTATGAAAAATTGTCTTTCCAGAGCTTTTAACCATGTTATGTGTTTCCCCTCATCATTTACCCTCCTGAAATTGTATCTGGAGTGATTTGTGCATGTTTGAGCAATCTTTAATCACTTAGTTTCAAGACGCCATATTGCAGATCAATCCCCATTTTATCTCGCTGCCACTACCAGCATAAGTCCACCGCTCTGTACTTTGTTCTCCAATCAAATTTTCTTAATCAGTGATACATGTAGAATTCAGCAGTCATTTTGATAGAAATGAAAAAAAAAAAAAAAAAATCTGCTTCTCGCTCACGTGATCTGCAGCTGCCCATCTTTGTTGTGATGAGGTTTACGGTGACGTCAGCTCCAATTGGGCACCTCCGTGTTCTAACACAGAAGTCAGCAAAACTGTTTATTTTTTATTAAGTTGTTTTAGCTGAATATTATGATTTAAAATGTGCAATTTATGACATAATGATGCACAGGTGTCATAGATTATAACTATATAGCACTCACAAGCACATTTTCTTTAAAGCAGTGGTTTAACACTATATATATATATAAAAAAAAAAAAAATATATATATATATATATATATATATATACATATATATATAAAATATATAAATATATATATATATATAAACAAATAAAAGAAATAATAATAATAATAATAATAATAATAATAATAATAATAATAATAATAATAATAATAATAATAATAATAATAATAATAGTAATAGTAATAATAATAATGGCATTCTTGTAAATAACAGACCCTGAACTTGAATATGAAATGGATGTAAAAACCCTCTTGTTCATACTCTGAAAATGGCACCCACTTGGTCGTGTGTCCTCACCGCTGTGGAACATGCCGAGGATGGCTCCATCGATTGACCATCCTCTGCTCTGACAGCTTCCAGATTGGCCACCGAGCATTACCCAGTCACAAAGTCAGTGTGCCATTAGCGTCTGTCCTCTCCGCTTACACACACTGCCCACACATCACAAAGACTGCTGTGTGTGTGAGACAGACAGGAAAATGAGACACATGCACCTCAGCTCATCTGTGCCCACCTCCCACCAATAAACTTTCATTTTACTCATGTCAGGGGTGTTAGCCTACTGGCATCACAGGTGAACGACTGCTATTAATTTGTCAGTATACAAATCTAAAAGTCCAAATATGTTTTTTTATACTCTAGTTTTACTCAAAGCTGACAAACCTGGCAACCCATTTCTGCTGTTAAGAAGATTTGTCATGAGAACAGACGTTTAGCTGAGTCAGTGTGATACAGTTTAGCCAATCACAGTTAGCTGCATGTGCTCTGCTACTTTCAGCTGCAAAAGAGCCGTAAAATAGGTCTGTTTCAAACCTGATGGTAAATGGTCACATTTTTATATAACACTTTTCCACCTTCAAGTCACTCAAAGCACTTTACATCAAGGAACCACTAGCACATTCACACACATTTATACACCGGTGTACGCAGACACTGTGGGCAAGGTGGGTTAAGTGTCTTGCTGAAGGACATAACAATAGCATTCATGTGTGCAAGCTGAAATTGCACCGCCAACCTGTGATCTACTGGATCAGACCGCTCAACCAATGATGTTTATGTCGAGAGCGGGATTCGAACTGCCAACCTTCGGATCAGTGAAAAGCTGCAACTGTTATTTCATCCACAAACAACGAGACACACAGTTGAATTTATAAGAAGTAGGTCTACTGTTTATCACGTTACTTTTTTTTCTTTTTTTCTCTCAGGTGCGAAGAACCACACCAGAGGCTATTGAGATAGTGGTTGCTGACCCCGATGTTATACACTGCCTGGCCAAAAAAAATAAAAAAAAAAAAGTCACCACCTGGATTTAACTAAGCAAATAGATATGAGCCTAAAGGTACGAGTCAGGTCTAGGTTCAGCAACAGTCTGTGCTCAAAGAATGAGGTCAGCTGACTACCTGAATATACTGAATGACCAGGTTATTCCATCAATGGATTTTTTCTTCCCTGATGGCACGGGCATATTCCAAGATGACAATGCCAGGATTCATCAGGCTCAGATTGCGAAAGTGTGGTTCAGGGAGCAGGAGGCATCATTTTCAGACATGGATTGGCCACCACCGAGTCCAGACCTTACCCCTATTGAGAATATTTGGGATGTGCTGGAGAAGGCTTTTTTGTGGCCAGGCAGTGTACAAGTTATTTAGTTGGATTTTTTTAATTTATTTTTTTATTTTTTCCTAGTGGATTTTCATTCAGGTTTTAAACAAATAAATAAGTTGTCAACTGAACAAAATGCGTCCAGTTCATAATTATGATTTATGATTCTATGGTAATAAATTTATGAAGAAAATATGAACTGAATTACCACAGATCGTAATTGTTCTAAATTATAGCTTCCATATAGAACCAAATCCTGTTCAGTCCTGTATGTCACTTAACGCAAGTGAACCACATCTTGTTGTAGAGAAGACTTTACAGAGCAACCCGCACCCCCCGTGGACCTGCCTCCACTCATCTCCTCTGATTCTGTAAAAGAGCGCGTCACGGTGGAGCATATGAAAGCACAGCTGACTGCAAAACTCTGGATAAAAAACCCATCATGAATAATTAGTTTCTTTGGCAGTCCGGATCGGCAGCGTGTGATTGGCGTTCCTGTGAAGATGTGACTTCCTCTGTCAGGCGTACATCCACTCACACTCTGATAGCACCATATGTTTGTCTTTCACACGGGCCAAAAAGGCGGGCACGCTCACCAGAACTAATGACTCATCTCTCACAGCTCTCGAGCACGTTTCCTCTCTAATTAAACTTCTCCAGCATACAGCGATTTCAAATGTGTTCAAATGTGTTGTTGTATGTCTGTGTGTAGATTTTTAGGTGCTCATACCTGTTTGAATAGGATTACACCTAAAAATCATACCTGATAGTAATATGGGACATGCATGTTCTAAGAAAGTAGGTGAAAATGTGGTGTTACCTAATAAGTGTAAATAATGTGAAAAGGACACATTATGCGTTTTCTGGATCTTAGTATTAAAGGTCCTATGCAGGGCCGGCCCAGCCTATAAGCAGACTAAGCAGCTGTTTAGGGCCCTGAGGCCACCAGAGGACCCCCAAGATCACATACATTTATACTGAAAATAATATAACATATCAAGTTTTACTGGAGACAGGGCTTGTGTGTTTAAAGCAGCCTAAAAATCCCAATTATATTTGTTTTATACCTATAGTAGCAAAATATCTACTGCTACCTATGTTTGTTTTTGGGCCGGCCAGAGGTGAGGGCAGCTGTGTGTTTACACCAGTGCAAGGACCCTTTATAATGTAAATTTAGGCCCACTGTCACCAACTGGAACACTTTAAAATCCATCAGAAACATGTCTAGAATTTTAAAAATCTTAACTCCACTTATATGTTTGTCTACTGTTCTTGTGACTCTGGTAGTTGTGACATTCTGGATGTTTTCATAATGTTGTCAAATGTGAATCACCAATAGCTGAGCCAGGAGGCATCCGCTGCCACAAATGTGAATGAGACAATATTCAACTTAGGAGCCCCCTGAAAGCTAGGGCCGGCCCTACTCTTATATTATGCAAAATGAACTCTTATGACCTTTTATCCATGTTAGAATGTTGTTACCCCCCAAAAAACACACCTGGAGTTCTGTTTTGTTTCATTCACACATGTTTGAGTAACACTTTATTATGTGTTTGTCTACATCTCCAAAGCTCAAAATGCTCTGTTCCACCTTGCGATGTCGTAAAGTTTTTCAAGTTAACAGCTACTTTTTTATTTTAGTACAGAGTGGAAATTCCAGGACTGAAATTATCCAACTGATTCTAGTGAAGGTGTATGGAGTTTAAAAACACAGAGGAGCATTTCCTGTATTACCACATGACATCACAAGGTGGAACTAAGTGTTTTCTGTTTGAGAGAAGAACTCAGCTTAAATATGCAGTGTTTGTGAGTTAAACATGTGTGAATGGACCAAAACACAACTCCAGGTCTGTTTGTGATGAGGAAACAACATTATGACATAGATCAGAAAATAGTGTAATATAGGCCTTTTAAACTATATCATGTGTAGATCATTCATTTACATTTTTAGTTTAATATTGATCTTAACCAGCTTAATAGAAACAGGTCCTTGAGTTTCTGTTCAGAATGACAGCGCTGACAGGCCCCACATAGACAAGGATCAGATTTCATTTACATGTTTTTATGGAAAATGACCATGGGAGATATTGAAACCCTAAATATAGCTCAGAATCTAAATAGTATGAATAATCGCAAGAACGTACAGAAATATGGGCAGGGATGGGGGTAAGTAAAGACAGAAGCGATCTCAGCAGTCAAGCCTCAAATGCAGGACAATACAATACTCAAACATGCATGAATCAAACTAAATACAGTAAGTTAAATATGGGGGAAAACACTTCTTCAGGGGTGTCCAAACTATGGCTCGCAGGCCAAATGCGGCCCTCAGACCAGTTTTTATGGGCCCTCAGGCCTCCTGCTTAACCGGCCCAATTGATCATAAGCAGTACTTTTAACAGCATATTAAACTTTTTTTTTTTTTTTTTGGTTGGGACAGTGCATGTTAATGAACAGACATGACAGGGCTGGGGTAGGTGGGTTAAGTGTCTTGCCCAAGGACACAACGACAGCATTCATCTGTGAGGGCTGGAATTGCACCGCCAACCTTCGAGTCAGTGGATCTAACCACTCAACCAATGATGTTTTATGTAGAGAGCGGGATTTGAACCGCCAACCTTCGGATCAGTGGACAAACACTCAACCTACTGAGCTACTGTCGCCCCACTTTCTACCACTACACCTCAAACATCACATTGCACTGTGATACAGATCTAAAATGAATGTGTTTCCAGCCTTATTAATACACAGCGGCTCTGTTAAAGATGTGTATAAAGCACCGCACTGCATTGATCACCCGTCTGTGGCCCTCCGCTTTGAATATGTTTTGGGCACCTCTGTACTACTTCATAAATGCTTAGCTGCCCAAAGTGCTTCACACAAAAATCAACAAAACAAATATACAGATAATACAACACACAGGCAAAGAACAGTAAAACAATAACACACAAAAACACAGAAATCCTGTCTAGCTAGAATTAAATGCCAGGGAGATGTGGATTTTCAATGTTGTTTTAAACTGTGTTAAAATGTAACTAAACAAAACATGAAGAGGGCTCTATTGTACATATCCATCAGGAGCTAGATATTTAAGGAGAAATCAACAATAACTCATTGTATGTTTTTCTGATTATGATTCTACCTACAATAATATGAAATAGCAATAAGACCAGCAGAATAAATGTAAGTTAAATATCATAGAACATTCCAAGGAGACAAACATGTGGCAGTTTTAGAGCACCTTTAAACTGCACACATGTTAAATATGGCCATAGATATTACCAGCACCCTGATATTACTAGTACCAGAGAACATGAAAGCAGCCCTAAAAGCAATCGTTGGTCAAATCATACGCTGCTATTGATCAAGCCTGTTTCATGTAATACAGGAACGAGCCTTAAAAGTGACGGGTACAAACATAGGGGTGGAATAAATGTGCATATCAAGACAGAAGTTTACACCCCAGAGACAGCACTACAGGCCGAAACACTGATTTCATGTGACAAAATGGATTTTCCAATTTTCTGTGGATTGCTTTGTGCTTTCCCCAGGGCAGGTGAAGTGTCTATCCAAACACACTTACAACTCCAAGTCAACTGTAACGAAAGACTTAACGCCAACAAACTTTTCTATTTATTTTCAAATTTTCTGTCGTCTATGCTAAACTTGCTGGCCTTGCCTTTTGTAATGTCTGAACCACAATAGCTGGGTAGCCAGGATATGCCAGCTTTATCAAATCAGATTAGTGGTTTGAAGAAAGTAGCTCAGTAGGTAGAGTGTTTGTCCACCGATCCAAAGGTCGGCGGTTCAAATCCCACTGTTGACATAAACATCATTGGTTGAGTGGCCAGATCCCACACATGAATGCTGTTGTGTTCTTGAGCAAGACACATAACCCACCTTGCCCCATGTGTCTGAAAACATTGGTGTATGAATATGTTTGTGTAAAGCGCTTTGAGTACCTAAGTACCTGAGTAATGTGGAAAAGTGACCATTTACCATTAAGGGTACACTTGTAATAACTTGCTAAGCAGTCATGTAAAATCATCTTTTTGTATTATCTTTTCTTTGTGGGTTTGATTGGGAATGCACCACTGAAACTGGCATTGGGTATCACCTCTGATTCAGATAAAAGATGAACTGGTTAGTAGTTCTAAGATAATATATGTACTAAGACTCTTTACAGCAGGGGTGTCCCAACTATGGCCCGGGAGCCAAATGCGGCCCTCAGACCAGTTTTTATGCGCCCTCAGGCCTCCTGCTGAACTGGCTCAATTGATCATAAGTAGTATTTTTAACAGCAAATTCAACAATTTCTACCACTATAACCTCAAACATCACATTGCAGTGTGATACAGACCTAAAATGAATGTGTTTCAAGCCTTATTAATACACAGCGTGTCTGTCAAAGCTGTGTATAAAGCACCGCACTGTTTTGATCACTGGTCTGTGATGAAAAAAATTGGGCACCTCTGATTTACAGGCTCAGAGCTCAAGAAAGTCTCATACTGTTTGACTGTAACACATTTGGAAAACTCTTGCTAGAACGGTACGTACCCCATTGGTGCCTGTGGATTTCTCTCCTTGGCTGATCAAATTTGTGTTTGAAATAACAAAATAAATCAGCCTTAGGTATGTTTGGGACTTGGAGAAATAACGAGTAAATGGTTGTCAGTGATTAATGGCACAATGTACAGTCACACCTGTGCCAACTGCAATTAAGTTGAGAAAATGATCCAATAAACAATGTAGCCAAAGTTATCCAGAAGGACTATCTGGCGTTTCTGAGCCAGGAACAAAAGTGTTGGGAAAGCATGTGTAGAACTACTGCCGTCATCACCTATGGAGTATAAAAGTACCCCGGGAAACTGTTTTAGTTCACACATTTATCACGTCCACAAACAAGCTACTGTCTGGCCGAATGCCTCGCTCCAACGCAGCATATTCCAGCAACAGAACTTGGACATTATGTTATTAAATCTTGGCTCCAAATAACTGAAGATGGCTACTTTGGGGATCCAATCTTTTAAAAAAAAAAAAAATTAAAATACTCAATGGAGAAACTCATTACATTTTAAGAACTCTCTCCATCACAGAAATGGATACTAGCTGTATGGCATTTCCAATTGATATGCCATTACTCTGCAGAAGCTTTATTAAATAGCATTAGGTCGTTAGAGGATGCTATACTTGCAAATACTTGCTAACTAGCGGCCATGACAGATAAATAAGCACTTTTATATGTGAAATAATGCATTTGTTTTTGTAATTGTGAAGGAAGCGATTCCAGACCAGGCAGAGAGTTGAACAAGTTTTTTATCTGATATCAGACGAGTGAAAGTACAGACAGCAGGCACATGTGTTACATAACAAAGGAGCCTTCTTGGTACTGTCCAAACTATAAGCACTTTTTTTCATAGTTCGGCCAGGGGTGCAACTTATACTCAGATGTGATTTATATGTGAAATATATGTTTTTTTCTTCAGTATTATGCAATTTTTGGCTGGTGCAACTTATACTCCGGTGTGACTTATACTCTGGAAAATACAGTATACACTGAGCAAGGTACTATTTATAGAAGACTGGTCCTACATGGATGTAAACTCATTTTACATACTGCCCATACAAGGTCATAGATGGAAGGCAGGATATGTCACTGAAAAGATTGAGTGCAAGGGCTTCTTGCCACAGGTATATGAATAGCCGCAGCATGTTACAACAGTAGCTGGTTGCAGTGAAGACAACTTAAAATAAATACTGAGAAACAAGTTCATCTCAATGTCTGTAACACACAGTATTCAACACAAGGTTTAAGAGCAAAGAGATTAAACAGAAACCACCCTTTCAATTTGAATCTAGGTGAAAGAAGTTTGTATTTATGGAAAAGTTTTGTTGTATGTTATGTGTTAAATATAATTCCCAGTTTTTGACCTGCATTGGTTTGATATAAAAAATGGTGGTACATGCATCTGTATTTGGTAGAATGACGGATACTGTCTTAGAAGTTGTGGCTTTCACTCATCTAATTTGGCTCCAGACAATTAACAATGGCTCCTTTCTGGGTTAAATTTTTTTTTTTTTTTTTTTAAAGATTCAATGCAGAAACTCTCTCCATGTGAACACTCTCCACAGTGATGACATGCCATTTCTAATCAATTACTCTTCTGTTGAACACTGGTGTATGTTTCGCAGCTCATCAGGCCGTGCAGTGCAGTGGGCATGCTCGGTTCCGGATGGCAGGTTTTTGCGGGCATCTTGTTGGACACCACCAGAGTCTGTGCATGAGCTTGTATCACCTCAATTAAACTATGCGCTAAGTGTCTGACAACGCTAATGCTCCTCTCCCAGCACCAGGCCCAATCGATGTTCTGCCATTGGTCACCCTTCTGAAAAGCAATCATGCCGTTGTCTCGCTGTGGTTGGGAAGGATTTTAAATATACACACACATGGTAAACTTCATATTAGGCCAGGTCTTAAATCTGTGAGTGTAACATGATATTTTGAGTGTATTGTGTCTAAATCATTAAAAAAATAAAGCTATAAGAGGGCAAAAACTTCAAATGGAAGCATGTTAGCGTGAGGGCATCTCTTTCAATAATTACGAATGGTATTGTAGTGTTCAGGTGTGAGGAAACCGAAGTTCAACAGCAGTCGCAGTCTCCTAACCATAGACTGTATAAAGAAGAGGACTAAGGGAGTGTGACGTTACCCATAGCGTTTGGCGCCAATCAAATGAAGCTCATGGAGGCTAGCAGTTATAGGGCAAATCTGGAGCCAAGTTGCATATTAGGAATCCCAACCGGGAGTATCATATCAACCGAAGAGGCAATATGGAGCTTGGCTGTTGAAGGTAACGCCCTTTCCCGCCTCACTGCTGGTTTAGCAGGGAGCCAGCGCTTAGCAACACTGTCTATCAGACCTGTTGTACCAAGGCTAGCGGGAGTGAGTGACCGCGGGGGAAGAAGGCGCCTGATTTGTCTGTTATTAGTGTTTTATCTTGAGTTACAGACACAATAGCGGAAAAAAAAAAATACCAAGACCATGTAGTACAGGTCAATATGAACATTTTAAGACCGAAATGATGAGCAGCAGCAGAAAGGGGTGACTGACTTTTCCAATGTAAAGTGAATTGGAGCCAGAATCAGTAGAGGAGTGCTCTATGCTCACTTCCTATTTGGAACGTGGTGGCTAGCAGGTTATCTATAGTATGTCCATTTATATATATATAGAGTCTATGGCTTTAATCCACGCCACAAAAAACAAGACCAAAACAACAGCAGCCGCAATTCAGCCGAGCAAGTTGCTTAACTGGCACGTAACTGACAATAGATTCTCTACGTCAACTTATCGGGATAGCAACCAAGTATCCCATACAGAAGCAGTTACACAATAAGAGTTACAAAAATAACAAAGGGCGTCAACTCTGAACTAAACTCAGAATATTAGATTGTCACAGTATGGAGAAAAATACAAAATCTTTCTAGTTAACACCATTAATTGCAAAGTGAGAACTCCTGTTAGTCTTTGATCAAATGAAAAAAATAGCTGTTTGGTGTAAAATATATCACCTTCCACACCTGCCATCGAACATATTGTATTCAGTGTCACAATCTTTTGAAAAATGGATCTGTAGAAGCAGCTCAAACTCAGAACCAGCAGACACTATAGTGACATAATCCCACGTTAGTTTGTGCCAAAGCCAGTCCTGATCCGGCTGTTTGCCTACCTCTCTGTCGAGCAGCTTGGCGGAGATGACGGTCACGATGTCTCCACTCTCAGGGTCGATGTAGAACATGTTTGGAGAGGGTTTGTCAGGAGACTGTCTGATGATGTTGTAACGTAAGGCAGCGTTATCTGTGGCCGGGTCGTCTGCATCAAACGCTGTCATTCTCATCACTGTGGTGCCTGTGGGAGATGAAAAACACATAGTTCAAACTCATGCCGCTAAATAGGCAAGGCCAGTTTATTTGTATAGCGCAATTCTTACACAATGTAATTCAAAGTAATTCAGAGTAAAAGAAAGACCACAACACAACTGAATCAAAACATAAATAATCATCATAAAATTAACATTAAAAGAGAAGAGTGCAGAATAAAAACCTTTTCAGTCATATACACAGCTAAACAGAACCGTTATGGGCCTGGATTTAAACAATGTCAAAGTAGAGGCCTGTCCCACATCTTCAGAAAGACTATTTCAGGTTTAAGCTGCATAAAACTGAAACGGTGATTCCCCATGTTTAGTCCTGACTCTGAGCACCAGTAGGAGGCTGGTCCCTGAAGTCCTCAGAGTCTGAGTGGTTCATATGGCTCTAACATGTGGGAGATGTACTTTGGTGCTGGTCCATGGAGAGACTTGTTCACAAGCAGAGCTGCTTTAAAGTCTATTCTCTGAGCCACAGGAGCCAGTGCAGAGACCTGAGCACAGGACTTATGTGCTCGTACTTCCTGGTTCTAGTCAGGACCCGAGCAGCCGCCTTCTGGATGTACTGCAGCATTTATTCATTCAATTGCTGATAAAAAAAAACAAACAAAACGTCTTTCTTTGTGTGGGCTTGCCACTCCACAGATCTTACTACAAAAGTATGTACGAACAAAACACAAACTTCCTCAAAATGGCCTTCTTCTGGTTGGAGTTGGACTGCTCATTCCCACCTCAGGTGGTCTTGTTATAGATCACAAACTTAACATGGAACATGGTACTTTTAGTATGTGCTTTAGAAATGAGGCCCCTGACCTGTAACTTGGTGCTTTAATGCCATACTGTGGAACATTCCAAGCTAAGCAATAACATCTCCACCCTCCAAAAGCAAAGCATACCTTTAAACAATGTTAAAAAGTAATATGGGACATGACTCATTTTGATTTTGGGTTCAAAGTGCTGTTAACTTGGAAACTACCGCTTCATAACATCACAAGGTGGAACAGAGCATTCTGAGGTTTGGCGATGTAGACAGACTAATAATAAAAGCTTACTCAAACATCCGTGAATGAAATAAAACACAACTCCAGGTATGTTTTTGATGAAGCAACAATATTATAACATGGCTAAAAGCTCATACCCCTATTTTGTGTAATATAGGACCTTTAAAGTGCCATACATTTCTATGTCACAGTCACATTCCTCTTGAAAAGGCAGTGCTTTCAGTGGTACAAACAGCACATTTTCAGACCCGCTGTGCCCCGCTCGGCCTGAGACAGCTGCTTAAAAAGTTTGCCTTTGCTATTAATGTGTTTTCTGCCGTGTGTCAGCTCCAACAGCGGGGGGCGTTTTATTTGGTAATGGGAAGAAAAATGAAAATCCTGCTCGCTGCGGCTCATCTGAAATAGAAAGCAATCGGCAACACATTCTCAATCTGTGTCTGCGTTAGTGATGTGATTGGCCCTCGGCGGACCTCATGTGCAGCGTATGGGAACACAGGTGCCACTTACTCCAATCTCCTCACACACTCAACATGGAGAACACGGAGAGGCGCAGAGCTAAGTGTTGTTTATTTTAAGAGGGGCATAAATAAAAAGACAATATTAATACTACTGGATGTGACTTTATAGTGCATACAATCAGGGTGCTATTTATCCAAAAAGCAGAAGGGGGGATGTTTTTTTTTTTCTTCACATTTAAACATTTATTTAGGCTATTAGGCTATTAAATAAGGTCCCAAAACCACCATGACCATAACTCCATCACACCCCTGTGCGCATTCTTTGCACATATAATACAGGGCTGTCAACTCGTGCTGTGTGCGTGTGTGTGCGGCCGTCTCCCGGAGCAGTCCTCCCCTTTCGCTCGCTCTCTCTGCTCCAGTCATGGCTTTGCTGCTCACAAAATCAGCCCTCCTCTTTCTCTCCCCTCGCCTTGTCAATAAAACCTAAGTTATGGAAAGTAAACAGCCTTTTTCCTCTTTGACCCTTTGTCAATTAAAACGTCTAATGTCATCAAACATCCCACATGTTTCCGCGGGACTCTTTAGTCAGCTTGACAACCTGTTAAAATGCACTGAAATGCAGAAAATACAGGCTATTTTAACAAAAAAAAAAATCTTAAAGGGGAGCACCTCCAGACCAGATATTCCACTGGATGAATTTAACTCTTGTTCTATTCTGCTGGACACATGCCAGAGACCTTTCACAGTAAAACGCCAGCTTGTAGACTGCTGCTTAAATCTTGTACAACTCGGTGTCAAATTATAAGCCTCCCTGCTGTGCCACCCCAGTGAAAAAACGTGTACATATACTGACAGTAAAGATATAGGCCTAACTGGGATTGGGACTTGCCGAAATCTCACTCCAAGCTGTGGTGAAAAGTTGCCAGCTATGTATAATAAGCAAATAGTAATTAAAAGTCAACAACAAATCACCAGCACCGATGCCACGGCTCACTTAATCAATCGAGCCCCATCAGTTCTCTGAGGAGTCCTGGAAATGTCACAGGGGCAAAAATGAGCCGAAAACTTTCCTCCTTTCGTAAGATTTTTTTAGGGCGAGAATCAGGAGGTGCATATTTAGCTTGCTAATCGCTGCAAAACACCATTTAGAGCTGTGAAGAGCACTTATAAACTCATCATGGTGAATAGTTAGGATACTTGGAATGCAAAAGTTTTCGTTTTTTTTTTACTTTTTTTAAGACAATGAAACCAGGAAGACTTGGCGGAAGCTCAAGAGGATCCAAATAAAGAATAAAGAAAATCAGGAGCATTAATGCATGCAATAGATGCCCTGTTGATCCCCATGAACATAACATTAGCATTAAACACTGTCTTTGCAAATGACCTTATTATTGTTTCTTTCTCTGTGTGTGTTTTTTAAAATATACCTATGAGAAATCTGAAAAGCTACTGTTTACATCGCACAGGATATATGACTCATTTTTATTCACACCGATATTGCAGAACACAGCCAAATGCTTTAGTGTCGGAGGATTTCTCCTTAATACATCTACTTAAAGACCCTGTGCTGCTCTGCCACAGTTCATTATCCAAAGTAGTGACAGAAATGGACTAGAAAATGTAAATTCTACTTTAAACAACACAGGGTCTGTTAAGGCAAATAGGGGGCAAGGGAGCGTGTGTCTGTGTGTGTTTGATCCCCTTGGAATTTGCACTTCAAGGTGAACTATTAGTGGTTAAGTAAACGGGTAATCCTCCTCAGCCTAGTAATTACACAGTGGCGTCTTCTTCATTACCTTGACTCTGTTCCACTTCACACCTCACCAGGAGATAGATGGAGCCGCATGTGCATGTACAGTTACATACATACTCTAAACACACTGGCTAATTATCTGGGAAATAAGTGTGAAAGCTATGGCAAGATGGGGTACTACTTTTATATCAAGGTTAATGCAAATATTCCGCCAGTGGAAGAGGCATGGCAATTTAAAACTAATTTTGTTGCTATGGAATTGTACGATTCAATTTCATTTTATTTTAATTTTAATTTTTTTTTTTTTTTTTTATCAAACTGAAAGCCAATTAACTGTTTAGTGTTGATGAGTCCACATGAGACACCAGAGGCCGAAGAGTAAGTTGACTGTAATACTACGCCTCTCATTCCTGTTGATTAAGCTGGACAGATCTGACATTCACTCAGTGCAAGTCAAGACAGAAGGTCCACAAGTTAAATAAGGACGTCTTCCACTTATCCGGTGCCGGGTTGCGGGGGCAGCAGTCTAAGCAGGGACTCCCGGGCTTCCCTCACCTCAGACACGTCCGCCAGCTCCTCCGGTGGGACCCCAACGTGTTCCCAGGCCAGCCAAGAGACATAGTTCCTCCAGTGTGTCCTGGGTCTTCCCCGGGGCCTCCTCCCGGTGAGACATTCCCAGAACACCTCCCTCGGGAGGCGTCCAGGAGACACACTGAGCAGATGCCTGCGCCACCTCACCTGGCTCCTCTCGACGTGGAGGAGCAGTGACTCTACTCCGAGCTCCTCCCGTGTGACTGAGCTCCTCACCCTATCTCTGAGGCAGCCCCCAGCCGCCCTGTGGAGGAAGCCCATTTCGGCCACTTGTAGCCGCGATCTCGTCCTTTCGGTCACTCCCCAGAGCTCATGACCATAGGTGAGGGTAGGAACATAGATTGACCGGTAAATCGAGAGCTTTGCCTTTCGACTCAGCTCCTTCTTCACCACAACGGACCGATACAGCGACCGCATCACTGCGGACGCTGCACTGATCCGCCTGTCAATCTTGTGTTCCATCCTTTCCTCGTGAACAAGACCCGAGATACTTGAAATCCTCCACTTGAGACTCCAGTAGTTCAGTAGTACATTTTAGAATCTCCATCGGTGTCCTGTACACTGACATGTAAATTCAAGGCATTTGATTTGAGGTGTGAAAATCATAGACTGTATAAAGTGAGTGTGATGTCACCCACAGCGTTCGGCTTCAGTCAAATAAAGCTAATCGAGGCTAGCAGGTACTGGGGGAGCGACTTAAGAGAACAAAAGCACATGATTTGTCTGTTATTAATGTTCATAGCTTGATATACGGACAAAATAGCAAAATAAAAATACCAGGATCATGTAGAGCAGGTTAATATGAACATTTTCAGAGTAAAATGACGAGCCTGACAGCAGCAGTTACAAAGAGATGGGTGAAAGTTTTTCAATAGAAAGTGAATTGAGAGTTGATGGAGTCGGATTCCTATTCAGAACACAGTGGCTAGCAGGTTATCTATGTTCATTTATATATACATACATATGTCTATGGTGACAATACAATCCCAATCTCAGGATACAATCTGAACCTGTATCATAGTTGAAACAGGAAAAACCGGGTTTCTGTCTCCAGGTCTGTCTATTTGTATGTAAAATTTCAACAGATGAAAATAAATCCTCTGACGCCAATAGAGCAAAAGACTCAGCAGTGGATGATCCGCACAGACCGGAGATGAGCCCAGAGTTCAGGCTCGTGCTGTTCAGTCATCACTGCTCTCTCACACACCAGTCAGATCTGAGGTGAAAATATCAGACTATAGTAATACTATATCTGCTGCTCTGTGGGAAATTGGAAGAATGCTAAATGTACATAATATAAAAGTGTAATAATCTTGGCAAACTATAGCACTTTATCACAAAAGTCATATGTCCACTTTCAGGAGTGGAAGAAGTAAAACTACTGTTACTAGAGCCAAAAAAAAAATTCTAAATAAGATAAGATAAGATAAGCCATTATTAGTCCCACAGTGGGGAAATTCCAGCATTGCACCGCACACATAGAGAACAGGCACATATAGAGAACAGAAGAAACAGGGCAATAGATAAATAAATCAAGCAAAAGTAAAAGTATCACATGAAAAAATTGACTTAAGTAAAAATATAAAAGTACCTGTTTAAAAATGTACATAAAAGGTTAAAAGTAAAAGGATTTCATGCAGATTCTGAGGTCTTTTAAGGCTTCAATGAGGCTCATTTGTAACAAAGTTCAAATAGGTCAAATGGACAAATTGTCGTAGGAGTGAAGACGTTTCGTCTGTCCAGTTGACATATTTAAACTTCATCTTTTGCTATGCATCAGACCTGGACGACTCAGGGATTATACAGACCTCATCTGTAATGAGCATTTTTCATTAGACGACCCACTACGATTTGTACCCAAGGCCCAAAATTCATCTGTTACGCCCTGGCATTCAGTACCTGATTTTGATTCAGGTTCAGGGATTTTAACAGAGACAATTGAATCATTTTTTTCTTGTAATGAGCATTTTTATTAGATATATACGATTTGTACCCAAGGCCCAAAATTCAGTGTTACGCCCTGGCTTCAAATGTATTGATTTTGATTCAGGTTTATGCTGAATTTTGTTCAACAGAGACAATTGAATCATTTTTTTCTAGTTGTTTTTATTATTATGTATATTTTTTTTGCTCAAATTATGAACATGTTGAATATAAACCCATCAGGCTTTTCCCCAGGCCGCAAACAATAATGGAAAATACTTTTACTTTTCAGTCCAGTTCAAAATGTAGCAGAGTAGAAAGTGCATACTGTATGCCTGCTCTCAAATGTAAAGAAGTAAAGTAAAAAGTATCCACATTCAAATTGTACTACTACTACTATTACTTTTACTTTGTTAATTCCACCACTGCCTAATATGTTCTGTTGCAATTGTCAAAGGGGAAAAATGTCACTTGTAAAAATCTAATTATTTCGATACAGGGAAAAAACAAACTCACTAAAACTTCTCTTTTAGATTTATTGGAAGGATAAAATATACAATGCAATATTTAGAACTGTGTAGGCTCCACAAATGTTATTTCAATCCATTCCTAATTAAATGTTAGTATTTCTGGCTGTGCTCATGTTTTGCAAACTTTTGCCCGGTAGACTGAAAAATATTCTATAAAACACATCTAATTAGAGCTTGTCGATGATTGCCCATGGATGCTATGACGAAGATAAAAGGCCATTTGAAGTGAGTGCTAAATACTGAATCCCCCTGAGAACACATTTAATACAAAGTGTTATTTTAGTGGCACCTTTGATGTCTTCCTCTCGAGACATATCTTTTTTTGGTCCCTGCTTCTCAGAAACGGAAACCCCGCCCATGTATTCCACATCAGAGAGGTGTTAATGAAGTCTGCTTTCCAGGCATTAAACCTATAGAAAACCGTTGGGGTATTTCTCTACTGATGATGAGACAGTGATGTTTGAACTGAACATCTAAACAAAAACGCTCAACCCTTTTATTAGTACATTTTAATCTGATGGTCTGATTTTTCTAAAATTATTACTATTGAGGCAATAGTAGCTCATTTGGTAGAGCGTTTTTCCCTGGAGAACCCAAGAATCCTTTTCTTCTTTAGAAATTTTTGAACATTGCATTAAATTATTGCTATAAGTTCACTGATCACTGAAATATCCACTTTTTCAATTTTAACCCTTTATTCCCTAATTTAGGATCAGGGCCAAATTTGACCCATTGGGCTTGCTAATTTATCCAAAAAGAATATAAAACGTACTTCTAGACATTCTGCAAGCTATTACTAAAAAGATTAACAAAAAAAAACCCACAATTTTATCAACTGCTGGTTTGCTGAGAAGATGATTTTGTTTTATGTAGTTTTTCAGTTCCATCTTGTCACTACCACTTTGGCTCATTTTAGTTCAATACTCATCCACTAGGTGTCTCTATGCAGGGGCCAGAAGTGGCACTCTGGGCTTTTTGATTTTTTTTTTTTTTTTAATTGAAATTTGACCTTTTTTTGTTCATTTTGAGTAGCAGCAATCAACTGCAGCCAAATTTGACATTGTGGGTTCTCCAGGGCTAAGGTTGGCGGTGCAATTCCAGCTCCTACAAATGACTACTGTTGTCGTGTCTTTGGGCAAGACACCTAACCTACCTCGGCCCCAGTGTCTGTGTACATCGGTGTATAAATGTGAGTTTGTGTGTGAATGGGTGAGTGGCTCCTTGAGGTAAAGCTCTTTGAGTGCCTTGAAGGTGGAAAAACGCTATATAAAAACGTGACCATTTACCATTTAATGAATGCACCTAAAATCCAACTTTTCACCGGATGTAAAGAATGTGCGATTCAGCCTCTTTACCTAACTGTCTGAAATATTGCATCAGTGTGACAAAAATGGGAACATGACATGAGAGCATAAGGGAATAACACAATATTTTTACAAAACAAAAGCTAGTACTGCATGTTTCATCACTGCTGAGGCAATACTGCAGCGTACAGGGGGGAACTGGTATTTTAGAGTTTCAGTTGGTTGAGTTTGTCCACTGATCTGAAGGGTGGTGGTGGGATTCCAGCTCCCACAGATGAATGCTGTCGTTGTGTCCTTGGGCAAGACACTTAACTCACCTTACCCTCTCAGTGTCTCCGTGGAGTGGTGTATGAGTGTAAATGTGAATGTGTGTCTGAATGAGTGAGTGGTATAAAGCATTTTGAGTGCCTTGAAGGTGGAAAAGCGCTGTATAAAAATGGGACCAAAATGGGACCAGATTTGATCTTTAGCTGCAGTAAGTGACACAGCTCAGAGTTTTTCACCTCACAAACATGCACAGGTTGACTTCAACTAATGCATATCTATGAAACATTTGGAGCTAGAGCGTCCATTAACTCGCCCTGTGTCCTCCTCATCACGAAGACCAAAATAGAAGACAGTACCAGTCCAGCCCAGTCTGATAAACTGCAGACTCATTATCTCACAGCCAACACAACTTTCCTGGAGTTTGGTAACAGCAAGCTCACAACACTGCTGAATGCACTTTTTATTTAAACCCACCTTGGCAATGCAACAATCCCACTCTCACAGGGGAATGCAAATATTGTTTTGTCTAAGTTTTTCCATTCTTACCAACAGGGGAACTTTTCATAAATTAATTTAGCTGCTCCAATAATAGTAAGTTCTGGAGCTGAAAATGAGGGGCCCGTCGTGCTGCCTGTGTGGCGTGGAAACTAAATATGAAATAATGAGGCCTGGGCAGACAGGAGCGCGGTGAATGGACTCAAATGTGGTTCAGATGTGCTTTTCTGCCTGCTCTACAATACCCTGCCCATTCACTCTCCTCACAAACGCGGCAGCTGGACCATTGGCAACAACCTGATAATGGACATGGAGACTGGCTACAGCTCTGTGCCATCCGCGGGGAGGTAAAGCGAATGGTGTTCTAGGATTATCACAGAGGGAAATATGCTTTTAAAATCATTACAGTGCATTTGACAGATTTTCACATTTTTCTGATTATTACATGGTTTGCTGGGGTAGTACCTGAGGGAAATATTTATCGTAGCTGCACACTAGTTCAGTGGTAGTTTAAAAAAGTTGAGATGAAAAGTACCAAAATACAGGATGAAGTGCTGGGTTTTAAAACAAAATACTGCTACCTGTTGCCTGATATCCAGAATACACACGTCTTCAATGCTTTATGAAGATGTGAGTCACCGATGAATCTCCCCGATTTCAAATGGACATGATTGACAGGTAGATTAGCCAATCAGGGACACACATGGTCCACCATATTGGAAAAATAAAGGAAAAAATATATATATCACAGTGGGCTGAAAAACACAGTGGATTTCTGCAGAATTAATGAACAAAGCACTAAACTCTGAGGTGAGATAACTTCATTTTATTTGTAAATCATAGGTGTCTGTGTAATCCCTCAGTCGTCCAGGTCTAATCCATAGCAAAAGAGGTAGCTTAAATCTGTCAACTGGACAAATTGTTGTAGGAGTGAAGACGTTTCGCTGCTCATCCAAGCTGCTTCTTCAGTTCTGAGGGTGACCAATGGGTGACTAATGAGCTGCTTTGTTTCATATGTGTCACAGGAAAAAAATAAATAAATTGCACAATCAGTTTTAACCGGGTTTGAGATACAACAGAGGACAGACTGATATAAATCTGTATAAACAATATAGAGAGATATATAGCGAGAATAACGTAAAATTTCACCAAAAATGCAGGGCCAATTTATAGTAAAAGAAAAAAAAAAAAATCAAACCTGTAAACTGGACAAAAAGTTTAATAGAGTCATCGTGTATCTCCTATTTATAACTCCATCCTTAGGCCTATATCTAAACAAAGAAAACAATAGGGCTAGACAGTATGCTAATAGGTTTGAGAGCATCCATTAAGGCCCGGAATGATTATGTTAAATATGACTCAGGCACAGTTCACACTTAATGTAACTCATTACACCTGGTCTATAAACAGAACTGTAAACAATAGGCATGTTAGTTTCAGTGTAGTTAGCTCTTCCCTTCAGATACGTATAGGGCAGTGTCCACCAGCAATCTGACCAGAAGTGAGGAAGTGGCTTGGGTGAGCAGCAAAACATCTTTACTCCTACAATCTTTTGTCCAGTTGAGAGAATTGATTTTTTTTTTTTACTATGGATCATATCTAGACAACTGATTACACAATTTATGCACAATGATGTAATTTTTTTCTCTTTTTTTGGCAGTTTAAACCTTCATTTAACAAAATAAAAGTGTGAAAATCATTTGTATCGGTCTATTTCTAACTATTGCGTAACTTCAACATGCCTTGTCTAAAGTACGATAGGATCTGCTGCCAGGATGTAAAATGAACAGAAGTTTTTTTTAAAAAAGAAGACCTGTATCGTATATTGTTCAGATCATCGACCCATTTGTCAATACTGCTGCGAGCTGTCTGGAGAAGTCTGGAGAAGTGGGCGACCGCTGGAGGCAAAAACATTGAGGTGCCTCTGGAATCTTGAACCAAAATACAGGTAAGAAGTAACTAAAAATAACAAGAGTCATCCATGTGTTTAGGATATCTGAGAGGTTATTTTGAGTTGAGTGACACTGTTAAGTTAAGCAGATATTATATTCACCTCAGCTCAACAATGACACACACGCTAATGGGAATATAGATAATAGTGAGGCTAATGAATAGAGTAAGCTGACAAACAACACGGTTTAAACTGTGCAATCAGAGCAGCCTAATTAAATTGTATCTTAAATTCATAATTGAAACATAAATGAATTAAATTAAGCCAGCTGAATAAAAGAGGGCTTCAGCAGGGATTGTGTTCAGCATGACAAATCAGTCATCCACTCTGTTATACCATGATGCCGCCACACTCACACACACAAATTATAGACTTTAATAACTCCAAATGGGGAACGCATGATCACTGCAGAAAGTGATATACTGGAGTTATTTTTAACCCACCTTTAATGCAAGTAGAAAAAAAAAAAGGTTTAAAAAAAAAAAATTCATTTCCATTGCATGTCCTCACTGATAAATGAGCCGCCCAAGGCCTTAATCAGAGTTCATTGTTTTTTGATGGTTTTGAGAGGGTCACACATTGCCTCAAGACATGCCCTGGGGAAGTCAAATACCTGCTAAAGAGCAAATGCATATGTTAACATTTAGAGGCATTTGTTTAATTATTCAATTAATATTAGGGCAATGTCAAATGTTTGGATGTCTTATCATTTTGAATAGAACAGTCAAGGCTGGTTCTAGCTTTCAGGGGGCCTCACTCTGAATTTGTCCCTTGGGCCCCTGGCAGCGGATGTATCCTGGCTCAGCTATTGATGATTCACATTTGACAACATTATGACTATGCTCTCATCTCCTTGACCAATTGTATTTGTATCTATATGCCCAACATCAGACTGAAAACATCTAAAATGTCACAACTACTATAGTGACAAGAACAGTAGACAAAATATGAGGGGAGGTAAAGATTTTTGAAATTCTAGACACGTTTCTGATGGATTTTAAAGTGTTCCAGTTGCCAACAGTGGTCTTACATTTACACTATAAAGGGTCTTTGCACCGGTGTAAACATATAGCTGCCCTCACCTCTGCCCGGCTCAAAAACAAATGTAGCAGCAGCAGGTATTTTGCTACTATAGATATTAAACAAATGTAATTGTTTTAGAGGGATATTTAAGCTGCTGTAAAAACACACCAGCCTTGCTTCCAATAAAACTTGATATATTATATTATTTTCAATATAAATGTTTGGGCTCTTGGGGGGCCTCTGATGGCCTCGGGGCCCTAAGCAGCTGCTTAGTCTGCTTATAGGCTGGGCTGACCCTGCGTGCAGTACATGGAGCATAATGACCAATCAGCTGTGGTCTTCATGTAACACACAGAGCATTTTTTTTTTAGATCTTTAAAGATGG
Organism: Periophthalmus modestus; assembly: GCA_019594935.1. NCBI lineage: Eukaryota > Metazoa > Chordata > Actinopteri > Gobiiformes > Gobiidae > Periophthalmus > Periophthalmus modestus. The sequence continues at coordinate 28,204,291 of JAIEZT010001390.1, read as the reverse complement.
GGTATTACACTTCTATGACTTTTATTGTTTTGCTGAAAACAACATATTAACATGTTGCATAGGTTTCAGTTTTGTTTTGCTTCCCGCACTCCCCATTCAGACCGCTATCACAATATGCATTTTGCTACTGAATCTACTGCACACCGCATCAGGTTTGTGAAGTTGTATGAAGTGTATGGTTTCATATCGCACTTTTGGATATTTATGGAAAATTATCACACAGGGGTGGCGTAGCCTTCTCGGCTGAACATTGGACAGAATCATACTGCTAACCATAAGGAGGGTTTGAATAGGACTGGGAGAGATCGCTAGATTACTCAAACATTCATACATGCGAATCTCAAACCTCTTCAGCCATTCTAACATGCTAGAAAGCTCCAAAAAATCAAGATTACATAATATCCCCTCTTTAAAAATATGCAGGGCAACATTTTGAGCTGTTTTCTACTGGTCTTCAACTTCAGCCAGTGGAACAATGTGGTTCTTTTCACTGACAATGTTATATTATAATCAGGGTTGTAACCACCACTCTATTTGCATTAAGCTACCTGCACTTCTGCCCTGATGGAGGTTAGAGGTCCCTGAGTCAAGAGGAAAATATTAATAAAAACAGGAAAGTGGAACAGTAAAAGTGAAAATGAAATATTATCTTTTAAAATAGTTACAGTGAGTCCATTTCGGTGCATAATTTTGGAGGAATATTTTTAGGACATGATCTGGAGCTGATATTTTATGTGGAGTCATCCAGAAAACATATTGGAAGTGGACAGTATGACTTTAGCGCTTCCCTGGTATTAAAGTGCAAAACAACGAGTTACAGCAATGATCCAAAGCTGCAGAGAAGCAAAAGGTCTGGGAGTGAGACAGCGAAAGATACACTCCACTCCCTGCGGTTCTGTTGTCTACTTCCCTTTTAAACCAAGCACACAGAATACACAATAACAATGTAATAATAATGACATACTAAGTAAACTAATTCACCTTCAATTCTCCAAGGTAAATTGCTAGAACTGAAGTAAACATTGAGCCTCATGTAATATGTTCCCTGGTATAAATGAGTTGACATAGTTGTGAGTATAGTACACAAATGCAGCTGTAATGAGTCCAGCCAATAGCAGCCTTGGGAGTATTGATTAAGAGGAAACTTGATCTGCCTCGCCACATGATCCCATCATCATTAAAGAAAATCACATTACCCCATGGCTATGCGAGCGACCGCCATGTCCAAATACTGCACATTTTAATGTTCCGCTGCAGTCAGGCCCCTGGAGGACTGTTCATCTGAGTGCAATGGCACAATATTGCTTTTTGACTCATTAATCATCAACACACAATGCACAATTAAGAGGAGAGGTGATGTTTCAAGTGGATATAGACTAGGTAGACAGCAGCTAGAGAGAATGATGGGGAAATGGCAGGTGGAGTGCACTTGAAGCCTAAGCCATTTACAAACAGCAAACATAGGTGAACTGTGGTGCTGTCCCTGGCTCTTCTCCTGTGAAGTACATGTCAGTAAATCTGAGTACTTCTGTATTTCTCATTTCCACACAGATGGGCGTGTCCCTGTCGGGGGAGTGGAGGATAATGTGCAGGACATCAACTTAAAGAAAGAGAGAAAAGAAACAAAAGTCTCTTTTCCTCTGACACGGTTCGCTTGGGGTCCCCTTGGAGTGGGCGTGTTTGGCGCGTATCCATTCCTGAGTTGCATTTCCATGATCTGAGTGAAGCTCTGGGTCCAGGGGCAGAGCTCTGCTACATAGGTGTTCGGTGAGAAATTATCATTTGATGTTTATATCTGATTTGATTTTTTCATATTTCCCCCTGACTCTGCATTATCTCTCGTCCAACTTGGTCGTTAACCACTCCTGGAGTCGTACCGTACTGGCTCCAGACCCACTGGGAGCTAGTACCCTTCAGGGTCCACTTCGGACCCTTCAAACGGGGCAATATGGTTCACTTCAGACAGTGGAGACACTTGTGGCCCATTCCAATCCACTCCAAAGCGAAACGAGGCTTAGTTCTTTGCACTCATAGCAAAATGTTAAAGCTACATGCTGATATGTTTAACATATGTCCACAGTCTAATGCACTCCTTAACTAAATAAATAATAGTGAAAGAAAAGGACAGATTGGAGCACATGGAGCTTTACACACATCATCCTCAACTGGCACCAGAGGCGGGTGCACACAAACCCGATCCTCCTCTGAGAAACAGATGATCCACCAGCTTTGGAAGTATCATCTCCAGATCTGCAAAGTGGGTGTGCTGCGTGACATAACAGTCTGCATCTGAGCAGGCTGAGGTCCTCAGGTTAATGTTGAAAAGGGCTTTAGTCGGTGCATTCTGACAGTTTCAGTTGGCATATGTAAAATGTAAATTCTGATCTGATTTTCACAAGTGGACTCTGTTCCAAATGCACTCCGGCCCAGCATGGACCAAACAGGACTCAGCAGAAGGGTACAGTCTAAACATTTTGTCCTTAAGAGATCTGTGTAATCCCTCAGTCATCCAGGTATGATCCATAGTGAAAAAAACAAATCTGTCAACTGGACAAAAAGTTGTATGAGTGAAGACGTTTTGCTGCTCATCCAAGCCACTTCTTGAATCCATCTTTAACAGGAATGGGGGCCTTAGACATCATCTATCTCCTATTTGTGACTCCATCCTTAGACCTATATCTAAAGAAAGAAAACAACAGGGCTAGCCAGTATGCTAATAACCAGTATGCTGAAAGGTGTGAGGGGCCTGAATGATTATGTTAAGTAAGACTCAGGCAGAGTTCACTCTTAGTGTAGCTCATTGGACCTAGTCTACAAACAGAACTGTAAACAAAAGGTGTGTAGTTAGCTCCTCCCATTCAGCTAGATACAGGGTGGAACAAAAGTCAATGACACTTTTAAATCTTCAATAGCTCTTATGGTTCTTAAGTTATACTCATCAAATTTTAGCAGCAGGTAAGCTAAACCTTCTGAGATTTTTGGCAATATATACGGTTATAATTGTTCACTTACTCTTGAACTTATCACTACTACTAATAAAAAAAAAATAATAAAATATATATATATTTTTTAAGTGCCCACTATTTTCGGTTTGGCACTGAATAGCCCGATCCAACATACTTTGCAGAACATTTGAAAGCCTTTCTGGGCTTATGGCTCTTATTTGATCCTCAATATTACTTTTTAAGTCGTTTATTGTCTGAGATTTATTCACAAATACCTTTTCTTTAAGATAGCCCCACAGGAAGAAATCAGGTCTAGTCACGTCTGTGGAGATCACATACTGCCCCCTGTCTTTGAAAACCACTTATTATTCCTTTAATGGCATTTACGCTTGGGGCATCTCTGGTATTAAAATGTCGACGGTAACGCCACTGGATTTCTGAATTTGACCCATGTGAGTCAAAGTACCACTGCACAATGAGGGTTTGTTCCTCGGTGCTCAGGCTTGGATGAGCAGCGAAACATCTTCACTCCTACAATCTTTTGTCCAGTTGATAGATTTGAATTTTTCTTTTACTATAATATTTTCTTTAAGCGCTAACTCATGATAAAAACTAACAAACCTCATGAGATATAAAGGCAGTGAAAGAACATAAAAAATAAACAAGTAAAACATTAGCATTTGCATTTATAACATTCAAAGTTCTCATACGTGTAGCACCAGAGTTACTTCCTTTTCAAAGCACTGAAGCTTCCTGGTCATAAAAGCAGCAACTGATTTAGATCTCAAGCTAAATCCATGTAATAATCAATACATCTACATCTGCACATTTATATTCAGTGCTTTCCTCCACCGGTGTTAAAGGGAAGCTGAACTGAGCCAAGGTTAGATCTTAAAGGTGAGACTTCATCTGAACTTCAACTCTAACTATGGACTAAGGGCTCAGAGCTGCTCATTAAAATGCCAGACCCTAGAGAGTGATTTAAATAAAAGATCACAACCTCTCACTCTGCATTTATTCAGTGCTAACCATTACGAGCTAGATTACCCAAAAGAGCTTTACAATCAGCACAGCCGTAGAAAAGGGAAATCTATTCAACTTAGCAAAATGTACCAAGAATTTCAGTTCAGTCGTTCCTCATTCCATATGCCTAGACATTGTATGAATTATTAACTATTCCCCTGTCCAGAAGTCTTTGCATTTGTTTGCACTTCCATAAGCATTCACTAAGAGAAAAAACAGAGAAAGTAAGATTAGCATAAAAGAAAGGAAAAAAATACCCTTGGGCAGTGAAACGATTTAAATAATAAATCAACTCTAAAAACTTCAATCAAGGCGATATGTTTGAGAGGAATTCACTTTTTCTCCTTGTTCTGTATCAATTTGTGGTTATAGAGGCATATGTTTTGTTTTTTATGAGTTTGCAATTGTGAACTAAAAACAGGGCATCGGGCTGACCGACGAGTTTCAGGTTTCGGGATGAAGGTTTGTAATGTGCAGATCTGCAGCCAGTGTAACAGCGATGTGGACACTTAACTTGATTGCTGATTACTTATTCAGTCTGTAAAATCAATGCTGTAGGTCAGACAAGGACAGAGGGCTAATGTAAAGTACATTTGCTATGTAAAATCTCAATCTTTTTCACATCTGAACAAACAAAAATCTTAATTTCATCTCAAAGTGCCCCCATGTGTTTTGACAGCCCATACTCATCGTCTGACCCAAGATTTTTACTGTGAAAAAGTATAATTTACCCTCATAGTATACTGTAAAAACAGCACCAAATAAGATCAGAAATATAGTGATTTCTAAATAGGTATTTCCATATGTGTTTCAGAGACTTCAGATCACAAATACGATGATCAGAATACAACCTGGATTATCGACTACAGTCGACTAGCCATGATGAATGTCTGGAGTCTTATTGATATGTCTGAGCGGGCTACAGGGCTGCACTGTTCTGTCATTAGTAAATGCTATGGATACACAGTGAGGTGAAGGTGTACATCAGCTCATGTTTGCAGAGTGGCAACAAATGATTCTGTCACATGATAATTATAGGGGATGTTTTTCAAAAGGTCAATTTTCCAATTAATTTGGTGCATCGCTCAGAGATTGTTTGTGAGCTAGCTCCTCATTTAGCATCGCAGCTGTCCATGGGGACAGGAAATATGCACTTATATTCTAGTAGAGATACGCACACAGTAAAGGCAGTTGTTTAAATTATACGTAAACATCTGGTGAAAAAAACAGGAGTGGAAATGTGGTCCACATGAAAGGCTCCTGCTCAGAGCCACCTGATGAGGCACCAACAGGGCTGCTTCTTTTGAAGTGAAAATCAAACAAATGCTTTAAAATCATTGGGAAATTTCACCATAACAAACAAACAAACAACAGAGACAGGGCACTCATTTACATAATATAACAACATCTCCATATACGCTGACGTAAAAACGAGCAGGAAAACAAAATGCACTATTGATCACTATGCATTCAAACAACTGAAGAAAAGTGTCATACAGGTGTCACAAAGAATAAATAGCAAATTTAATGCATGCAGTCATTATGTCTTTGAGCAATATTAAAGGCACTTGATCTACGAATGAGAGTACGTTTGTGACAGTGAACATACACAACATACACAACATACACAACATACACACATACACAACACATGGAAATGAGCCCATAGCTACACTTCACTGGGTTTAGAGCTTGTATCTCATGAATATTCATTAAACTGCTCTGTCTCAACTAAATAAGTGAATAATAATAATAATATAATAATAATATAATAATAATAATAATAATAATAATAATAATAATTATTATTATTATTATTATTATTATTATTATTATTATTATTATTATTATCATTATTATAGCATTGGGTTGGTTGTATTACTTCCATTATAAAAGGTTCTCTCACCAAGTTCACTAGTTTACTGCATCAACATCTTCGCTAAAAATCTATATTAGTATCAAACAGCTGTACAAATCAATTCCTTTTAAACCTTGATAATTGCAGCATGATCACGTCCGATTTTAATAACGTTGAATAGTTGGTGTAACTCATATGGGGATATAGAGCTGATCTGTCTGCTCTGTCCACAGTGGAGCTCAGGCCTAATGACTCCGCCGACTAAATCAAGACAAAAGATATTTCCCCGTTAAAAGGACACTTCAATTAATTACCCCAGAAAAATCCCTGTAATTCTGTCCTAGCAGCTCAGTGAATAACACTGGAAAGCTATTAGCAGCCATTCATCTGATGTGAGTCAGGAAGAGCAAGCAATCAGTCCACAGCATTGGATTACAGCAGCACTAGTGGGTTGAAGGGGAGCCTGTGGATGTTCAAACACATACTTTGGCTCTTACTCTTCGTTTTGTACCTTAAAGGCCCTCTACTGATTTCCCCTTGTCTGGCAAATCCAGAATGATATCTATTTGTATTGTTTATACAGATTCATACAAGTCTGGTCCCCATGTCCTCCGTTGCGTTTCAAACCTGGTCAAACATCATCGTGCAATCAGATTTTTTTTTTTTTTTTTTTTGTGACATTTGTAAAATGAGGGAGCTCATTGGTCACCTATGATTTACACATAAAATCAAATTAACTCACCTCAGATTTACAGAGTTTAGCGGTTCCTCATTGATTCTGCCATGTTTTTCAGCCCACGTGCTATTTTTTTCCTCAATTTTTTTTCCAGAAAAGATTTTAGCTAAATTTGTCTTGCTCCAGTACAGACATATCGTATAAGGCCCGCTGTCTGCCTCAAGTGTTTGACTGTGCGATAATTAGGAAGTGCACATTAGCATGCTAGCTATAGTTACCTTTCTACTTATAGTTTATTATTATATTATTCTAGCTTTCTACTATCATTGTATTTTACTGTTCAGTGTGTTTAAATTGGACCTCAGGGACAGATAAAGAAACACTGATTGATTTATAGCGCAGACAAAACTCAGCTCGTCTTTGAGAGTTGTGAAAAGAAACTATTATAAGAATAATTAGGATGCTTGGGGTGTATAAGGTAAGTAATCGATAACTTTGAGCCACTCCAAACTGTTTAAAATTAGCTCTAGCTCTGTTTTTCATGTTTTAAGACTGGAAAAAATAGGTACAGCACCTTAAATTCCATCAAGAAATTAAACATGTGCAATATGTATCATGCTTTTAAAATGACTGTGTTGTTGTTATTATTATGGGGTATGCTTGATACTGTGAAACCGAGCCAAAAAACAGAAATATTTGAGAGAAAAGGGATTATGTGAAGGGGATAAAGTCGTCAGAGCAGCTGTCAGACTTGGCATACTATATAGTGTCTTGTAAGAGGGTTATGGCTTAACAGTGGGCGATAAGGAACCATGAGGCAAAGTACTGTGTGAGACGGAAGAAGAAGCAGGGACAAGGGATCAAGACAAAACTTTAACTTATTCTCATTCATCGTCATTTTTTGGAATGGTGTGCCCTCAGAAAAATCAGACGGGTGGGCTGTTTTGTATCTCAGCACAATCTGCGTGACTACTTTTGAGTTTAAAGTAGACACATTGTGCTTTTGTTTGTATGTAGTTATAATCTGACACCCTTGAATCACTATGGACATTTTAAATCGCAATATTGATCTAGGACTACTTAATAAAAGAAACAAGCCCGCTGACTTCTGGATTGGAAAATTGCGGGGCCCGATGGGAGCTGACATCACTGTAAACATCTTCACAACAAAAAGCTGCTCTGTTGGACCAGCTCTGCAGATCGTGCCGGCAATAGTGATGGGACTTTCGGCTCCTTTGTGGGATTCGAATTTTTTGGATCCGTTCTCTTCAAAGAACCGTTCGCAAGACTGGTTCTTCTCCCAAGCCAGTGTGAGAAGTAATTTTATCTGCAAATTAATCACAGAGAGAGATGACCCAGATTTGTTTAACATGGTTCAAACTGTGAGTGGGAGTGTGTTTATCCCTCAAAATAATGAAAATCTAAATAAAATGTTACAGTACAATAACAGTTATTATGGTGATTTTGCGCACACATCTCTTACTTGTGCGGCCTGCTGTGCTTCTGTGCTGATTCTAGGGTTGGTTCAGCTTTAATCAGTGTAAATATGCATAAACATTGGGGAAAAAAAGTGGTTATTTTAAAAAATACGCTAAGGAACCGTTCAAAAGAGCCGACTCAAAAATGGCTACACAGCTGAGTATCACCGATTAAGAAAATAAAATTGGATAAAAGGAGTAAGTTGAAGATCTCTTTTAATGTTAATTTTACAATGATTATTTATGTTTTGATTCATTTGTATTGTGATTTTAATGTCTTTCTCGTACTGTAAAGCACTTTGAATTACTTTGTGTACGAACTGGGCTATACTGTCAAGATCCCAGTCTGCCCTGTGTTTTATGCTGCTTTCCCCTCCCTTCTGCATCAGAGCATGGACCTGGGCAGAGATTCCCATGCACAACTGCAAATAATCCGTAATCAAGCTGCATTTGGGGAGGACAAAAGGACCGAGGACCTGACACTCAGCCCCAGATCGTCCTCAGCCCTCAGTCTCGTTTTTGCATTTATGCCTTTTTCTCTCAGTTGGATATCTTTGTTCTCTGCCAGACCCCGCTCCTTGAACCTGATTCGCGCCTCCGTCTCTGACCCGGCTCTCCACTACCGGTACGAACCTCTCACCCTCCATCTAAGTTCATCTTGACTGGTACAGATCCTCTCATCTCTGACCCCGCTGCCCACGACCCGCTCGAAGACTACCGCACACGGCCCCGCTCTCAACTGTCTGCTCCGTCAACCTTCATTTGCATAACTTTAACTGTAAATAAACATTGTTAAACTTTTCACTTCTTCGTTCGTTACGACATATACAAATACTTCGCCTTGCATCACCAGAGCGGGGCATGAGACACTGGTGGTGATATCGAGGGTAGATCGCAGCAAGGACGTCTGATGCCTCAAACATGCCTGAAACTCTCGGAACAGCTCCAAGTGGGTAAATGAGACGGGCAAACCATTACAATATGGTTAAAAGTTTGAATAAAGTTGATTTTTCATTGTATTTAAGTGTAGGCTTTATTGAATACCGCATGTACTTATATGCTCTATAATACTGAGTTGTATCATCAATTATCTTGTATAGATACATCCCCACAATGTATTTCTCGAGTGCTGTGTCAGTTATTTCAGCCTATTCATTCATTTATCCTTGGATGTGAACACTGTGATCAGGGCTGTATTGTTCACACTGGTCTAACATGGGCTATAATACTATGGAGATGCTATTATAATACAGCTTTTGACACTTGTGTGAGAAGAGTGGTTGGAGCGTATCCGCTGTTCAAACCAATGGAACTTGAGTATATTTGGAACTTGCTCTAAAATGGTGCTGCGTTTTGAAATGCAGGACATGTTAAGTGCTGCCTATTATCAATTTGACTCATATGGGCTCATGACCTGGATAATGTAGACAGTGAGGCGGTGAAATATCATTATGCTAATTCTATGATAATGTTACAGCTGAACATGTGCAGTATTTTTTGACCCCGATTCATTTCAGCTGCGCTCAATAGATATCAAACATATTGAAAGAGAAAATTATTTTAGTTTTTCAAAGTATATGGTCTGCAATCAGTGTAAATGGTAAATGGTTATATTTTTGTATCGCACTTTCCACCTTCAAGGCATTCAAAGCGCTTTACATCAAGGAACCACTTACCCATTCACACACACACTCATACACTGAAACACCAGTGTACACAAACACAGAGGGCGAAGTTGGTTAAGTGTCTGCCCACGGACACAACAACAGCAATCATCTGAGGGAGCTGGAATTGCACCGCCAACCTGCGGGTCAGTGGATTTGACCTCTCAACCAATGATGTTTATGTCAAGAGCGGGATTCGAGTCGGCAACCTTCAGATCAGTGGACAAACACAGCTACTATTGCTCTTATATAAAGCTTATTTTTTAAATGTTTATTTAAAAGAGACCCCGGGGAAGACCCAGGACATGCTCGCAGGACTGTGTCTCTCAGCCGTCTGGGAAGGCCTTGGCGTCCCACCGGAGAAGCTGGAGGACGTGTTTGGGTCAAGGGAAGTCTGGGAGTCCCTGCTTAGACTGCTGTGGAAAGAGATGGATGGATGGACATTTGTTTTCTTCTTTATCCTTATTTATACAGGGGAATGAGGACTTGGACTCTTTTTCATGAGTGCCCTGTTCAGTGTTTGTAATGTATTTTGTTCTGTGCAGCACTTTGAAATATTCTGTGTACAAATTTGCTGGAATAAACTTGCTTTGACTTGTCTAATTCAGCGCTGTCTATTTGTTGAGCAATCAAAGTCAGGAAGAAGTGACGTGTGTGGAGTAAGATCTGGCAGCATCCATCTATTTAAAACATTCCTGTATGGATTCCCCTGGTAATGCAAAATACAGTGTGAAGAGTGGGAGCTGGAAGTGTGTGAAGAGTCCAAGCTGTAGTTAAAGAGCAGAGGGTTAGTGAGTGGATGGGCAGAATGGACAGAATGGACAGGCACTCAGGGAAGCTCCGAGTGACACTATGACACTGACAGCTGATGGATTGTGCACAGCCACTGAGCCCACAGAGATCCAGGGGGTTTGTTACAACAAATGGGATTGCACACATTCACTCCTGTAATCCACCGCTGCATCCAAGGTGACCGCAGTTACAGAGGGACAGCGTGGATATGGACAGTGAGGTGTGAGAGCCATCATATGCACAACAATGGGATAGATCAAACCACAGGATTCACTGGGCAAGATTTACAAAATATCTGTCTCCCTGTTCAGTGGTATTCCAGACCCAACTCTCTTCTTTTCATCCACGCTTTGGATCGAAATGTGTTTTTGACATTCTTTTGACAGCCATTTTTCAACAAAATATGTTTCGAAAAGTGCTATTGACATAAGATATTCAACAGATATCGGGGACAATTCAAGAAATCAACACCTGCAAAGAACTGAACCCATGTATTATGTTGGTAAATGGTCAAATTTTTATATATCCAAGTGTTTTACAGCAAAGAACCACTCACAAGTGTATGCAGAGGGGGAAAGGTGGGTTAAGTGTCTTGCCCAACAACAGCATTCATCTGTGGGAGTCGAAATCGCACTGCCAATCTGTGAGTCAGTGGACCTGACCGATGATATTTATGTCGAGAGCGGGAATCGAACCACCAACCTTCGGAAACTGAGCTCCTGTCGCTCATGTTATAACCACTAATGACATAAGGAAATAGTACTGAAAAAATAAAGAAAGCATGGAGCAAAAAAAGGCATGGAAAGTCCCAGCACGCTGAAATGATCTCAACTACAGAAGGATTTCTAAAGTTCAGAATGTTCCAGTGAGGGCTGTTGAGGCTAATGATGGAAATGAGCAAGCAGGTGCTCCCTGCAAGATTTCCAACCAAAGAGAGATATGAATTGCAATGAATAATGTATTGAACCACTGTAGCCTTTATGCACAATCCTCTTCTGTTTACTGAACAATGTTTTGACAACCCTGAGAAATACTGGAATAGAATATGGTCTGGTCAAATGAGCACACTGAACTTAATTGGACATATTGTGCTAAAAATGCTAAACTGTGCCAGCAAATATTTATGTTTACCTTTTATTACTACTATATGATTACTTGCTAAACATTGTCCCTTTTTCAATCTATTGCATACCCTTTTTTTCTGACCCATTAAAGTTCGAAAGTTGTTGTTGTTGTTTTTTGCCTAGATACAACTAAGGTCCTGAGATCTCTTTCACTGATAAGAATTCACATCTCTATCTGAAAGATGATTTGAGAACACCTGCTGTATAAGAGCTAATGTCCTATCAAAGGCAGGCCAGTGAGAGCGCTGTGTAATGGAGGAACTGCAGGTCCTCTCAGTCTCTCTTGTGCTTGATGCAACCAAAGGCAAGAGCAAAGTATGTGATTAATACAGTGAGCCGCACACTTTCCCATTAATATGGTCTCTGGCTGTGCCTGGAACACAAAGTGGGCATTAATGTATGTTGAGGAAAAGTCTGAGTGCAATGAGGGGCAAAAAAGACTCGCTAATCTAAGTTTTAGGCAAAAAATATATTGAAAATAAAGGAAAGGAGCTGAGTGAAGTCAAAATTGTTCATCAGCTTAATACTATTTGAATAAACCATAATGAAATGTGCCCGATGAAAGCATATATGAGTTATACATCTGGTTATGTACAAGTATTTAAAAATGCCTTTTTCACAACAGCAAAGGTGAACTATATGTCCAGTTAGATACCCCGACCCATACCTCCATACTTCCAAATGTCCCCTTGGTTTTTCAGGATTTCAAGTGAATAAAGATAGAATAGTTGCTTTTGTCAGTTTTACGCAGCAGATGGCGTCTGACTGGCAACTCTGCAAGGTCTGCAATCTCAAAATCATCTCCACACTCATCTTAATAGTTGGTCAGATTTACCACTTGTCCCTGCAGCCCTGGATCACGTTACCAAATATCAAACTCATGCACTGACCTAAATCCACTGAACCTAATCCCCAGGGACACCTTTGATACACAACCCCCTCTCCTTTAGGTAATAATGCAATTGAGACATCCTTCATAAGACGTGCCCGCCGAAGACTCCCAGGTCAACTTGAGCGTGTGGTGAAATAACATAATGAGAAGCACCCAATCTTGCAAGTGTCACAAGCCTCTTTAGTCCAGTCAGTAGCGCAGGGTCAGTGGGGTCTGGCTCCTCTGTGCCGTAAGCTGTCACTGTCAGAAACAAATGATATGATAGAAGCTCTTTTTCTACTTAGTGGCAGTCACCAAAGACATGCACGCGCTGATGCACTCACACACCGAGTGGAGGACAGAAATCTCATTAAGATCAACCTGATTCCCAAGATAAAACGTCACTCAGAAATATATTAAGCGAAGCCGCGTGAATCTCTGGCTCCATCAAAAAATAGCCCAACCTTTCCTACCCAGAAGCCATCGCACTTTACATGCTGTCAGTGCAATAGAATTATTAAGTGCAGGGTCTAAAAGAGGAGTGGGGGCTGTGGGTTATTCATTACCAGGGAAACAGTGCAACATTAGTGCCAATGACCTAATCTAGTGTTGTCATTAGGGTAATTTCATTGCAGGTTCGAGGTCATTGTTCCTCTGGGTGGAGATGAAAGTAAATGAGCCAACACGCTGCAATCTAGCGGTAGTGCTGAGGTGGGAGGCGGGGTCAAGTGGAGCGGGACGCAGATGCCAACAGCATTTAGTTATGCAAAGACTAGAAATACAGCCAAAACAGGTGAACTTGTGAACTTTATTACCAAACAACCTCAAAACAAAAAAAGTCTGCTGATTTTTGCCTTCCCCTTTACAATGTGTCACTAAATGTACTCTAAATACAACTTTTGGTAAATTAGAAGAAAAACAATTATAACATGCCATCCATCCCTCCACGGATTTTCTTACGCTTATCCAGGGCTGGAAGGCGGGGGCAGCAGTCTAAACAGGGATTCCCAGACTTCCCTCACCCCAGACACATCCTCCAGCTCCTCTGGTGGGACCCCAACGTGTTCCCAGGCCAGCCGAGAGACATAGTCCCTCCAGCATGTCCTGTGTCTTCCCCGAGGAATTATAACATGATTAAAATAGTATAGTCATTTATATCCATCCATCCATCTTCTTCCGCTTATCCGGAACAGGGTCGCAGGAGCATCGGTCTAAGCAGGGAGTCCCAGACTTCCCTCACCCCAGACACGTCCTCCAACTCCTCCAGGAGAGACCCTAAGGTGTTCCCAGGTCAAACATAGTCCCTGCAGCTCCAGCGTGTCCTTGGTCTTCCCTGGGGCCTCCTCCAGGTGGGACATGCTATCCAGGGGGCATCCGGCACAGATGTTGACATGGAGGAGCAGCAGTTCTACGCCGAGCTCCTCCTGTGTGACCAAGCTCCTCACCCTCTCTAAGGGAGCACCCAGCCACCCTGCGGAGGAACCCCATTTCGGCCGCTTATATCCGCGATCTTGTCCTTTCGTCATTTATATGTGCCCTTAAAAAAAAACAAACTGGCCTGTGTATGTGCGTGCCTTGTCATACCTGAATGTATCATACAAAAATTAAGTTGCAGTCTGCATATCACGCATCGTACATTCTTCAAGTGCACACACCATGAGCACCTACACCAACTCTGTTATTGTTGTGAGGTCTCTTGAAGTCATTCGTGTCAGCGTTTTACATTCTCATAAACAGTCAAGTGTAAAGTTGCTGATATTTTTATATACATCTATTCACAGTTTATTTCAGCAAGCCTTGCACAAACTGAAACAGTCAAAAATTCACTGGGAGGCAAAGTTCATTTATAATTTCACTACTATACCAGCACCTAGTAGAAAAATGTGCTTGTTTTGTATTTATTAAGATTCACGGTGGGTGGATATGAGACATGATTGATTCTGAATGTTTTCTTCCTTTAAAATTAACTGTACTTTGTGCATCTTAATAGTTTTTCTTGTGCTGTTTCCCCCTCCCTTCTGTGTCAGAGACTGGAGCTGGGCAGAGATTCTGGATCCTCCCTTGCACATCTGCGACCCATTCTGTAATCAAGTTACACCTGGGAAGGACAAAGGGGCCGTGGACCTGACACTCAGCACCAAATCGTCCACGTATCCACAGTGGTACAACGCTTGTCTCAGTCTCTTGTTTTGCAGTTGTTACTTTTCTTTAAGTTGGATGTTTTTTGCTCCTCGTCAGATCCTGCTCCCTGGACTCGCTCAGCTCCTCTGCCTCTGGTCCAGCTCTCCATGACCGGTACAAACCTCACACCCTCCAACCCAGTTCACTTCAACCGGTACGGATTACCTCGTCTCTGACCCCTCTGCCCACGATCATCTCAAGGGCCACTGCAAACAACCCTGCTCTCAACTGTTTGATCCATCTACCTTCATTTGTATATTACAACTTGTAAATAAACATTGTTAAACTGCTACCCGTGTTCTTTCGTCCCCCTGTCAGTCGTTACGACAACAGATTGATATAATTTTGGTCTCCACGTCCTCCGTTGCATCTCGAGCCTGCTCAAATGTGATTGTGCAATCAGATCTGTTTTTTTCCAGTGACTCATGCGAAATGATGGAGCTCATTGGTCAGCTGTGATTTGCAAATAAAATCAGATTTATCTCCCCTCATATTAACAGTTTGGTGCTTGGCTCATTGATTCAGCAAAAATCCACAATGTTTTTCACCCCCTGTGATATTTTTTTCCTTTATTTTTTCCAATACAGATGAATCATGCTTGTTCCCAATTGGCTAATCCATCTGTCAATCACGCCCATTTGAAAACAAGGAGATGTACCGGTGACCTGACTCACAGGTTTGTAAAGTGTTGTCAAAGTGTGTATTCTGGATCCAAAGCAACACCAGACCCAGATTATAGTAAAAACATGGATTTGAGTTTAACTATGTGCCAATAAATAGGACCACTCCAGGCTGTTGCAATTCACTCGAAAATAAATTCACTCACAAGACCTGCTGTTCCTTGCTGACGCATTCTCCAAGACATGCTCACTTGACTGTGATCCATACCTGTCAATAATTGCGAATAAAAAATGCTGTGTGCTGGAGAGAGGCAGTTTCAACCAATTAGGAGCTAAATCATCCGGTATTCACTTCTGATGCCAAAATTACCCAGCCAGCTCTTCAGCAAGACAGCATTCATGAAAGCAATTACAAGAGCCTGTGTTGAGAGCCTTCAACATAAATACAGCGCTAGCATTACCTCTTGGGGCCCAAACAAAACCACTGCTTTTTGTGATAAATGAATGCAGAAAAAGCAATTCTTATAAAGCTTCTGGGAAATATGACCCTGACAGCATTCTATTTTTATCAAGCTCTATATGTTTTATTTCAGTCAGGCCCGACCATTTTTCAAGCTGTCAACAAGAAAATAGGAATAAATGAAGAGAAGAAAACAAAATGCACCCAAATCCGTCTGGCCATCACTCTGCGCGTCACTTATCAATATGGTGTTACGGCGCTAACAAGTAGCAGCCGCTAGCTCACACACTTGTCTCGATCATTGGGCCCTCATATCGATCTCTGTCCATGGTTTCATTACTCACTGCTAAAATGACACACAGGCTCAGATTCCTTTGCTTTAAGGTGATGCACAGCAGATGGTGCGATACGTCGGGGGTTGACAGTCTTATTAGTGTGGTTTACCGTGGACAGGCCGGCTGACCACAGACATGACGGGACGCCGTTAATGCAGACTGATGGGTAAGTCTCACCTCACGTCTAACTCACACATGTTCAAATGTAGTGCAGGAGCGTGCTGTACTCTACCAGGTCTGCCTTTTTTTCCCCTTTTTTTAATCACTATTATTTCTTTATTTTATCTTCATACCTCCTTTCTTGTTCACTTTTTCACTCTTTCTCTCTTCTCTTCAACTCCAACATGTTTTAACTCATGTGTTTTTTTTTTTTTTTTTTTTTATGTCTTATGAACTGTCTCTTTATATTTTCTTTTTGAATCAATATGTCTTGTTACTAATAAGTCTTGGACCTACAATCTTGTATTTAAAAATGCCTAACTTGTATGTCTGTCTGGCTTTAAATAAAAAAATTTAAATGTAATAAAATAAAGTACTGCAGGATCCAGTGGCGCAGTGGGAGCGAGCTGCCCTGAATTTGAATGGTTGTTGTGGTAAGAGGTTGCTCTAAAGTCAGGCAATTAGTCTTTATAGCACGCTCGCAAACAATGAGGGTCTCTTATCCTAATCGGTAATTCTAAAAGACTCAGTCAGGTGTCAATTACTTGGAAACACTCACAGTAAGAAAATACTTTTTTCTTCTCCAATGAACTCTTGTCTCAACCTTTGTTCAAATGCAGATACATAGTGCCCCTGGTCATTAAGGAGCAAGTCTATTCTATTTTCCACCAGCGTCCGGTCAGGTAAAGCTCCACAGTTCAGAATGCACCAAACAGGAAAGGGAATATGATCAACATCCAGACTTAAGAAGACAATACACTTTGCACACTATTGTTTTTCATTATTATTATCATCATCATCATGATCATCATTATCATCATCATTATTATTATTATTTATTTTTATATCATTATCATTATTATTGACATTATTATTTTTTTTAGCAATATTATTATCATTATTGTCATTATTATTATTATTATTATTATTATTATTATTATTATTATGCATGTTTATTTATTAATTTTTATCCACGACAAATCACTCACTCATCACACACATTTATACTCCAGTGTAGACAGACACTGGGGGTGAGGTGGGTTGTTCTTTTTTTTTTTTTGCTTGCTTTTTTTTTTAGCGCAGTATCTCAGCTGACTTCGACACATGCCCCATATTCCTCCGCATTAAGATGACGTCCACCTTGTGCTATGATACGTGGGCTTTGACAATTCTATTAGTGGTGTTGACTGTATTTGGACAGGAGAGGTGAGGCGCGCTGACCACAGAGATGACAGCTGTGTGCTGCTGTCAGCTGATGGACAGGTCTCTGCTCAGCCCACACACTTGATTAGAGCAGCAAATGCACAGGCGGCCCCGGCACTGCTCTCATGTGTGAACTTTGTCATCTGCGCTTGTCTGACAAACCCGGATCAATACTCAATCAAAGAGTTTGTTGCCTTCAGCTAATCTGCTGCTCCTCAGAGCTAGAGCCGAGAGACCGTGGGCGGACCTCCAACTGACAGGAAAGTAAGTGAAAAAAGTTTAAAACAATAGTAACAAGACCAATTAGAACTTATGACCAATAATGCTGTACAGTAAAATGAAACCGGATGTAAAACTGTGTTCAAAATGAAACAGACAGAATTTGATGACATTGCGAGGTCAAGAAAGAAAAAAGAAAGGTCGATGTGTAATAGAGCAAATGCAAGAAATCTATTTGAGCATCGTACGACATACAACAGGAACAATATGGATTTTATGTCACTATAAGTCAGCTGGGGTTTGTGAGAGCCATAGACTGTATAAAGAAGTGGACTAAGTGAGTGTGACGTCACCCATAGCGTTCGGCTCCAGTCAAATGAAGCCCATCGAGGCTAGCAGTTAGAGAGGCGAATTGGAGCCGAGTTATGACTGTGCGCATCGTAGCCACCAGAGAGCCAATCTGGAGCGAGGCTGTTGAAGGTAACGCCCTTTTGCACCCGCACCATTGTTTTAGCAGGGAGCAGGCGTTTAGCAATGCTGTCAATCAAACCTGTTGCTAATGCTAACGGGAGTGGCCTCTGGAAAAGAAGGCGCCTGATTTGTCTGTTATTAATGTTCATATTTTGATTTACAGACACAACAGCTAAATAAAAATACCAGAATCATGTAGAGTGGGTTAATACGAACATTTTAAGACCAAAATGACAAATATCACAGCAGCAGTTACAGAGAGAGGGGTGACAGATTTTCAATAGAAAGTGAATTGGAGCCACAGTCAATGGAACCGGAAGCACACCCATGCTCACTTCTTATTTGGAACAGCTAGCGGCTAACGGGCTAGCTATGCTCCATTTATATATACAGTCTTTGGTGAGAGCCCATGATCGAGACAATAATGCATCGTGGACACTACATAATAAACAGAGCTGACTTTTTCACCCCTTTTCATTAAAACCTCTCAAGTAAGATATCAGTGTTTTAATATTGCAAGTAATAGAGCGTTGCAGTAGTTCCAAATAAGTAGCTAACAGTGTATAAAAGGAGTGGCTGACTGCGTAAATGGAGCATAAATGTCTTCTTTTTCAGGGTTACTGCTGCCAAATCAATCAAACCGATCTCCCAAGGAATAGGAAAATTTCAGGTGTAAGGTGAAACGTTTAAGATTATCTGTATTAATTGTGACAATCCATCATGAAAATCCCTTAAATGAGACTGGTTCAGTATAACAGGCCACTATTCGACAGTTAAAATATGCAGCCACAGTATGCAGTTAATACTTTCAACATGAAATTGAATTTAATGTAATAAGAAAAGCTTCACTGGATTGACCTTGATGAGAATTATTATGTTAGTGAAATTCAGAGCTATAATTTTCATATTTTCTAGCTACGGTAAATTGAATCATTGTTTCTTTTTTTTCAGTTAGATTAGATTGAATGACTATAAAACCCGTCTAATACTGGGGGGGAGTGGAAGAATATATAAGAAAAACAAACACTTATGGGCTGAATTGGTGCAAATCAGTACTACTGGATTCTGGTTGGGTTAATCTGCAAATTTTAAATGGATGTCTTGCTGATGGAAGAAGAGAGAATGCGTGATCATACGGTTTTGCGAGCTGGTCAGTTGGTATTTGATTTTATTTTGGGTTTTATACCGGGTCTGATACTTGGATGTGTGGATGATTAGATGTGGTTCGGTGGTCTGCTCGTGTGAGGTGAATAAAATTGAAGAAGACATTTATGCTCCATTTACACAGCCTGTCTTTTCTGCTTTACATAACCAGCTACTTATTTGAAACAATGGTTGGATTCTCCCGCTTTGTCATAAATGGAGGAAAAGAGCTGTTTGGAGCCCTGGAAGATTGCAATCATCAATGCAATGCAGTTGACAATACAGAAATATACAATTGTTTTTGAATACTGGCATATGTTAAGGTTGCGTGTTGAAGATCATCAGCCTTCCCAAAGCTAAAGGGTGTACATGTTTGTTTGTTTTTTTGTTGTTTTTTTCATGTAAAGTTGTTTCATGGTCTCACTGTTTCACTGATTTTTTTTGTGTGTGTAATTTTCAATGTTGTTTTTTTTTTTGTTTTTTTTTTTTTTACAGCGTATGAATATGCATTGTCTTCTGCGTCCTGATTGGCTGAGGGACTGTAGACCATTGTTAATCAATCTCCTCTGTGCCGTGTCTCCTGTACAGTACAGAATGCGTTCAGCATGACAAATTTACATAAATGTTTGATTGCAGTGTGACTCTGAAGTGCTGAAACCTTTGCTGACAGCGATGACATTCATAAGAGCGAGGAGCAGGATGGTGCAGAACCCAAGTCATTGACGAGTACTTTCCACACAGTACCAAGCCCATTTAATGCCAGCAAGGACTGGTTTGACAAATTTCAGAAACACTCTGGACTCAAAAGTGTTTCTGTGCACGAAGAGGCTTCCTCTGCAGATACCACTGGAGCAGAGGCACGTGAACAACGCGTTTAAAGTGATCATCGAGGAAGAGGGACATAATATACGACGGTTTCAGTGACGTGCAGTCAGGAGAGGTAGGTGACGCCGTGCCTCACCTGAGAAAAAATACATGAAATGGTTATATTTATCCAATGATTTGTACTATAGAATTATTTTCTATTTACTGACAAATACTGAGAAGAGACGTGCGGAGAGGCACCGGCCGGTCGTGCCTCACATGGACTGACTGTGCTGTAGCTCAGCAGTGACTTTAAGTGGCTGTGAAAAGGTGCTGGGTGAGGCACACAGTTACCCTGCCTCATGTTAGGGGGCACTCGTGAGCCTAGGGATTCTTTTATCTCCCGCAGAATAGGGGCCGCAAATTACAATTCAGAGTTAGCAAGTCAACTTTAGCAATTCACTTTTTTCTTCTTGTCTGGCCCTACTTTTAAAATGGAGGAACATTACATATTAAGCTCAAGCAGTTTTCTAAACTGAACTTTCGGTCGAAGCAGGAGGTTATAATTAAAGGAAGACCAACACTAAAGGAGCTAAATGGTTTGCGCCAGAAGACGGGACGAAAGACTTGCTCTTTTCAAACAGAGACGTACGAAATGGTAAGAAATGTAATGACATCAATCCACTGAAAATTGGGGAAACAGAATAAGGATAAAAAACAATACAGAACCAGCTTTTTATTTCATACTATTAGAGCTAATTCATACGGACTTTGGAACTTTTATTTTGAAATTATTTTTTTATCTGGCTCCAAGTCACTGGGAGAAAAATTGGCCCGGGGTCAGATTTACTGACACCTGGTTTATATGGTTGTAAATCTGATTGTGACGACATCAGTGCCTCATCAGCCGTGAACCTCACCGCACGTCACTGGACGGTTTGACCTTTGAGAGTGTTTAAACAAGAGAGAAATGTGAGAAAATGTTAATGCCTGTCTGAGAAAAGTGTATAAAGTGTGTGATGAGGGGTTTTACAGCCTTAAAACATATATCATGATTGTTAAAAATAAAGCTGACTAAAGTGGATTTTGCCTATTGCGGGTTATTTTTAGAATGAAAATAAACAAAGGACCACTGTATTTCAGCATAATTTGTCTTGCCCCAATCCAGACTTATATAAGCAGCTTGAGGTCAAAATAAAACTGCTGTCTGCATCCAATTATAAAGCTTTTTATTGTCAGATAATCAGGAAGTGGCTAGTTAGCATGCTAACTGCAAAGTAAAACTACTCTAAAAGTTGCAAAATTCTCATGCAAACTCATCATGAATGGAACTATTGCAGTTTTTCACATTTTTAAGAGATCAGGCACAGAACCTTTATCTCTTGACCCCCGTCCAGACACTTTGCATAATACAGCTCTTGAGATCCAAATAAGACCACTGCGTGCTGTCTGCATCCAATTATAAAGCTTTTTTTATTGTAATAGAATCAGGGATTGTCTTGTTAGCATGCTAGTTGTAAAGCAAAGTAACACTCATCACGGTAAATAATTAGAATGGTTGGAAAGGTAAGTGAGGAATAACTCTGGTCCACTGCAAAGAGTTTAAAACAAACTAGTTCTGTTTTTTACATTTTTAAGACATCAAATAGAGAGCTTCCATGTCCATGTCCTTGCCCTAGATAAAAGATTGATCGACTCTAAATCCCATCCCTACCAAGTTATTAATACGGTTTCAATTTTCAATTTCTGTGCAATGTATGTCATTTTATTAAGAAAGATAAATCATGTAAATTGGAAGACATAGCAATGAGAGCCCCTGTATCAGGTTGGAGTTTTGGGATTGTAAAGGTGACATATGGGTCTGTCTGTTCATACTCTGAGGATTTTGATAGTGTCTGAATGAGAGGGAAGGGTCCAAGGCCAGGCGAAGAGAAGGCCAGATAATCAAGCCCCAGTTGATTTGGGACTCGGTATCAGAGGAGAGTAGAATAGAAAGTCTTTAATAGAATAGCAGCACTCCAGTCATGTAGCAGTCACCGGGGGAGCCATTGTGCCACCTCAGAAACACTGCACTCCGCACATATCGAGACAGACGCACTTTCAAGACTTTCTACTAACATTTTTCAGAAATTAGGAATACATTTTCATCTACATAGCAGTCTTTCATGCAAGGAGTGAGGCGGAATGGCAGCAGTTGCAAGAAACGAGATGGATGTTGGTGCCATTTAGCTCTGAAATGAAGCACAGAAAGCCCGCGAGGGAGCAAAATAATTTACCCCCCAAACGTATTCAAATAACGTCCCATTCACACATATTCAGATCAAATCACTATTGAAAATAAAGCCCATTTAGAATGCTATTTTTTGGATCTCGGTGGTGTAATGCATATCGCTCCCTATGGTAATTCAGAAGAAGATAGCTCAGTTAAGAAGGCTCAGGAAAATCAATGATCCCTTACTGGTGATAGAAGAACAGATGCATATAAATGAGAGGAGGGTCTCACTGCGGGACGGGGGCTATTCAGGCTTTGGACACAATACAATATTTACTAGCTATATGCGCCAGAGATAGAAAGCTCTCAGATTTGGGCATGGGTTGAGTCATTGGCTTAATACTTTTTGGAATTTGTATTAACAAAAGTTTAACTGAGATATTTTCTTGTTGGCAGAATTGTTCTAAAACTTTGAGCCATTTTGACAGTGTGACAATGAATGCTGGTCTTGCAGGCAAAACATTTTTTAGACTTTCCATCACTACCACTATCTGCCATGTTGCCCTTTGTCAATGTCACACTTATATTGATCTTGTTCCGCCCCACCCACTTTTTTGTTTTCTTTGTGGTTAAGCAGGAAATAGGAAGTGAGCATGGGTGTGCTTCTGGCTCCAGTGACTCCCTCCGCTCTGTAACTGCTGCAGAGAGCCTCGTCATTTGTCCTTAAAATGTTTGTGAACACACATTTAAAGTGATCATCGTGGAAGGGGGATATAAGCCTCAACAAGTTTTTAATATGGATGAACTTTGAGACTGTTTAAACAAGAGAGAAATGTGAGAAAATGTTAATGCCTGTCTGAGAAAAGTGTATAAAGTGTGTGATGAGGGGTTTTATAGCCTTAAAATATATATATAATAATTGTAAAAAATAAAGCTCACTACTTCGCAGATTTCGCCTATTGCAGGTTATTTTTAGAACGTAACCCCTGCAATAAACGAGGGACCACTGTAAAAAAAAAAAAAAAAAAAAACATTTGCAATATCATCAAATGTTGAATGTTTTTGTTTGTTTGTTTTTTTTCTGATGAACTGCATTAATTGATGTGTCCACTGTGTGTGTATGTTATAATGTTATATGGGTTTTTATTGGTGGCATGAGTTCCCTTGTCCCAAGACAAATTTCTCCTAAGTGAGACAATAAAGGTTAATCTATTTCAGCAAAATTTGTCTTGCCCCAATCCAGACATACTTGTATAAGCAGCTTGAGGTCAAATTAAGACCGCTGTCTGTATCCGGTTATAAAGCTTTTTATTGTCAGAGAAACAGGAAGTGGCCAGTTAGCATGCTATTTGTAAAGTAAAACTGCTCTGAAAGTTGCAAAATTCTCATACATTTATTAGGTAATTAGAATGGTTGGTATGGTAAGTGCGGCATAACTTTGGCCCATTGCAAACAGTTTAAAATGAGCTATTGCCGTTTTTCACGTGCTTCTGGCTCCACTGACTCTGGCTCCAATTCACTTTCTATTGAAAAATTGTCGCTCCTCTCTCTGTAACTGCTGCAGTGAGCCTCATCATTTTGGTCTTACAATGTTTGTATTAAGCCACTCTACATGATCCTCATATTTTTTGCTCTATTTTGTCTGTAAATCAAGATATAAATATTAATAACAGACAAATCAGGCACTTTCCTTCCCCGAGGTCGCTCCTGTTGACATTAGCAACAAGTTTGATTGACAGTGTTGCTAAGCGCCTGCTCCCTGCTAAAGCAGCAGTGCGGATGGGAGGAGGCGTAACCTTCAAAAGCCTGGCTATGGATTGGCTCTTTGGTTGCTATGGTACTCACGATCAAAATTCCTAATATGGAACTTGGCTCCAAATTGATGGCTATAACTGCTAGCATCAATGAGCTTCATTTGACTGGAGCCGAACACTATGGGTGATGTCACACTCACTTAGTCCACTTCTTTATACAGTCTATGTTTTCAACACTCAAAATGGCAACTCCCGTGGATTCCTACACCTTCATTCTAGATTTAGCATTACTTGTACAAAATCCTCAAGCACAGCTCTTAAACCAGCTTTCACTTATAATTCATTAGTGTTGTTTTAATTTTCAAAAGTAACATCTGATGCCACATCTTGCATACATTCCAGATCACATCATGGCTCCCCAAGTCTAAATGAATCTTCCAACTAATTAGCCAATCCAAAGTTAACCAGGTGATCTCATTACTGCCCACATCCCCATATGGCCACAGCAGCAGAAATGATGAAATAAAGGAGCTAATTTATCCCCAACACAACAGTTGCCCGTTGTTAATTGGGAGGTGTCCTCAGCAGATATCTTGCACTTTAATTTGCAGGGCTTTCTGTGCCTGACAAGCTGATAATGAGGCATTGTGGGACGGCAGGTCACCTGGAGGGCTGTTGGACATAGTGTTCTCTGGTGAACAAAGAGGAGTGTAGGAGAGATTGGTATAGACACACTGGGACAAAAAAAAAAAAAAAAAAAACACTATCATGTTACAAATTACCTGCCAGTTTTGTGTAATCTCTTACTTGAATCATTACTGTTTGGGAATTAGGCCCTTTGCTGGTTTCTCTTTAACGCTGGACTACAACAGTGGTCCTCATAATCACCGTAGCTGGAGCAATTAGATATCGATTCACCGAGTACTTTTTTTGCATCCAGGTAGACGCAACGTAATCATGGCTTTGTAATGAAGAAGCCATGGCATTAAAATATTAAACTTTCCTATGTTGAATTTTTTTTTTTTTACAGGTGTTTAATTGCTCCAAAAACATGCACTTTTACTTTGATCTGATCTGTAACTTCGTCTGCCGTGGTGTCGCCAGCTTGTCTCCATGGAGATAAATAATATAAATGCCATACTGTGAAACTTCCAGGCAAAGCAAAAACAGAAACAGGTCACCGACCACCCTCACCATGAAAGTTTGATAATGCACCTTTGAGAGACAATGTTAGGAACAGTGGTGGTAGGTAACGACGTACAAAATAAATTTTACAGTGGACACTTTTTATTTTTACTTCACTAAATCTGAGACCAGGTATCTGTACTTTTTACTCCTCTACATTTTTAACTGAACTCAAAAGTAAAAAGTACTTTTCCTATGATTTGAGGGGTTATTTTTACCAATAAATACACAAAATTCATAAGAAAAAATAAGAAATTGATCTTTATTGCTACTGTTGACCAAAATATGTATTTTAATAAATTAACATTTGTGTGAAATACTTTTTTTTTTTTTTTTAATCTTCATGTCTTCATTATATGTCTTTTATGTGACACTTTTGCTTTTTAGAGGGCCTATATATACATACACAGGGTGGTGCAAACGTCACTGACAGTTGAAAAAATGCATAACTCTTTTGTCTCTAAATATTTTTTTATTTTATTTTTTCAGAGCATTAGAACAACCCTTCTGACATTAATTTGAGCAAATACAGCACCGAGGAACAAACCCTCATTGTACAGTGGTACTTTGAGTAACATGGGTCAAATTCAGAAACCCAGCAGTGTTACCGTCGGCATTTTAATACCAGAGATGTCCCAAGTGTAAATGCCATTAAACGAATAATAAGTCTTTTTCACAGACAGGGGGCAGTATGTGATCTCCACAGACCTGACTAGTCCCGATTCCTTCCTGTGGGGCTATCTTAAAGAAAAGGTGTTTGTGAAACCTCAGACAATAAATTACATAAAACTTAATATCGAGGATCAAATAAGAGCCATAAGCTCGTAAATGCTTTCAAATGTTATAAAACTGTGTTGGATTGGACTATTCAGGGCGAAACCAAAAATGGTGGACATTTGAAAAACATTATTTTTTTTTTTTAAATTAGGTCATTTTTACTTCCTCTAGTTTAAGTAGAGATAAGTTCAAGTGTAAATGAACAATTATAAATGTATATATTGCCAAAAATCTCAGAAGGTTCAGTTTACCTACTGCTAAAATTTGGTGAGTATAACTTAAGAATTATAGGAGCTACTGAAGATTTAAAAAGAGTCCGTGACTTTTAGGCCACTTGGTATTTACACAAACCACAATGCTGCTTTAGAGGATTACATGAGATTTTAATGCCTTGGAACGTGTTAGTGGAATATCAAAGTATCAACGTTTTAAATTGAAAAACTTTTTTTTTTTTTGTAAGTTTGTGGAACATACACGGTTGAGTTACAGCATCTCAAAAAATGCATCTCATCTGGGGAAGTGGTAATAGGTGAAACACAGTGGGAGAGCCTATTACAACAGCATGGGCACATTTTACCGCTATTTGCATTTGAGTGTATGACTTTGTACTGCCACCACGTACCTGGATCTATTTCACTATTTCACACATTCTACAGAAGACAACCACATTATCTGAGGAAAACTGTTCACTTTTACAATCCCAGTTATTAGGGTTACAAGGAAGATGAGATTGAACTGAAAACATCTATTATAATAAGTTGTTTCATTTGCATTGTGGGGTTTTGTGTTGTATTTAATAATCCCATGTGCATTTTTGTGTGCTATAGAGGGAGCAGAGAGCAGAGGCGATCAGCAGACCACATCCATTCCCTTCTGCCTCCACAGCGGGAGCCTGGGCCTTAATTACTCCTGATATAAAAACAAATTAGTCTGAACACAAACAGAAACGCCTATGAGTAATATCTCCATTTACACCGCATCATGTCCAATTACACTGAATATATCACCTACATTCTACATTCATCTTATCTGCAGGCGCTGGCAGAGAACAGATAAACATAAATACAAACATGGCGAGCAGTGGAGAGGCGCCCGTTCCATCCCAGGCATTTCATCGTAACATATTGGATCTCACACTCCATGGGAATCCACACTGGTGTTGATGCTCCAAATAGACCACACGTAATCCAAGATACAGCACAGACCACTGCGGCAACTCTGAGATGAGACTGGTACAGTATAAGCAACTTTGTGAGTTAAATTCAGATGTTGTTTGAATACACATCTCCACGGTGACTCATCATAACAGAAGAATGGGCAAATATGTGACGAATAGTTTGTGAAATGCAACCGAATTATCTTCAGTTAGCTTCAGGTAAATGGGGGTGCAAAGGAAATTCACCTTGAGCTATACAGTACCTCTTACATTATATTTCACAGAATACATAACTAATATAACTTTAGGAAAGCTCACAAAGATTAAAAAAAACACCACCAAAACTTTCTGCATCTGATCTACCCTTGAAACACAATTGTTCATACAAACTTTTGAGGTGGCCAAGTTGTTTGCACTTTTACCTCACAGCAACAACGTATTTAATCACTAAAAACAAAGAGTCCGGTGGGCCCATAATGGATGGAAGCAGCATCCACTTATAGATCTACAACATGGGATGCATTATTCAGGGAATACGTCATACTGGATACAAAGCAGATATCTATATATCTATATATCTATCTATCTATATATCTATCACACATCTACATATACATATATACACACACACACACACACACACACACACACATATATAACCTATAGTTTAGTGCACAATCTTGCTACACTGTGGGCTCTGAGGTGTTATTGAATATTGACACAGGTGTGTTATTAACTAGGAATGAACGTGTTCTGAGTCAATACTTAGTAAAATGCATATCTTGTCCTCATATAATGCCTAATTGATTGAAACGCTACTGAACAAAGACGTCAATATTTGTCGTCAAAGGATATGAGAAATGATGGAAAGCATGATTGAGCGCACTGAAGAGGCTTGGTGTGCAGAGAAAGCAGTTAAAACACAGCATTAAGCCAAGGGATAAAGACATGATGAATTAAGTGAGAGGAGAGAGCAGAAGACAGGGCCAGAGGCTGCCTATGAGTATGCGCTGAAAGTACAGTGATATCTTGCCCCTCGGCAATCCCTCTAACACAGCACGGTACATCTACACTGCACAGGGCTAACCGTATAAAGTTGCTGCAAGTGTACTGTATGGGTGTGAGGAGAAAACCAATGTTCACCTTCAAAACAGCATATGTGATGTTCCAGATACTCGAATCTACATTTCAAAAGGACCACTTTGCCCATCTCAGTAATACTAATGACTGAAAGTTTAAAAATCATCTGCAAGTTTCAAAATCATCTTTAAAATTACAGGTAAGTGCACCTTTGGATCTAATCAAACTGGTAATTATCTCTGGAGTAATTATAAGTGTTTCACTTTGCTTCCTTGTTCTCGGTAGAAAGTGGCCTCTATTCTGGCGTTGCTGTGTAACAAAAGACTTTTTAAACTTAGCTATTTAATTCAAATGCAAATCCTTATTTAGCCCCAGGTAAAGGCTAATGCAGTTCTTTGGACTGATTATACATATGCACTGTTTTAGAATGCTCCAAAGTCAGACTATAATAACTGGTCATGCCACTGAATGCATTCTATAATACACTGAAAGACCACCATCGTCTACAGCTTCGAAGTGCACTTTGGGTAAAGTTAAGGTGCACTTTATTGTCCCCATAGGGAAATTTGTCCTATGCATTTGACCCATCCTTCAATCTCCTCAGGGGACCCATCTACATAATGTTGTTGCTATAAGCTTTGTTAGAACTACCTTAGTTAAAGGATTTTACCTATAGAACTCCTGCAGTCGTTGTCACACAATCCCGGCATGCACCTCCAAACCCCACACTGTCAGTGGTACAAACAAACCGTGTCAGGCATAATTAACTAACTTTATCAGAGTTTCAGAGATTGTGGATTATTGTTGCACACCCGGATGTTCACATAATCAAAAGTAGAAGAGAACCCATCTCCAGGGACCCTTTTTGATGATATAAGAAGGTGAAAAGTAAACCATCTGCGCAGATATTGGAGAGATAAGACAAAATTGATCTATACTTTTTAAAATCACATCCGTAACAGGTAAGGGTCATTAATGTTTAATCTGATTAGTTTTAAGATAAATCAACATCTAATTTCATTTAATGACAAAAAACTTCAAAAGCAGACTCATGCCATGCTCGTGCCATTCATTATCGCTTATTCACCACTACCAATATCGCACAGAAAGACCAAGATAATGCAGGGGATTGAACCCAGAACGTTCTTGCTGTGAAACATGAGTGCTAGCCTCTCAGCCACCAGGTAAAATTATAGATGGAAGAAATTCTCCCCAAAATGAACTGATTCAAACTATATTTATTTGCAGAAATAGATAGAGAAGTGGTGCCTAAAAGCTACTTAAGTAAATGTAACTGTACTACAACTGTTTATTTATTAGGGGCAGAAAAAACACATTTTAAAGTGGAACTGATGCACTTAAAATGTAGAATTAATCAAGCTTTAATCCAGACTGAAATGAGTTCCACAGACTACAGAAATGTGCAAATCCAGCCGACTTGCCCGCATGGTTCTAGTGTCCGTACGAAGCGGCCTTGAGATAGATGGCTTATTAAATGAAATCTGAGTGATTGATTTATTAATGGCGAGATCATTGAGCCGGAGCTGACATGGCGCTAAGCAGATTGTGTACATTATTGTGATCAAGTGTAGCCAATAAAATCACTATGTACAGAGCTGCATCCTTCATCTTATCTCAGCTCAATTAGGTCTGGCATCCATGGCAACGCTGGCGCCAAAGAGCTGTCACAACGTTCCATTTCGCAAATAAAATCAAACTTCGTCTCTTTATTTTATTTTATGTATGGGGTTTATTCAAGCGCAATGAAATTCACCAAGACAGCACTCAAGAATAAACGCAAAACTATTTATAATATAGAGCCATAGTGCGAGGCTATGAAAAGAATGTAATACAATAATGTAAAATGACTCTGAAAAGTTTGATCTGAATGTTAAACCTAAACTATTTCTATCATTTTTGTCAACAGTATTTTTCACAACAGCCAGAATACTTCTAAAATTGGATTCGGTCTCATCTAGTTAGCAGTTGGATGGGATTTATAACTCGGTAATGTAAAGTGCAGTTTGAAAAATGCATGGGTGCTGAGTCGGCAGAAGGCAGAGTTAACTTGTCTGGTCAGAAACTACTCTGATGATTCAGGTGTTTTTTTTTTTTTTTTGCTCCTGCAAGACCTGGACTGAGATGTGATTTTCTTGCTCCCAGAGGGTCCATTTTCAACCGGTTAAACATACACACGGGTGCTACCAAGTAAATCCTATACATCTAGACAGAGTACAGAGTAAAGAGTACTGTGTACCCAGGGCCCAGTGCAGGGAGGGGCCCTTTATGCACTCTGTAATATGCATTTTTTTTTTTTTTTAATAAGACAATACGTAGTGCGGGCCCCCCAAGTTGCTTTTTACCCAGGGCCCAGAATTTGGCGCTATGGCGTATGGAGGGTGACAGCCATATGACAAAAAACTATTTATGTGAGGGGTGTTTGAAGACGCATTACCTGTTTTTTACTGCTTTAAAACCTGAAGAAACAGAACTAGCTCATTTTAAATAGTTTGCAGTGGCCCAAAGTTATCCCACACTTACCTTATACATTCTTAAATATTTACTTTAATGAGTTTATAAGCACAACTCTCAGAGACCAGTGCCGAGTTTTGCCAGTAAAGCTAACAACCACTATCATGTTAACGTGCACTTGCTGATTATCAAACAGTAAACCATTTTCTAATTATCATTCTAATTAGATGCAGACAGCACAAAACTGACTTAATTTTATCTCAAGAGCACATAAAATATATCTATACTGAGGCAAGACAAATTTTGGTCAAATACAAATGGTAAGAAATTAGGTACAGGACCTTTAATACTGAGGCAAAAATATTACAAAACCTTCAAATTTCTGTTTTGTAGAATAGGATTAAAGGAAACAACATTATTTGAAACTCTATTAGGTCTCTGGGTTTGCCTAATGATGACATTCTGTTGCTTACACAGTGCATTGCACAGTGGTGTATTTGCAATTCAGGGTACAAGTTGAATAGGGAGTTGACAAGAGCTCATTTAGCCTCCCAAGGAAATCTCCACACTTACCCAGCATTCTCTGTGACTTGTGTCATCTGTTGGCTCTGTTAGCTCTCTCTAAACATTGTGCTGGATGAATATAATGTTGATTTAACTTTAAAAAAAAACAACAACAAAAAAAACAAACATATTTTAGTGTCTGTCAAAATCTCTGTGCACATGACCACAAGGAGGTTGTAAAAAAGACGTGTCCCTGCTTTGGCTCTGCAGATGAAGAGTTGGACAGTCATTCTGCTGTCACACTTAAGTCTTTTAAAACTAATAAGTACTGAGACATGTCAGTTTATTCATCTAACACACACAACACTATGTGCAAATTACACTATCTCAAGCACACATTCAAGGTTCATTGTGCCTCCTTTGCCTTATTGGTGTACTTCAGTGGCCCGTGTAATAAACAGGAAAACATTTTCTGTACCACCTGTGGAGCTGACAAAATCTTTTGGAGCAATCTAAATAAATGGACAGTTAGAGGACTGTCTGAGGGAGGCACAGCTGCAGGTGAACAGCAGGAGAGTGCAGACAGAGGCCACTGATTTCTGCTAATTTCATCATCAGCACCAGCGCTGTGTGCCAGTGTGACAGGCCAAAACGAGACTTCACCGACAGCACAATGAGGCCTCAAGCCAACCAATTTACATGTGTTCTTTGCTGTATATTTAACAATACTGAATATATACTGTATACATTTCATCGTGTAGCTTTATTATACAGGTGTATTTTCTTTGTTCCTTGTACACCACAATACTGAATACAATATCTCTCCTATATACAGACAAATACACATGTATGTAGGCTATGTGAGCAACCACAGGAAGCTGTGCCTCCTACACTATTGTTCCCCTAGCAACAGATCTCATACTTAAAAGTTAAGTAATCTATAAGACATTATACGACAAAGCAGTACTCTGAAATACAGAAACACCAAAAAGAACACAGACTTATCAAAAAATAGGTGGTAGTACATTGATAACATAGTTATTGCTTTGCCCGACAGCTGACAGCTCTGTCACATAAATCGCAGTGAACAGTATCAATACTTCGAAAGTGACAAATGTGGCTAGAAAGTGAAGATTTACTGCAGAGAGCTTGTGATGGGGGAGGAGCAGACGAGTTTAAAACAGCTACGCATCAAAGTCATTGACAGCACTACTGATTTAACTTTGTCATATTTCTGCTTCTTTGAATACTGACATTTATAGAACTATCACTTTAACTTGCCAAGAAGGCAACAATGCCCATGAGAAAATTGGAGAGGAAATGACAACAGCAAAAAGCTCATCTAAAGACATGACAAGCGTAACACTAAGACATGACGCCATAGTAAAACTGACACAAAATATATTCGTCACCAGAAACATCAAAACATTTTCTTACATTGATGTTACTAAAATACTTGCATTTCTTCAATGAGAAGATATAGCTGTGATGCTGTGATGAGAACTTCACACTAAACATCTTACAACCGACCAACCTGACCTCTTCATTCAGCACAGTGCACAAAAAGCAATAGTCTAAAGACTCAAACAATAATGCAAGCACAACTGGTCATGGACAGTTTGATGCCATGTGTGCAGTACATGTGACTGACCTGTAGGGGACCCCTCGAGCACCTCTCCTGTATACCGTGTCTCTCTGAAGATGGGCCGGTTGTCGTTCTGGTCTATGACAGTGATCACCAGGATAGTGGGCCCTTCCACCAGGTTCCCCGCAAAGTCTGTGGTCGAAACCTCCAACTGTGAGCAAGAAATGAAACAACATGGTAAATATTTAAGGAGTTCAGTAATGTAAGGTTAACTATATATGTATGTGATCATAATACACATTTTGAGTGACTGTATTCCAGTATGGTTACTATAGTCATTTGGTGGCATTAAACTACTACTACTTCTACTACTACTTCTTTACATTCCTAAAAATTCCTCAAGAGGAAAACATTGTGGTATTTCATCACATAATTTACCCTTCAAACAGCATCGTATTAATAAGATATGTTTCTGTGTGTGATTTTTTTCTGCAACAAACAGCTGTCTGAATCCTGTCATGATCCATCCATCCATCCATCCATTTTCTTCCGCTTATCCGGGGCCGGGTCGCGGGGGCAGCAGTCTAAGCAGGGACTCCCAGACTTCCCTCACCCCAGACACGTCCTCCAGCTCCTCCGGTGGGACCCCAAGGCGTTCCCAGGCCAGCCGAGAGACATAGTCCCTCCAGCGTGTCCTGGGTCTTCCTCGGGGCCTCCTCCCGGTGGGACATGCCCAGAACACCTCCCTAGGGAGGCGTCCAGGAGGCATCCTGAGCAGATGCCCGAGCCACCTCAGCTGGTTCCTCTCGACGTGAAGGAGCAGCGGCTCTACTCCGAGCTCCTCCCGTGTGACTGAGCTCCTCACCCTGTCTCTAAGGGTGCGCCCAGCCACTCTGCGGAGGAAACTCATTTCGGCCGCTTGTATCCGCGATCTTGTCCTTTCGGTCATGACCCAGAGCTCATGACCATAGGTGAGGGTAGGAACGTAGATTGACCGGTAAATCGAGAGCTTTGCCTTTCGACTCAGCTCCTTCTTTACCACAACGGACCGATACAGCGACCGCATCACTGCAGACGCTGCACCGATCCGCCTGTCAATCTCGCGTTCCATCCTTCCCTCACTCGTGAACAAGACCCCGAGATACTTGAACTCCTCCACTTGAGGCAAGGGCTCTCCACCCACCCGGAGAGAGGGCAGACCACCTTTTTCCGGTCGAGAACCATGGCCTCAGATTTAGAAGAGCTGATTCTCATCCCAGCCGCTTCACACTCGGCTGCAAACCGCCCCAGTGCCTGCTGCAGGTCCTGGCTCGAAGAAGCCATCAGGACAACATCATCTGCAAACAGCAGAGATGAGATCCTGTGGTTCCCGAACCAGACCCCCTCCAGCCCCTGGCTGCGCCTAGAAATTCTGTCCATAAATATAATGAACAGAACCGGTGACAAAGGGCAGCCCTGGCGGAGTCCAACATGCACCGGGAACAAGTCTGACTTACTGCCGGCAATGCGAACACAGCTCCTGCTCCGGTCATACAGGGACTGGACACCCCTTAGCAAAGGGCCCCGTACCCCATACTCCCAGAGCACCCCCCCAAAGGACACCACGGGGGACACGGTCGAATGCCTTCTCCAGATCCACAAAACACATGTGGACCGGTTGGGCAAACTCCCATGAACCCTCGAGCACCCGATGGAGAGTGTAGAGCTGGTCCAGTGTTCCACGACCAGGACGAAAACCACACTGCTCCTCCTGGATCCGAGTTCGACTATCGGCCGGACTCTCCTCTCCAGTACCCTGGAATAGACCTTACCGGGAAGGCTGAGGAGTGTGATTCCCCTGTAATTGGAACACACCCTCCGGTCCCCCTTTTATACAGAGGGGACCACCACCCCGGTCTGCCAGTCCAGCGGTACTGTCCCCGACCGCCACGCGATGTTGTAGAGACGTGTCAGCCAAGACAGCCCCACAACATCCAGAGACTTAAGGTACTCGGGACGGATCTCATCAACGCCCGGAGCCTTGCCACCGAGGAGCTTGCTAACCACCTCAGTGACTTCGGCCAGGGTGATGGATGAGTCCGCCTCCGGGTCCCCAGCCTCGGCTTCCTCCTCGGAAGACGTGACAGTGGGATTGAGGAGATCCTCAAAGTATTCCTTCCACCGTCCGACAACATCCCAGTTGAGGTCAACAGCTCTCCACCCGCACTGTAAACAGTGTTGGTGAAGCACTGCTTCCCCCTCCTGAGGCGCCGAACGGTTTGCCAGAATTTCTTTGAGGCCGTCCGATAGTCCTCCTCCATGGCCTCCCTGAACTCCTCCTCCCAACCCCGAGTTTTTGCCTCCACGACAGCACGAGCCGCAGCACGCTTGGCCTGCGGTACCCGTCAGCTGCCTCAGGAGTCCCACAAGCCAACAAGGCCTGATAGGACTCCTTCTTCAGCCTGACGGCATCCCTTACTTCCGGTGTCCACCACCGGGTTCGGGGATTGCCGCCGCGACAAGCACCGCAGACCTTACGACCACAGCTACGGGCAGCCGCATCAACAATGGAGGTGGAGAACATGGCCCACTCGGAGTCCACGTCTCCAACCTCCCCCGGGATCAGAGAGAAGCTCTCCCGGAGGTGCGAATTGAAGACCCCCCTGACAGAAGGCTCCGCCAGACGTTCCCAACAGACCCTCACGATACGCTTGGGTCTGCCAGGTCTATCCGGCTTCCTCCTCCGCCAGCGGATCCAACTCACAACCAGGTGGTGATCAGTTGACAGCTCTGCCCCTCTCTTCACCCGAGTGTCCAAAACACGCGGCCGGAGGTCAGATGACACAACTACAAAGTCGATCATCGACCTCCGACCTAGGGTGTCCTGGTGCCACGCGTTGCTATAGTCATTTGGTGGCATTAAACTACTACTACTTCTACTACTACTTCTTTACATTCCTAAAAATTCCTCAAGAGGAAAACATTGTGGTATTTCATCACATAATTTACCCTTCAAACAGCATCGTATTAATAAGATATGTTTCTGTGTGTGATTTTTTTCTGCAACAAACAGCTGTCTGAATCCTGTAATGATATTAAACTATAATACACTGCCTGGCCAAAAAAAAAAAGTTGCCACCAAAAAAAAAATAGGTCATAATCTCTAATATTTTGCTGGACCGCCTTTAGCTTGTTTCGATAAGCTTCTGCAATGTCACAAGATTTATTTCCATCCAGTGTTGCATTCATTTTTCACCAAGATCTTGCACTGATGACGGCAGAGTCTGACCGCTGAACAAAGCTTCTCCAGCACATCCCAAAGATTCTCAGTGGGGTTAAGGTCTGGACTCTTTGGTGGCCAATCCATGTGAAAATGATGTCTCATGCTCCTGAACCACTCTTTCACTATTTGAGCCCGATGAATCCTGGCATTGTCATCTTGGAATATGCCCGTGCCATCAGGGAAGAAAAAAATCACTGATGGAATAACCTGGTCATTCAGTATATTCAGGTCGTCAGCTGACCTCATTCTTTGAGCACAGACTGTCGCTGAACCTAGACCTGAGATTGCAGACTACGTAGAGAGTGGAAAGAAGTTTATCTCATGAGATGAATGAAGTTACAGACAGCAGACACATGCGTATGTGTGTGTGCATGTGTGTGAGTGTGTGTGTCCCAACTGAGTGTGTGTTTGTGTGTTGAGTGTCCATGAGTCTGTCCATTGTGAGTGTTCCTTGTGAGTGTCCCAGCCCGTACAAAGGAGCCATCCAGTACTTATACCCCAAGAAAGGTACTATCTATAGAAGGCTGGTGCTATAAGGACTTAAACTATATTTACATACTTGTTTGTACAAGGTTGTAAAGAGATATACTGTTAGCTGTTTACGAGAAAGTAGAATTCGTCACTTAAAGATGTTTGCAGTGACTGGAAAGATGTATTACAAGGCCTCTTGTTAACCCGAAGATGCATACCCATATCATATAACCGAAGTAGCAGATTCCAGTGTAGACGTCTTAAAATAAGCATGTGTGACATTCTACCTGAGAAAGAAGTTCACCTTAATATTGTAACACACAGTATTCAACACAAGGTTTAAGAATAAAGTAATGAAGCAAAAAAAATGATGCTTACACGTAACTATAGACTCTCACCTATTTGCTTAGTTAAATCCAGGTGGCGACTAATGCAAGTCAACGTGAAAGTATCCTAGGTTTTCACAATACAGTACTCTGATTGAACTGTGCCATGGAATACATAGCAAAATCTGTTTCTGTATTCTCAAAAGCAATACATTTTCAAAGTATTTTTCCCATTCCTGCACACATTTTCCTTGTAATTAAACGGTTTCTACATTGACTGACAACTCATAAGACAAGAGCGGCTGTAACCATATTGAGAGTCAGATTAGCTCAACACAGTAAGGAGACTGTAAAGTGAATGAACAGAACAAAGCATGCCATCAATCAGCCAACCACACGTATTGTCAAACCCATTATCTGAATCTGGTTAAAAAGCGAGAAAGTGACAAAGAAACATAAAAAGTGAGTTTTTACACGTTTCATTTGGTTTCTCGAGTCTTTTAAATGGACCACGTTTCCTTTTCAAAGCTGCCAGTGGTAAATCGTTTATATCACCAAACTAATTATTGAGTGACATTGCAATGGCTGTGAAATATTTTTGTAACTTCTAATACCAAACTGAGACAACCTATTTTATTATTTTATATTATATATTGGCACACAGTCTGCACGATAGTACCCATAGCAGCCTCTTCACCTCATTTGGCACCGCAGGCAAATTGGCTGGCCCACATTATGTATTTATGCATTCTCTACCCAATTGTGCTACGGTGCTAGTCATTCCCCGGGTTTCACCTTAGGGAGCCTGCAGACTTTCCACCCTGTACTTACAATATGCAAAATTTCAATTAAGCAAAGCTGCAGCAATTATTCAAGACGGGACGAGTCTGTCATGTTTAGTCAGCCCCCTGCTTGGCCTGCTTCTTTAAATAGGCTCACTATCTTGTACTCAATTATTGTAATTTACTATGCAAATATGTATTTTGCGATGACAGGGATTTTTCCAAGAACAAAAATTCTCCAGTGAGTCTATACCTCACTGTTGCATTAGATCTGACTGGTTTACTATGAAGGACATTCCTTTGCCAAAGCCAAAGTATTGGTTTTGGTATTTTATATTAAAAATGGTCAGCAAATTTAAAAGCAAAACTGAATGCGCCAGTTTAAAATGGTGTACGCCCTGTGTAGGATTCAGTTGTAGCACTCCTTCAAAGGGTGGGGTATTATGCAAAATTGACTTTTTAAAGCTTTCAACCATGTTATAATGTTCCCTCATCAAAAACAAGTCTGAAGAATGGTTTTATAAAGGCCTAAAAGTCACTGACAGTTGAAAAAAAAAATCATAACTCTTTTGTTTCTAAATACTTTTCTTTTATTTTTTCAGAGCATTTAGAACTACCCTTCCAAAATTAATATGAGCAAATACAGCACTGAGGAACAAACCCTCATTGTACAGTGGTACTTTGAGTCACATGGGTCAAATTCAGAAACCCAGCGGTGTTACCGTCGACATTTTATTACCAGAGATGTCCCAAGAGTAAATGCCTTTAAAGGAATAATAAGTCGCTTTCCAAGACAGGGGGCAGTATGTGATCTCCACAAACCTGACTAGTCACGATTTCTTCCTGTGGGGCTACCTTAAAGAAAAGGTGTTTGTGGATAAACCTCAGACAATAAACACCTTAAAACTTAATATCCAGGATCAAATAAGAGACATAAGCCCAGAAATGCTTTCAAATGTTATGCAAAGTGTGTTGGATCGGGCTATTCCGTGTCAAACCGAAAATGGTGGACACTTAAAACATTTTTTTTTTTGATTTTTTAAGTAGTGAAAGTTAGTAAGTCAGTTTTTACTTGCCCAATCTCAGTTTTCAGTTTACCTACTGCTAAAATTTGTGAGTAAGTTGAAGCTTGTTTAAAGTGTCAACAATTGGGCCACCCTAACTGTAGTATATTGCCAAAAACCTCTCAGAATGTTCAAAAGTTTACCTACTTTAGCTGCAAAGAATGCATGCTGAGCACTAGAGAGCAAAGAGAAAAGGAGGGGGTCTTAGAGTGTCACAAACTAAACAGAAACATTATATTTTATATGCTGTTTTCTGCAAATATAGCATTTTCAAAACAATAAAGGTAACACAGTGATCTAAAGATGTTATGTGTGAACAGATGATGTCCCATAGAAGTCGAATACTTTAATCTTTAATCTCAAACATCTCTGCTATTTTCCATAAGAGTTTGACTTCACAAGTCAATTCAGAAAAGACACTACAGTATTTTTTCATTCAGCAGATTTCAAACATATTCACAATCTAACAAAATTACCCAAAAGCCAAATCTGAGTGGACTTGAAAATCTTGCCAATCAGAAATGTTAATTACAATATTAGCTTGTGTTTCCAAACTTTTTTTTTTGAGGTGTGCTTCTAAAATCAATCAGTAATTGCTGTTAACGACAAAACATTCTCATTATGGGAGGTCTCTTTTGTTGTCATTCACACTAATTACACTCATTATACAAATTAATGTCCCAGGAAGTTATTTTAGGTTAAGAGCACTGGTAAGAGATGTACTGAGCTGAGAAAAACTGAAACAGGGCCATAAACCTTGTAGATAATGTCATTTTGGGGCTTGGCAGTGTTTAGGTGCATGCAATCGGATAACTTAACGTAATTTAAGAAACATTATACTTGTTTACAATGCAATTAAACATCCACTCTGCTGCCGTATCTCGTCTGGCCAGTACCATTTGTGCATGACATAATGTGAGCGCCTGTATGAAGTCACTGATCTGGACAGTGATTATACAAGAAAATTGACATTGATCTAGATATAGTCTGTAGAAAGACTGCAGAACTAATTACAGTTAGGCCTGTCATGCACGATGGATTTCTACACAGTAATTTTGCGATAAACAATAATATTTAAACTACTCAGTCCCAGGAAACAGATTTTTAGATGTACAGAATCATGAAACAACAAAGTGATCCAATAATCTGATTGTATGGCATCAAACAGCAAAAATCTCCCCACTATTGCAAATAAATATACATGATAAATATTGAGCCCTGAAATATATAGTCCCAGCTTTCACATACTGAACAGTAAGTCGATACAGTAATTATCATGACAGGCCTCATCACAACTGAATCAAAATCACTATTTGAACAGGAGCAGATATCACAAAGCAACCGCAAAGTATTTTCCTCCACAAATAACAAAACATCTCGTCTTATTTTGCATAAAACCTGCGCACCCTGTAGTTTCGATCTGTACAAACATGTTCTGAAATGTGATTCTTGTAATATTTTGTCAGTTCATACTTCAGTTTTTTTGTCAATTCTTCTGAACGCGTTAAATACCTGAACTTTGAACAGGATCCTATTATTAGAACCAGTGGAGGTACTCAATTTTGTTACTTAAGTAAAAGTACAGATACTGAAGGAAAAAAAAAAATACTCAAGTAAAAGTATCACATGAAAAAAATCGACTTAAGTAAAAGTATTAAAGCATTTGTTTTAAAATGTACTTAAAGAGTAAAAAGTAAAAAGTAGTGCAGATTTAAAGGGCTTTGTAGTGAAGTAAAAGTAAAAAGTAAAGTACAGATACCTAAAAAGTGCACTTAAAGGTTCTATATTACACAAAATAGATTCTTGTGAGTTTTAAGCCATGTTCTAATGCTGTTAACTCCTCAAAAACAGACCTGGAGTTGTGTTTTGTTTCATTCAGATGTTTGAGTAACACTTTATTATTACTCTACCTACATCTCCAGAGCTCAAAATGCTCTGTTCCACCTTGTGATGTCATGAAGTGGTAGTTGAGAGAAAATATGCAGGGTTTGTGTGTTAAACATGTGTGAATGAAACAGAAACAAACCCTGTGTTTTTATGAGGAAACATTATAACATAGATCAAAAATAAGTACTATGACTAATATGACCCTTTAAGTACAGTACTTTGTTACCTTCTACCACTGATTAAAACATACATCACAAATCTAATTACAATTGCAATCACAGCTACATTTTTTTCTCCAATTTTTCAGCCCTAATCTTCAGATAATCAGTTGTAGCTAGTTATGCATCCTTATAAATACGTCTGTGTCTCTTGGTCAAGTTAAAATCCACAATATCCACAATATCTTGCCTCAGCCATCTAACTGCGGTCATGCTAAGCACGTAAGGAGGAGGAGGAGGAGCATATCTGCACCTCACGTCCTTCATTAGTTATGGGATGAAGTCATGGATTCACCTGATGCCTCGAGCAGGTCTTTGTGTAATCTTTAGCATCACATTACCAGTCTCTTCTCCTCTTATCAGTGACGCATGACATCATCCCCTCTCCCTCTCACACGGGTCAGCCCACTCCCACGCACTTCTTTGGCTTTTTTCTCTCTCCTATCTATGGACCGTTGCCATGGAGCCGGCCCGGAGCGTACACTGTAATGGCACTGATGGCACACATGCATCTGAACTGAGTGTTTTAGGTGTTAGCGACTTAATGGCGTCATACATCATCTCGTCTGTCTTCTGGCTGTAGCGTTGCCCTGGGAATACACCACCAGGGAATGATTGTGAGAAGCACCATTTATCTTGAGTTTCCATCATGCAGATCTGCTGACTCTCTGCTAATGATACGTGCTTCAGATCACTCGCCACTGCGCTCGCTTATGTCTGGGCTCTGATTTCCAGGAATAAAAAAAAAAAAAATCTCTGACACCATTAATCTGCAGTTCTTTTTAGGTACACTTCTCGATTCCGTGAGTAGAATAGGATTACAAGAACTCAGTGCTGTAGAATTAAATAGTATCCTTCAGCAGTAACAAAAATAAAAAATGTTACAGACAGAGGGGTCAGGCAGGGCTGCAGGTGTGCTCAAATCAAACGCACCATGCAGGCTGAGCTTAAAGAGCCCATGTTAGGCTATTTTCTGATTCATTCACACATGTTTAACACACAAACCTTGCATATTTAGGCTGAGTTCTTCTCTCAAAACACCGTGTTCCACCCTGTGATGTCATCATGTGGTAATACAGGAAGTGCTCGCTGTGTTTTTAAACTCCACACACCTTCACTAGAATCATTTGGATCATTTCAACCCAGGGATGTCCAATCTCTACTGAACTAAAGGTAAAAGGAGCTGTTAATGTGAAATCTACCACTTTATGACATCACAAAGTGGAACAGAGTGTGTTTTAAGTGTTGGAGGTGTAGACAAACTAATGATAAAGTGTTACTCAAACATGTGTGAATGAAACAAAGCACAACTCCAGGTATTTTTTGAGGAGGTAACAGCATTTTAACATGACTTAAAGCTCATGAGAGTCAGTTTTGCGCTATATTGAACTTTTAAAGAGGAGATTTTAGACCTTTATGGAGTATTAACATATAACATGTTACCTTTTATTGATCTGAAAATGCTATACTTGCCGAAAACAACATATTCAAATGTGTAATTAGTTTTAGTTTAGTTTTTGACGCTCCTTCCCGCTCTGCCTTGCTCCTCACACTAATTCCCCTTCTCTCCCCTTTAGAGCGCTATTACAACACAATCAGTGTGTGTTTTGCTTAAGGAACTTATCAACACATCAGGTTTGTGAAGTTATAGTGTATTGTTTTGTTAACCATAAGATGGGTTGTACAGTAGCACATGGTAGGAATCTCGAGATTACTCAAACATGCATGGACGGCAGGCACGCTTTTAATGTGGGAATGTTATAACATATTATCCCCTTTTTAACCTTAACATTACTTTACATTTATAAACTTATGAATAACTTATGAATAAAAGCGCTTCCACTTTTTATCTGAATGAAAGTCATTTGAGTCACTGTTTCCAGTCCCTGTGCTGAGGATGACATGTGTTTGATTCGGAGCTCCCTGCCGGCTGCCAAACAGGTTATGGCTGTGTTGTTGGTGTGATCTTCCATTTAAATGATCTGATGCACAGCGCCTCACAGCTAATGTCCTCATTACAGCTCAGACCTGCTGCGTGGAAAGTCAAACTGTGCATGTGCAAATGTGCAAGCCCGAAACAACTGTACATACATTACATACCAAAGGGGGGCTGGCTCATTATTTAATGAAGACAAATTATGATTTTGGCTTCTATATAGCTATAATCTGTGACACCCATGGATCACATGGATATATTTCATATTTTGGACAACACAAAATATTTAAAATGACTTCAAATAAACAGTATGACTTCTGATTGAAATCTGCAATGCTGATTTTTTATTAGTATAAGGTAATAATGAGTGTAATATGATGACATGCCCATTAGCTCATTCTGCATGTGCACAGACTGAGGGAAGCTGAAATTAACACTGCTATGTCCGTGCAGTGGACCCTTATAATTTGTCTCGTTTCATAGAATTCATCCTTAATTAAGGCCCATTAAACTAGCTGATGGATTGATGAGAGTACAAAACTGTGTGTAAAAAGTTATGACCATTTTTAGTACTTTGCTAAACTCAGCAGAGGTTACAGGCCTAAAAGAGAAGACGTATAGGTCCCAACACAGACCGTGCTACAAAAGAATGTGAGATGAGGTGTTGTGAATGTACAAGTTCCAGCACACAGTGTTGAAACAGGGCTATCATCAGTTCTAGCTCCTGTGGGAGCTGCACACTCCGTAAACACAGGGAGGAAAGTGAACCCAGTATTAAAATCTTTGCAGACGAGCTGTATCTAATTAGCCTATTGACACATTTTTGCAATGTGCAAAAAGGGATTTCTAAAACTGGCAAATCTGTGATACAAACATTGCGCTTCTGCTCGTGGTGGCTTATTACAGACAATTAAAGAGTGGTTCATCATTTGCCTGTTAGCAAAATGTGAATCTTTTCTTCATGTCAGCACAAGACTTAAAATTAGCATCCACGTGGGCCCAAAGGCCACTGACTTCTCTGTTAGATTGTGCTTAATTCAGTAAAACATCGCACTGTGCCTGCCTCTAGGCACATTTCCACACTTAGAATATTGATGCTGAGCTTCTTGTAGAAAAAACATACTGTACAGGACATGGTATTTTAAGATAAAGAGACTATAGAATTGTCCCGATACATTTTCACATGACATTTTGGAGCTTTTGTTTTTTTTTTTTTTGTTTTTTTGGTTTTGTTTTTTTCTGGACCTTTTTGAGATGATTCTGGTCTTTCTAGTTGGACTCAGAAGATCGGGCACACACACACAGCTTGTGACACGTCTCCACAATTCATGAAAACTGATGAAACCTTAATCAAAATCTTGTATTAATCTTCAAGAAACAGCTCCTGGGGAATTGGGAGTAGAGTATAGAAAAATCCATTCTATCCCCATGGATTGATTACAGTATAGAATATAGGGAAAGGCGTGTGGTGGAGCGCCAGTCGATTTGGCCATGGGTTCATTGTGGCAGCCTGATCAGAGCCTTAACCAGGGACAAGAAATTGAAGTGAAGAAGCCTGTGCTGAAAAGACTAATGCAGATATGGAGCCTCTCTGTTTCCTCCCATCGGCTCATTTCACAGTCACTCAGCATTCATCTCTTCCCCAGCCATTCAAGTAGTCCTCCCTTTGGCGGAGAGCAGAATTCAAAGGCAGAGCGGTGCGTTTTTAAGATCCCAGAGCGGCCGCTGGAACACTCATGTGGCTCGGGTGTTATCGGCTCGTGCTGTGCTCCTCCCTGCACTCGCC
Source organism: Periophthalmus modestus (assembly GCA_019594935.1). Classification (NCBI taxonomy): domain Eukaryota; kingdom Metazoa; phylum Chordata; class Actinopteri; order Gobiiformes; family Gobiidae; genus Periophthalmus; species Periophthalmus modestus. The sequence continues at coordinate 28,159,808 of JAIEZT010001390.1, read as the reverse complement.
TCATCCTGCACAAAACCCAGGCCATTTCCGGAGACTCCGTGAAAAGAATCAGTACGATGAAACTGTATTGTAGAGAGCATTAAAATGCAATATGGTGAAAGTTACAAGTAAGTTGGTAACGTTACAGTGTGAATCTGTTTATTCATTCAATCTGTGTTTTTGTATGTTTTTTACAGCAATAAACTCAAAGAAGAAAAAAAGAAATAACATGGTTTTATTTTTTTGCATCTATCTATTTTTGAGGTAAAAGTTACATACTGTGGCTTTGATACAATTAGAAATAATTAAAAATGCATTAGAATTAGTGTATCTCAAGAGACCCAAGGCACTTTACATTGTATTATTCCCTCACTCCGGACTCAGCAGTGAGATATTTCTAGTCGCAACTGCCCTTGGAAAGACTGCCAGAAGCAAGGCTGCCAATCGGTGACATAAGCCCCTCCGAAAAACACCAAAATTCATGCAGTCCCTATAGGTTTCACCATATTTCCTACAAAACAGTCTTACATGCATTTCTGTGCATCTAAACAATGTGTCTAAAAGGTTTGCAATCTCGTATACGTTCTTTTTAAGAGCATCCCATCGAGCAGGAAGCGGGCTGCTATGCCATTTTCAAATTGTTCAAAAGCAGAAAGACTTTCATGTCCCACCCACTGAGTGTGCAGCCGCGTAGAAAAGCTTTTCTGTCTGCTCCCTAAATTTCCAAAAGCCTCCTTCCACAGAGCGTCAAGGTGTGATAACAGTGGGGCACGAGTTTTGCTTTCCTCTCCAGCCCTCTCCAGTCTCTACAATGAAAAACACCTCCACACTGTAGACAAAGGGATGCTAAACTGGCTTGTACGCATCTGTTGCATCTTGCTTCAAATAACTATGTTTTTCTAGACTGAACTTATGCCACATATCAGGGCTTGGAGGGTGGCTGTCAGTGGAAACAAACATGGCAGCTCAGTGGCTTCTTCAGCTTCATGCTCACCGAGACTGCAGAGTGATTAATGAGCAATGGGTAGTACTCTGTTACACTTTGCAATAAATTTTACTTAGTAGTTTAGTACAATTCCAATTCCAATGAAGTTGAGATGCTGTGTAAAACTTAAAAAATATGTAAATCCTTTTCAACCTATATTGAACTGAATAACCTACGAATACATGATATTTAATGATCAAACTGATAAACTTTATTGCTTTTATGCAAATATTCACTCATTTTCAATTTGATGCCTGCAACACGTTCCAGTAAAGCTGGGAGAGGGGCATGTTTACCACTGTGTTAAATCACCTTTCCTTTTAACAACGATCAATAAGCGTTTGGGAACTGAGGACACTATTTGTTGAAGCTTTGTAGGAGGAATACTTTCCCATTCTTGCTGAATGTACAACTTCAGTTGCTCAGCAACTCAGTCCGGGGTCTACGTTGTCGTATTTTGCGCTTCATAATGCGCCACACATTTTTAATGTGAGACAGGTCTGGACTGCAGGCAGGCCAGTCTTGTACCCGCACTCTTTTACTGCAAAGCCACGCTGTTGTACCACATGCAGAGTGTGAAGTTTTACACAGCGTCCCAACTTCATTGGAACTGGGTTGTAGTTTTCAGAGCCCATCACTCCTACTTGAGTAATATAAGAGGACTCTTGCTTGAGCAAAAGTTTTGGTTACTCTTCCCACTATGAATTAGTCTACAGTGATGGATCTCCCTAAACGCAGACTACACAAGTTTCATAGTGTCCTGCAGCTGCGAAACGCCCCACCTCCCGAGTCCCATCATGTCTGTGGGTCAGTCTACAAGTAGTTATGACAAAACAGGGCCCTGATTTGCTCCTCTGTCTAAATATCACTTTCTGTTTGGTTAAATGTGTTTGTACAATACGGCACACCTCCCTTGACCCCTCCTTCCTCCCTCGCTCATAAACACAACTCAGCCACACCATGAGGACAGCATAATGTAAGTTTACCACATATGCATCTGTTGTCTCGACTTTGGCTCACACCAACAATTCAGCATGTTTAGGCCGCAGCGGGTTACTTACTCTTCTTAATAAGAGAAACTTTGCTTTGCTGAGCGAGAGGATGACCTGTGAACGAGCCACAAATGCACTACCATTTTCATGCAGAATTAATGAGCTTTCCACTAATGTTGGCTATGTGTAAATCTGTGTGCCTATCATACGCATTGTCATATGTTTAATTACCTGCTAATTAGTCAAGCATTTATTTGAAGTTTTTTTTTTTATTAGAGAATTCATAAAAATTATCACTCTTTTTGCCAACTGGAATTCATTAAAATGCACTAGAAAACAGCAAAAATGTCTTTAATATAAAAACTTCTACTGTGAGTAATACAGACATATTCAGGCAGATGATACAACTGTCATCATCTGCGTCATGTTGTGGCATGTCAATAATCTCTTGAATCCAAGTGGCACTGAAGTGGCAAAGGCCCCCATGTCAGCTTCTGTTTAGGGGGCCCCCGAAGCTTAAATCCAAGTCTGGACAAAAGCTTTGACGTGTTTTGTACAACCTGTTACAGTAAGTTTAAATTTGAAATCAGGTGTTACATCCACTATTTTACACCTACTTTCAACTTCAACTCTTACTGAAGAAGTTTCAAGTAGCTTTCAGTACAATTTTTTCTTTCTTTATTTATTTATTTTTTTTACTCAACCATTACTAACTTGTGCTTAAGTAATATTATTTTCAAGCAATGGTACAGATTTTGAGTAGTTCAGGTGAGAGGTCAGGAAAGTACTGTATGCACTAAATCAAAGCAAATCCAGCTGTATTTTCTAGTTAGAGCAATAAATATATACAGGGTGGCCCAAAAGTCCCTGACACTTTTAAATCTTCAACAGCTCCTATAATTCTTAAGTTATACTCACCAAATTTTAGCAGTAGGTAAACTGAACCTTCCGAGATTTTTTGGCAATATATACGGTTATAATTGTTCATTTACACTTGAACTTATCACTACTTAAACTAGGGGAATAAAAATTACCTAATTTTAAAAATAATGTTTTTTAAGTGTCCACCATTTTCGGTTTCACACTGAATAGTCCGATCCAACACTTTCATAACATGTGAAAGCTTTTCCGGGCTTATGTCCCTTATTTGATCCTGATATTATGTTTTAAGTCATTTATTGTCTGAGGTTTATCCACAAACACCTTTTCTTTAACATAGCCCCACAGGAAGAAATCGGGACTAGTCAGGTCTGTGGAGATCACATACTGACCCCTGTCTTTGAAAAACACTTATTATTCCTTTAATGGCATTTACGCTTGGGGCATCTCTGGTATTAAAATGTCGACGGTAACACCGCTGGGTTTGTGAATTTGACCCATGTGACTCAAAGTACCACTGTACAATGAGGGTTTGTTCCTCGGTTCTATATTTGCTCATATTAATGTCGGAAGGGGAGTTCTAAATGCTCTGAAAAAATAAAAGAAAAATATTTAGAAACAGAAGAGTTATGATTTTTTTTCCAACTGTCAGTGACTTTTGGGCCACCCTGTACATATAACATACACAATGGTCAGTCTTTGACACTGGTACAAACATGTTTAAACTGCTTCCTACACTACGAACCTCAGAAACAATTCTCAATTTCAAGCCTCTTCGGTGTCTCTGTATGAGTCTTTATGGTGTCTGCTGTTAGGATCACGTGACTGTTGGATGTGAAATGCTCCTCTTTACACTAGAAAAAGAGGGCTGAGAGAACGTCACTGAGCACATAAATGCATGTTCCTCTGAGGCCTGCAGAGATGGCGCAGTAGATGGGAGGTCAGCAGAGAGCATGGTTTAAAGTATAGCTGCCAAAGAGAATCCTTTATTCAGCTGGCCATGTCCTGCGATAAAAAAAAAAGAAAAAAAAAAGCCTACTTCAGAAAACCATGAAGGGACACAAAGGCTCTCCCTGGTGTATGATTGAACAAAATAGAAGCTTCAGTCTTAAGCTATAATTCAATGTCCTCCTGCCTGGCCTCGGTGACGATAAGCTCTGTTCTCACTCGTGTCAATGGTGCCTTTAAATATGTTGCTGTCTAGAGGGATGTTGCTAGGTTAAACTTGTTTTTTTTTCTGAAATGCATTTGGTTAAAATAATAAAAGATTAAAAAAAAAAACATTACTTTTATAAGTCTGTCACTTTTCCTTGAGCCTAGATTTGTAAGAGAGTAACTTTGTCTATAGATATATTATAAACGGCTCTGCATCTAATTAGAGTCTTTTTTACCCCTCCTGAAAAAGGGAAATGTGCTGTTAGCGTGCTAGTTATTTTTATCCCTGAAAGTTGTAAAAAGCATTTATAAACTCATCATAGTGAATAATTATGCTAGAAATGTGTTCGGAAAGTGAGAAATAAGTTTGGACCGATGGTTCTTGCCTTAAGATATCTAAAGCCATCTGCTGCATCGGAAAGTTCACAGCTCACATAGGATTAATAAAATCCACCTGTCACTCACTCAGTAGGCTGACCAAGAGGAGTAGTGGGCAGGGGAAAGGTTTTGTCTGAATCACAAAGCAATAGAGCATGCCCATGTGCTGAAACAAAAAAGTTATGAGTATTTGAATTAAACAATGCCTCCATCGAAAGCAGTTCCTTGATGGTATAAATAGCAGTGCATTTGTCTCTTCTTACTGTAATTACTGTGCTCTTCCCCCAGGTAAAGTGCCCTGACCCATTTTACAGCATTCCATGACTTCTGCGGTCAGCGGCGGCCATTGTAGCTGCTTATTTCTGGCAGAATGACAGTCTCTGGTGGGTACGGCTGAAAGCGGATCTGCCCCGGTAAGAGACGCAGTGCATTATGGGTAGTGCCATGCGCCCCTGCAGGAGGTGGACAGGGCGAATTAGAAGCCCCTATGCCCCAGGCTGTGTAACAGGCCATGGGCGCTTTAATCAGGTTATCTTTTAGCCAAGCCACTTCACTGTGACTGCAGGGAGTTTGGATGGACTCATGAAGCGCAAGTTCAATACACAAACTCAGAGTGAGAAGCTGTGATCCTGACGTGGATTACTGTAAAAAGAATGCGGAAAACTTCAGGAACATGTCAGAGTAGATCACCAGGACAGGTTTGATTTTATCGATTAAAAGTCCATCATCAGGGAAAGATCCACGCTAATTTTGTTTCAGTATAAAGCCTCTTTTTGGTTAAATAAGGGTTGTCTGTGTAAACCCTCAGTCGTCCAGGTCTGATCCACTGCAAAAGATGAAGTTTAAATCTGTCAACTGGACAAATCCTTGTAAGAGTGAAGACGTTTCGCTGCTCAACTAAAGAAGCGGCTTGAATGAGCAGCGAAACATCTTCACTCTTACAACGATTTAAACTTTATCTTTTGCTACTAAATAAGGATTATAATAATTCAAATGTCTATATGGTCTAAGTTACACCAACTCCAATAATAAAGGTCCTGTACCCGTTTTTTTCCCTATGTATTTGAGGAAAATTTTTGTTATCCTGGTGTAGAAATATTGTATAAGCAGCTTTTGAGGTCAAAATAAGTCTGCTGTGTGCTGCCTGTATGCAAATGGTAAATGATCAAGTTTTTATATAGCACTTTTTCACCTTCAAGATACTCAAAGCGCTTTACATCAAAGAACCATTCATGCATTCACTCACACATTCATACACCAGACACTGGGGACAATGTGAGTGTCTTGCCCAAGTATACAATAACAGTATTCATTTGTAGGAGCTGGAATAGAGCCACCAACTAATCTAACAGCTCTACCAATGATGTTTATGTTGAGAGTGGGATTCGAACCGTTAACCTTCAGATCAGTGACCAGACAATATCAACTGAGGTACTGTAATTATAAATTGTTTCATTGTCTGATATTTAGGAAGTGCACATTAGACAAGACTCTGCTCTGGTGTCTGAGACTTGTGAAAAGCCATGTGAGAAGTAACTTTGGACGACTGGAAACCGTTTAAAATGAAGTAGTTCTGATTTTTTTGTGTTTTTAAGGCGGTAAAAATCAGTTTCCTAACATTCATCTTGTTTTCCGTTACAATAGATACATCTTGATTTCTTTTAGGCAGACATTTTTGTTAGCAGGATGTATTTAAGTTCACTTCATCTCCCTCTCAAACTGTCTCCTGAAAAGAAATCAAAATCTACTTCACACTATTGCTTAAGTTCAATGTAACATTCCCTGATCTTTGTATTTCATAATGGCAACAAACATGAAGTGTGCTCAGCAGGAGGTCGCGTTAACTTGACAAGTATTAGAGAAAAGTGCCAAATTACAGACCAGAGGGGTAATCAGTGAGAAGCGATGGAGTGTGTCCAGAAATATTCCCGTTCTATTTCTTAAAGGTGTAGCAGCCATTATAGCAGGTCTGTTTAGTGGGAGGTGGTAGGGGCAGTGCGCTGTGGCCGTGTGTGTCCTTTATCTCTGGCCGACATACAGGGGCTAAGAGCACATCGGCCCTGTTTTCCTGTGTGCAGGCCAGCGTATCCTGCTCTCCAAAGTCCAGGAAATTGCAGTCCAGCCAAGCAGAAAACAGCAGAGGGATTTGGACAACGGGCTTCACCTGTCTGCGGCCATAACCTTCATAAACCCACGTGTGTACTGTAAATGAGGCTTTCCACAGCTGCTGGTCTGCTGAAGCTGCAAGAGTATTCCTGAACATAGGTGTGAAATTTAGTGAAGCCAACATTTTTTTTTTATCATGATTTTGTTTTTTGTTTTTTTTTTTTTTTTTTTTTGTTGTTGTTTTTTTTTTGTTAAAATTGTATATGAACTTTGAAGGGCATACAGGAGTGTGACCTGCCTGGTATCCAGAATACACACTTCCCCAATAGTTACAAAGATGTGAGTCTGGTCAGCGGTGCACCTCCCTGAGTTCAGATGGGCGGGATTGATTGACAGGTGGATTAGCCAATCAGGGACTCACATGGTCCATCCGTATCAAAACAAATATGGCCACTTATGAGGAAAAAGAAACAAAAAACTACTAAAAGAACTGAAAAACATTGCAGAATTAATGAGCAAAGCTCTAAAGTTAATTTAAGGTTAGAAAAATCGAATGTTGTTACAAAATGATAGATGACCAATGAGCTCCTTCATTCACACGCATCACTGAAATAAACTAATCTGGTTGCACAGCCGTGTTTAAGCCTGGCTAGAGGCAGTGACCACACTGATATCCCTCTTTATAAAAAAAATACAGAAAAAATTCATTCTTTTTATATAGATTTGGCGCATTATGCTTTGTTAGACAGAGACAGACAAAACTGGGAACTAAACTAAACCTGTACTAAACTTGAACTAAACCAGAAGAAATGCAAATCTACATCAAGACTAAACATAGACATGACTGCACAGTGTTGATGCCATAAACTGCCCAGCATGTAGTACTTTGAACAGTGACCACTTCAGATATTTTTACTGTACCTTTGTTAGATGTAAGTATAGCCATTAATGTAACCTTCACCTGCAGTCATATAATCATTGCGTGGGCTGGGGCATTTTCGCTTAACCTTTTCTGCTGAATAAGTTTGCACATAAACCCTACTCTCCTTGAACAAGACAAACAAGAAAAAAAAACATGTCATTAGTTGTGACTGTCGGCTCTTTTGAATGGTTGAATGGTGGCAACGTGAACGGTTGGTTTTCTTTGCAATTTCTATGCATTTTTAAACTGATTAACGCTGAAATAACACAAGAATCTGCACAGAAGCAGAGCAGGCCACATGAGGTTCAAAATGATCAGATACTGATTTACAATAGGACCATCAAAATATTAGACAAGACACCTGTTAGAACACACCGTTGCCAGATATCACAGAGATTACACTTTCATAGCTTTGAAAATTTTATCAGGTTTTGTCATTTAAAATTTATGTATAAATGTTTGCACAGTAGCGCTCCACGTGTCCTCAGTGAGCTCATAGTCCCTCTCAGAGCAGTGGGCTCCATCGGGAATGTGAAGGTGCCCCTGAATGAAAACATCCTTTGGTCCACATTCTCTGTCCAGAGCACTAACCTCTGGAACTCCTTCAACCCTGAGCTGAAACTGGACTTAGACTGTGCTGGTTTTCAATATGAGGTGTGTTAAAGAGCAGTCAGACATGTAATCATCTGATAGATCATCAGTGAGGACTTGCATTTTCCTTTGTATATTGTTAAATATATAATCTGAACCCTGTGTGTTTCTGTTTTTGCCTTTTGTAAAAGCACTTCTAGGAATGGACTTTGCAAATTAGCCTTGGCTATAAATGTTGCAGTATGTTACACGTCTAATGCACACTTGTCCATACCAATTAAATAAATTAAAATAAATAAATAAACAAGTGCAAACAAAAGGGCATCATATTAACAGTTAGCTTTAAAAAAAAATATTATTGTAGTGCAACATTTTTATTTAGAGTTTCATAATTCCAAAGGGTATGCACACTCCAACTCTCATTTTAAAACGCATCTAAGTCCTGGTTTTGGCTTCTGTCATATAGATAAATGGTTAAAGAGCCTTTTGAATGTCTCTTTGAGGAGAACAGACCCAAAAGACTCAGATCCCACAAAGGAGCCAAAGTCCCATCACTAAACAACACACTAGATCTTGCAAACTCGCCAAATGAATAAATGTTGTGTTGTGTGCAAAATGAGAAAAGCCTGAAGCGCTTACTGCTTACACGGTTAAGAATTTTAATATCTGCGGGAGGCTGCGCTGAAATGCTTTAACTAGCATCTTTGTTCTGCATGCTGTGTGCAAAGCAAGGATTAGTAGAAATTAGCTGATGTTTTTTTAAATTTATTGATTCACAGTCAAACCTACTTGGGTGGGAGTATAGGATGAAGCTGTCAGCAGTTATTGTACCTTCTAACTGCACTAATGCACTCCACTCTTGTATAAACTACATAAGAGGCTTGTCAGGGCTGGATCGGGCAGGCTAAAACCTACATTAATAGTGGCTCTGGCAGTTTTTTGTGACATGTAATAGTTTCCTTTTATGAAGTCTGAGTATATTTAGCAGACTATCTGAGCACACTGTTCTGAATGCATACAGAGTTGGTTCACATCATTGGTTACTTTCCGATCATAGACTGTATATACAAATGAACATAGCTAACCTGCTAGACCCGTGTTCAAAACAGAGAGTGAGCATGGGGGCACTCCCTGCTTCATCAACTCTGGCTCCAATTCACTTTACATTGAAAAACTGTCACCTCTCTCTCCGTAACTGCTGCTGTCAAGCTTGTCCTTTTAGTTTTAAAATGTTCATATTAACCCGCTCTAGGTGGTGTTGGTGTTTTTATTTTTTTTGCTATTGTGTCCGGTAAATCAAGATGAACTTTAATAACACGAATCAGGCACCTTCTTTCCCTGAGGTCGCTCCTGCTAGCGTTAGCGACAGATTTGATTGACAGCATTGCTAAGCACCCGCTCCCCACTAAACCAGCGATGCACGTGGGAAGGGTTAGTCTATTTACCTTCAACAGCCTGGCTCTGGATTAGCTGTATGGCTGCTATGGTAAATATGGTGCTCGGCTCCAAATTCACCCCATAACTGCTATCCTTGATGAGCTCCATTCAGCTGGAGCTGGATGCGATGGGTGACGTCACACTCACTGGTGACGTGAAGTAAAAGTAAAGATACAGACTTCAGGATGAAGTTTAGTCCTGGTTTAGTCCTGGTTCAGTCCCTGGATTAGTCCTGGCTTAGTCCTGGTTTAGTCCTGGTTCTTAGTTCCGTTCCGCTTCAGTCCCGGTTCAGTCCCGCTTAGTCCCAGTTTAGTCCCGGTTTTGTCCTGGTTTGGTTCTGGTTAAGTTACTCAAGTAAAAGTAAAAGTATCACATGTAAAAAAAAATCAGTGACAGTACTTTACTACTTTGTAGTCGAAAGCTTGAACTTGAGCTTGAAACATTAGTCAGGATGTTTTCATGAACATGGTAAAAATCCACTTCGTTATACAGTCTATGCTTCAGACTCAGGCTATTGTCATATGCAAACAATATTTAATATTTAACAAGTGGGGGGCAGGTAAAATTCATGTTGTTAAAATTCAGATTTTTGTGGTATTAGTGAAAGTTCTACTGTTCTAATCACTAATCAAAATGATCAGTTTCAAAATGTGCTGATATACCTATTGGAAATGATATGACAAAGTACGATGCTGTCAATAGGAAAATCTGGCTCTTTCCCTCCATGTGAATATGACATCATCAGGGTCAAGAATCTGAAACCAACAACAGAGCCAAGATGTATTCTGATCTAGTTACAGGCTCATCTTAACCATGTCAAAATCATTATACTACCTGAATGAAAATAATGACTAAAAACCAAAACTTGCTGAAAACTGAAAAAGTGCAACCCTGTGTCACTGACGGTCCTTGATCCCCGGTTGAACAAAAGCGACAGTGGCTTAGGGGTGCCACAAAGACTGTATTTCTTATGATGGAACTTAGCCAAGCTTAGAACTGCCACAGAATTGTTAGACAAGGCGAGTCTAAACTATATGGCTCGGGTTGCCAAATGTGGCCCTCAGACCATTTTAACTTGGCCCTCGGGACTTGCAGTGAATTGGCCCAGATAACCATAAGTACTGCCTTTCCCTGCAAGTTTATACACTTCCCACAATACTAACTGCAATATATAACATTTTGGTGTGAGGCAGACCGAATATTTTGGTACAAAGCCTGAATAAAACTGTGGCAGATCCATAGACTGTATATATAAATGGACATAGCTAATGTGCTAGCCGCTACGTTCCAAATAGGAAGTGATCATGGGCGCGCTTCCGGCTCCATTGACTCTGGCTCCAGTTCACTTTACATCTGGAAACCATCACCCTTCTTTCTGTAACTTTTTGTCGGGCTTAAAATGTTTGTATTAACCTGTTCTACATCTTGGTATTTTTATTTAGCTATTGTGTCTGTAAATCAAGGTATGAACATTAATAACAGACAAATCAGCTGCTTTCTTTCCCAAGGTTGATCCCGCTAGCCTTAGCAACAGGCTTGATTGACAGGGTTGTTAAGGGCCCCTGTCAAACCAGTGGGCAGGGAGGAGCGTTAGCTTCTACAGCTTCGCTCCAGCTTGGCGCTTTGGTTGTTATGATGCTCTCGGGCTCCAAATTCGTTCCTGTAACTGCTAGCCTTGATGAGCTTCATTTAACTGGAGGCGAGCGCTATGGGTGACGTCACGCTCCCTTAGTCCACTTCTTTATACAGTCTATGGGCAGAAATTAGGCAAATGTAATTATTTTGAATGATTCACTGTGTTGATCATCAGTTTGTGCTCCAGTGAAAAAGTTTGCACACATCTGTTTTAGGCTCTGGTGTCACAAACAGAAATACTTTATAGGACTATAAGATACCTGAACCAGAAGCAGACAACTTTGGCAAAAATAGGTAGATATTGGAAAAAAATATTTTCATGTTGACAGGCTAACAAAGCCGCTATGAAGGCTCTGCAAAATGAAAGTTGATGGTTCTCTAAAAATCTAAAAGTCTAAACAGCTGTCAGTTGTGAGAGTGAGATAGGGACATATGGTGCTTTCTGAGTGTGAGTGTGGGCTGGTGTCTGACAGTGAAAATATAGGGAGCTGGGCCTTTTAGATGGACTGTCACTGAGCATCACAGGGGAGGATTCCACTTTCTGTACTACAACATGAAAAGGCCAGTACCTAATATCACCATTACCTTCCATATACAGTTTGTAGGCCTTAATCAAAGGCAAGGTTAAAAAGTCATTTTTAAAGTTATTGCATTCTGCTTTGTGCTCTTCTCCACTCTCTGGAATATGTGCATTTATACAAATTGGCCATAACTTTATGACCACCATGGTTAATTAAAGGGGCATGTCAAAGATAGTTTAGATATGATTCTATTACCTTTGTTAAAGTGTTATGTATAGGATGTATCTGGATGTCAATATTATAGCACAGACCATCTCCACTGTAAACAATATGAATGACGACTGGAAAAAAATATGTGCAACCAAAGGGAGGCACGCTCACATATGTACACTGACCTGCATTACCAGAGGTCACTCTATACCTGTGTAAACAAGGCTGTTATTTATCACTCTATGTTCTATCTTGGCTCTATTCTAAACCAATTAGGACTGTTCCTATCACTGTTGTCTGACCCCAGCTCTCCAACACCCCCATCCCCATCCGTTCCATTTTCCATCTCATTAACATTCATTTTCACCCTAATTGGGCCTAATAAGAAAATAATGTTTGACATTAAATCCGTGAGAACATGTGGCCCAGCTGTTTTTTCACCCACAGCAAATATTTACTTTAAACAGGTTTGTTTGTCTGCATCAGTGCCTGCCATAATAGCCTACTCAGGATTCACATGTTCCATCTGCCTGGAGATGACCTCTGTGACACCATTGTTACTAAAAACAATAATGAAAAGCCTTGTTTACTTCTGCTTTCAAATACCGTATTACGTCATAGCTTTTCTAACAATGCAACACAGGACATTTCGTACCTGCTGTATACAGCCAAATGACTTTCATATCTCTGGAAAAAGTATAGACTAATAATGAATATAAAATGCCCTTTGAATATTTAATGCACTTTCTTCAATTCAATTCAATTTATTTTTGTAAAGCCCAAAATCACAATAGCAGTTGCCTCTTAGGGCTTAACAAGGTCATTGATTTAACCAACAGAAAATTAGAAAATCCTACTGTGAAACCGGCATTGGTCAATAACAGACAGACACAATGCACACAATCACACAGCACAATGGTGAATCAGGATCCACTTTTAATAAATGAGGTGAGAGTGGTGTGTCTGGGAGTGCACACGCTCCTGCCTCTTATTATCAAAACACATTACAACATGTGAAGCTGCTCCTATGACACAGGGACATTGCTCTGTCATTATAAGAGCACTGAAGAGCATTAGAGAAGGCACAGACAGCCTCAGTAGGATACACTGTTTATGACCTTAAAAACACTGGCTGCATTTCACGGTACACTCGATGAGTTCTAATGGCCTTGACACGAGTCTGAACCACTTGATTGTAAAAGCCTCCAGGCTTCAAATCCACTGTATTCCCTCATCAATTTAGCCCATATGTTTGACCTACATTTAAACAAATAAAGAACATGTTATCATTTACAATACAGGCCAAGTGGAGTGCAGTACGTGACTCTGATAATGTACAACTAAAAGAATAAAATCTGATGTTGATCATTTTCATATAAAAAGAGCATTGTGTGGATTCATGGACAGATACTAGTGCAATAGTTCAACTAATTCTATGTTTTTAGCAGCAGGACTGGGCACAATTTGTAGATGACTTAGAATGAAAAGTATTTATGAATTGGGTGAGAAATTATATTTGTATAGAACAGGAGTGTCCAAACTATGGCCCAGGGGACAAATGCGGCCCTCAGACCAATTTTTATTGGCCCAATTGATTATAATCAGTACTTTTTACAGCAAATTTGAGTAATCTTACCTATATAACCTAAATAACGTCACATTTCATTGCCATAGAGACCTAATATTAATATTTCAAGCATCTGAATTATCCACTGTATTGACCACTGGTTTGTGGCCTTCTGTGTCAAATATTTTTTTCAAAATATGGCCCTCGGTGAAAAGAGTTTGGGCACCCCTGGTATAGAATCTTGTCAGTAATTTTTTATTCATGGTAACTTCCACTATTGGATTAATGTTGTAACTCAGACAGTAGCTCAGTTCATAATGTGTTTGTCCACTGATCCAAAGATTGCTGGTTCGAATCTCGCTCTTGAAGTGAACATCATTGGTTGGTTGGCTGAACATGCTTTGTGTCCTTGGGCAAGACACTTAACCCACTTCAACCCCAGTGTCTGCGTACACTGGTACATGAATGAATGGGTTGTTGTATTTTTGTGCCCATTGCTTGTCCACCAAAAATGGCTCCATAAACAATAAATGCAAATCCAATCTAAGAATTAAGAATCCAGACAGAATTTAAGAGCTTTTTGACATCACATTCATATGATTCTGCCTGTTTTCCATTGTAGTGTTATTTGGTAAATATATTTCGAAACAAAATTGGCTGTATATGCTTGTATTGTTTCCTGACTGACACAAAAATGAAGCTTGGTTATAAATAAGCATGTCAGCACGGGTGACACGCATTCTATCATTTTTGTCTACTGTCAGCTGCTAAACTACTAAATGCGAGCGCCGGAGAGGCATTTTTCAAATCGCATTTTTACAGGCCTAACCACAATCCAAAACACGGGCAGTGATATGGTGAATATGGCAGCAGGACAGCCACAATGTAAGGCGACATATCTGTGAAGGATGAGGCTTCAATGGGCTTTTACACTGTGCAAACAAGCGCCTGACACCAAGATAAGGGATTTCAAGTGGATTCAGTTTCTTTTAGGAAGCTAATGTACAGTCTAACAATGGAGTGCCCCTATAGCTGTTCTAATAAATCATGTTTATCTTACTACAGACCTGCACTGGGACTCGTACAGGGTTTGATATCAGCCACTGGAGTCAGCTCTGCACCTTCATGAGATTTATTTTTAATGAAAATAAGTTAATCAGGCTATTTTCATCATCTTTCTACATGCATTTAAGTTCACTTTTCTATCATTTTAAACTTTCCCAAATTGCCTCACCTTGTGCAAACTTTTGCTGCAGTCAATAGGGAGTTGTTTTAATAATTTGTCCGTGTGAGATAAGATATGAGCAGAAACAATTGGATAAGGGCTTAGAAGTGTGCGTGAGTTTATTCAGTTCTTGTGCTGACTGAGCAGAAAACTCATTAAGTGCATTTAAGATACAAAAAGCACAGTGTGTGGTGTTATCTGTGTCCTATAGGCATGGAGCGGCAGACTTAAACAGGGTTGGGGGGAAATTACAGTGCATTGGTGGTGTTTAATTTAGCAAAAATCCATATCTACAAATCTGCATATGCGCTTAACATTGAGTCAACTTGTACTGTTTTTACAGTCTGCTTTGAATACATTAAAGATAAATTGTATAACATCCAAAACATTGTATGAAATACAGAAAACACACATTATAATACTTTATGAAGATGTGAGTCTAGTCCTTGAATCTCCTCAAATTCAGATGCGTGTGATTGACAGGTGGATTAGCCAATCAGGGACATGCATGGTCCATTCGTATCAAAACAAACATGGCTGCTTATGATGAAAAAATAAAGAAAACACTAAACTGAGTTTACCTGAGAGAAATGTAATTTGGTTGCAAAATGTTAGATGACCAATGAGGTCCTTTGTTTCATCAAAAAAATCTGATTGCACGGCCATGCTTGATCCTGGCTGTAGGCGTGATGGAGCGAGTGGTGACCAGACTCTCTGTGTTTAAGAAACAGAGAGATATCATTCTGGACTAGCCAAGCAATCCAAAACAGTCATTTCAATCACTCTTCCACTCCATCATCTTACAATTTCTTTCTCTCCTCTCCTTCTCTAAACTTTCTCATGTAAACAGAGGGGGTCTTCTCAGATCATTAATAGTGTAATGATCTGATACTTTATGTTTAGTTCAGGGTTGACGGCATAGACTGTATAAAGAAGTAGACTAAGTGAGTGTGACGTCACCCGTAGTGTTGGGCTCCAGTCAAGCGAAGCTCGTCGAGGCTAGAGCAGTTATAGGGGCCAATTTGGAGCCGAATTCCATATTAGGATTTCTGATCGCGAGTATCATAGCAACCAAAAAGCCAATCTGGAACAAGGTCGCTGAAGGTAACGCCCCTTCCTGTCCACAACGCTGTCAATCAAACCTGTTGCTAACGGTAGCGGGAGGCACCTCATTGGTTTGTTATTAATGTTAATATTTTGACTTACAGAATTAAACCAAAATGACGAGCTTGACAGTAAGAGACGATGGAAACAGAAACGTGCCCATGCTCACTTTCTATTTGGACATGGCGGCTGGCAGGTTAGCTGTATCCATGTATATATAAAGTCTATGGCAGAGGTGCCCAAACTTTTTTTATCGAGGGCCACATCTCAAAACATATTCGAAGCGGAGGGCCACGGACCGGTGATCAATGCAGTGTGGTGCTTTATACATATTATGCATATTAATAAGGCTTGAAACACATTCACTTTAGGTCTGTATCACACTGCAATGTGATGTCTGAGGATATAGTGGTAAAAATAATTTAATATGCCGTTGGGGTGACAGTGGCTCAGTGGTTAGAGTTTTTGGTCTCCCAACCACATTGCCTAGTATGAAAGTGGCGTGTGTGAATGATCGGTGGTGGTGGTGGGAGGGGCTGATGGCGCAAACTGGCAGCCTCACTTCTGTCAGTCTACCCCAGAGCAGCTGTGGCCACAATAGTAGTTTACCATCACCAAGTGTGGAGTGAATGAATAATGACTTCAGTGTAGCGCTCTGATAAAGCACATTACAAGTGTGAGGCATTATTATTATTAAAAGTACTGCTTATGATCAGTTGGGCTGGTTCAGCAGAAGGCCTGAAGGCCCATAAAAACTGGTGTGAGGGCCCCCGGGGCATAGTTTGGACACCTCTGGTCTATGGCATAATTGTTAATGTGTATGTGACACTTGAAATCCCACTGAAATCCCGACAAGATGATGTGGAGGTTCTGTTCAGTTATTGGTCAGTTAGGAGACGAGCTCGGCTGAATTGAGATTCCTTTTGTTTCCTGCTTTGGCGTGGGTTACAGCCTACAGCAGCCCTTACATTAAAAAAAGAAATAAAAACAAGAACGTTGGTTACAATAGTTTGAGACTTTTACCAGTAAAATTAAAACTACACCGCAGAAAGATGTTGTGTATATTCTGATAAACCTACCCTGCTATGTGCAAAGGTGCATGTAAACAACTTGACTCAGACATTTGTTCTCTCAGGCATAAAGTAAGAAAAGCAAATCACACAATTTGGAGAGGATTTGTGCATGCGCTTGCCTTCCCTATCGCCTAACATCTGCTGCTATTTACCAAGTGACTTATTTCTTGGAGTTTTCTTAAACCCAGTTAGCTTATCAACAGCTTGCATCCCACTGAACACCCTGCCTCTCGTCTGGCTTCAGAAAACAGGATCAAATCAAATCACTAGTCACTTAAAGATTTTCACAGCCTACGACTTGCTGTTTATATTTGAGGAAATGTTTTGTTACAGAGAAACCCTCCAGGCACTGGCAACAAATAAATTGTTCCTACAGTTAAGAAAATACAAACTTCCACATTGAATAAAAGAAACTTAAGATAAATACGCTGAATACAAAAACTGCGTCTAGAGGCAATATGAAACACACTGTGCACACTGTGGTAAACTGTCAGGCATAAATTCTTCCAAAACCGTCACCTGTCTTTCTTTTTTTTATCTCTATTCATAAAGGGGAACCCAATGAGAGTACTTGAGGTCTCTTTTTCATGGGCGCAAACAAAACAAACAAATATACAAGTCCATATAAAACATTAAAAACAGGGGCAGGTGCGTGTATAAAAGTTTGTTTCCAGATTATTCAATTGCGATTGTGTCACCAACGTATCCAGTTTTGCTTTTCCTTGCAGTGCGTTCCATTTTTGTGAAGAAAAACAGCTAAAAGTCCTCATTCCCATCTCCGTTTTGGTGCAGCTCGTCCTTAGCCTTATGCAGTCATGTGATCTGGTATTAAAGATTCCAGTATCAATGATTAACAAACAGGTGAGGTGTTCTGGCAGGTTTTGAAGTAGTTATTGATACATTTCATACAGTGCTGTTCTCTTCTAACCTACTTTTTCATAGAGAATACAGTAACGGGGTTCAAATCCATCAGCTGTAATAAAACGAAGGGCAGAGTGAAAGAGTAGATCCAATGATTTCAAAGCAGAAGTCTGCATGTACACCACATCCCCATAGTCCAGTACAGAAAGAAACCAAACTTATGCTGTTTGAGCTGTTGGTCAGAATCACACACTTCTTTGTTTTCTACCCATCTAAACTCCTCGTAACACTTTAACGCTGCATTAAAAAAACAGCAGAAAAAGGTTATATCTGCAGTGAGTCATAGTTATTAATTCAACCTTTTCCAGCTCAAATTTACCAAAAAATACCCCAGAAATTCCCAAAGAAAATGTACACATGATAAATATTGACCCCAAAACTGATGGTTCCATTTGTCATATATTAAACGATTAACTGATATAGTAATTACCGTGATTTAT
Source organism: Periophthalmus modestus (assembly GCA_019594935.1). Classification (NCBI taxonomy): domain Eukaryota; kingdom Metazoa; phylum Chordata; class Actinopteri; order Gobiiformes; family Gobiidae; genus Periophthalmus; species Periophthalmus modestus. Next base: position 28,141,688 of record JAIEZT010001390.1, on the reverse strand, counting down.
AGCCTTAAAAAAAAACAAAAAACTTTAATACCCTACCATAGCTCCCAGCTCCCAACCCCAATCCTACCAGGCCTCAATCTTTCGAAATAGCTAATTAAGGCTAATTAAGATGCTGTTATTACAAAGGCCAAAGTACTGAGTGTTTACCAAATGAACCAGCTTCGGATCTGTTTATATCTGTTTGCAGTTCTATTACAAAGATACTCCCTCAACATCTCAACAATGCGTCTGTCTTTAATCAAGGAATTTCATGCTTCTCCAGTTCGCAGTGGACATCTTGTTAGAGCTCCTTCCTCTCGCACAACCCCGTCTTAGCTTAATGTTCTTAATGTAGAGGAGCTAAAGTATGGAACAGCCTGCCTCCCTCCTTTATAGAGCTTTTATAATGTCAGTTTGAAGATGCTTTAAATGCCTTCTTCTGAATAACTGCACTTTTCCATATGGTATTTCCTGTTAACCTTGATGTGTAATTCTGTTTGTATTGATGTATTTTATCTCTCATAAGCTGCACATATGAATTTTGTTTCATTAGAGCCTTATGCATTTTAGATGGAGGTCGCCAGGTTTTTTTTTTTTTTTTTTTTTGGTAACCTTCCTTTGTATTCTATTGTATAAAGTATTTTATTCTGTATTTTTACCAAGTGCAAATAAATAAAACTAAATGTCTGTGTAGTCCCTCAGTTGTCAAGGTCAGTCTAAAACTCTTGTCTGGTTGACAGAAGTGATTTTTTTCTTTGGCTGTGTTGTGGAATTTCTAATAGTAAACCTTTAAAAATATAAAATCAATAGAGAAGTTGTCTTAAAAAAAAAAAAAGCCATAACAGCTGTAAAAACTAAACTAAAAGTGGTAACACAGTCCAGGGCCGTATGCAGTTCTAGTGTTATTTGTTTTAAATAGACCCAATATATTTCATGCATAAGTTCTGCATCTCCTGTTTGCCCTGTTTAAATGACACATGCATTATGTAAATCCACTTGTGCTTCTCCATGGAGATGCTATTTGAATAGAATGTTCCATCACATGGCATTAAACTTAAACACCTCTATAGTGACAAGTAAGTCCAGGTTTGAGTCTCAGGTCAGATCTTCAGAGAGGCTCACAATAAGAACGCACGCATTTTTTTCAGGTATTTTTGAGCATTAGAACACAAACGACATCTCCATGCAAACAGATGGCAGACTCCCCACCAGAAAAGCTACTCTGTGCAACTATAATATATGCCCCGATGAGCATATAGAAAATAAAAAAATGAATACGTTAATAATATTAATAATAATAATAATAGTAATAGTAATAAATACACATTAGACAAAGACAAAATAAATAAAAAATAAACATATAGAAATAATACAATGTAATAATAATAATTATTATTATAGTAGAAGTAGTAATAATAAAAAAAAAATAATAATAATATATAATAATTATTATTATTATTATTATTATTATTATTATTATATTATATTATAAATAATATAAAAATATAAAAAAGTAAAATAATGAAAATAATCCTGTCCAAGTTTGAATTCCTCCCATACAGTAATTGCAAAGTTCCTCCATCCAAAGACATCAGCAGAAATTGCATTATACATGTTCCTTATGTACTATATATAAAAAGGACCTGAGCGTACACAAATTGTATATCTTTCATGAATACACAGTTTGATAGAAGCATCCACAGTGCAAAAAATAAAAAATAAAAAAAGACTTAATATATTCAGATCTCAATTTTGGCTAGTAAGTTAGACCAGCAAAAAATGTTGTTGGCTTTTGCTCCGTGCATTCGAGCAGCAGAAAACTCCAGCTGAATTATTTCTCAGTAAGATAGAAGCCACCCTTTTACAGTCAGACGTTGACGTGACTTCCAACGGCATTTCACTATTTAATATTTCACCATCTCTATGTGATCACATCCCAGTATATCCTTGAAGTACATTGAAACAGCGTGGGGAGAGTGTCTGGAGTTTTGCACACACTAATAGACAGGTAGACTGAGTTGTTCTGACCTGGTAGGAGTCTATGGCCTCTCGGTCCAGTGAGCGGCTGACTGATACGTCTCCTGTGTGGATGTCAATAGTGAAGAGACCTCGGGGGTCACGGTCAGCACCCGGCCCTGTCAGCTGGAAGATGTGGCTGCCCGACCTCTCCATGGAAATCACCTGTACACACAATATAGACGCTTAGAGCCAGGCAGCTACGAGTAAACTTGGCTGTTGTATTTTTCACAGTGGTTTGTTATAGTGTGAATTGAGACTGCTAACACATACGCTATGATCCGAAGGCTTTTCCTAACATTAATCTTAACTGTTCTTAAACTTAATAACCAAACTCTTGTAACCCTTAATCCTAAGCCATTTCCAAACCTTAATTGGTTCTGTGTACGACAGCGCCTGGCCGAGTCACATTAAAATGAGTAAATATTTAAAGCTCGGGCAGTACACATAGAGCTATGGGTGTATGTCACTGACAACATGTTACACACTACACAAACACCATGAATGCTTCAGTGGAGGACGCTGTGTTTAGAAAGAGATATCTGTGTCTCAGCGCTAATTTTGAGGCATAATAAATATTAAAGCAACACCACAAACTGCAGTATTCTACATTTAAGAACAATCAGGTACTCTTTATTTTAATTAATTTGAATCTTACTAGGTTGTGTATTTAATATGCTACTGTGCACAGAGCCAGTTATGACCCTGTTCCTAAACTTTATCACACTGAATGACCAATCACAGCACATCGTCCCTCCAGAGCATACTACCCAGCACCAGTCAATATACAAAACCAAATTCTTGAAGACGATGATTTCCTGAGTTTTAGAGGAAAAAAACAGCTATGAAGAAATACACTCATTTTCGAGCACCGCTATCAAATTATGCAAAATGATGGATGTTCAATGAATAATTTATAGATAATCACAGATTAAGTTCATCAGCTGGTGAATTTAAAACGAGTTATGTCATATCACTGAGTACATGCCCTTTTGAATAAAGAGCTTTCATAACAGTTACAGCTCAATGTAAAATTAAACTTTCCACGGAACAAACTTGGTAAAAATGCAATAAGTTTTGCTCTGCTCAACTGGGAAAGAAACAAATGAAGTTATGGGATAGTGTGTACTGATTTGGATAAGCATAAACCCGGCTACATTTTCTACTTCCACTAAATCAGCACCCCATGAGAATCACATCTTTCTGACTAATGTTTGAAAGATGACTTGTATTATATATATATAGTCTATGTTTGTGTACAGTGAAACGTGTAATGCAAGCTACTTTTAAATATCTACTTACATGTGACTGGATCCCGCATCAAAAGGTGTCCAGGGAGCATAAAAGGCAAAGAGAGAACACAATTAGCTGGAGAACAAGTACAAATAGAGCAAAACAAAAATAACTCAAAATGACAGTAACACTTTATTTTAGGGCACATTTTTAAACACATAGAACATTTAAGTAGTTCATTTGAGGTTAAAGTATTTATTCAGCCCTTGTTAATGTATTTATTTACAAGCACATTCCTAGTAATAAAGCCATTGTTACTGTTTATTATGAGGTTAGTGCATATGTATCATGATCCTAATAGGCTTTTGACAGTGAGGCTGTTATTAATACCAAAAAACTGCATTTCTACAAAAATGTCCTAACATCATAAAGAATACAAAGTGTGAGTATATATCTAAATCATAGACTTGACAAACAAAGAGGACTAAGTGAGTGTGACGTCACCCACAATGTTTGGCTCCAGTCAAATGCAGCTCATCGATGCTAGCAGTTATAAGGGTGAATCTGAAGCTGAGTTACATATTTGGAAGTCCGATAATGCCTCTTCTTGGCGGCACTGCTGGTTTAGCGGTAGCAGGAGTGACCATCCGGAAAGACGGTGCCTGATTTGTCTGTTATTAATGTTCATATCTTGATTTACGGACACAATAACAAAATAAAAACACCAGGATCATGTAGCACGGGTTAATACGAACATTTTAAGACAGTTATAGAGAGAGAGGTGACAGTTTTTCAATAGAAAGTGAATTGGAGCCAGAGTTGATGGAGCCGGAAGCGTGCCCATGATCACTTCCTATCTGGAACGCCACGTTCCAGATAGCTGATGATGATGATGATTATGATGATGATGACTTTATTATTATTATTTTATTTTTTTCCAGACATTTCTGTCTTAAGTCAAGAAAGCAAATCAAAATACACAAAAGTCTGAAAAAAGGAATCGGCTGAATCCTAAGCTTATGGCGCGTACCCCTTTTATACTGCTGCTTTCACAATATACACAGTAAAGAAAAAGAAAAAGAAAAGAACATAATTCAGCATTTAATATCACTGTATGAATTTAGAATTTTCTTTTTATACAAACTTTTGAAATGGCTCAAAATTCTACAATCTAACAGGTTAGCTATGTCCAGTTATATATACAGTCTATGGTCTAAATTGTAGCAGAATAAGGTTATGAGGAATAAGACATTAATAAGGGTTGAATAAATACTAATTAACATTGAATCAACCATGTATATGTATACAAAAAGTGACATGTGATAAGTGTAGCCTAAAATAAAGTGTTCCAAAATGACTACAGATATATGCTGAGTGCATTTTGTCCTTAAAGAAAACTCCAGATTGTGCCCTGGCTGTTAAGTGCACAGCTGCATGTCAAAGATCTCAGGTCCAAATCACAGCGATGGCGTGAGGTCACCTTTAATGAGAGAATCTTTTATGGGAATGGCAGCTAAAATGACGCTCTTTCCACCGCTCACTTCACAGAGCATAGAAGATGAGAGTTCAGCACCACGGACAGCTCCGGCGCTCCTCCCGCTAACTGGAGCCCTGTACACTTCTATGCTCCCTGCGTGTTACTCCCTTCTTCACTGCTCGTATACTTACGAGTCTCATTATTCGCTCATCATGTCCCACTTGGCTTGTCGTATCTCAGTTCCCTCCTGTTTTCATCCATTCTTTTTTAGGTTTGACTTGTTCTTTTAATTAAAATCAGAGGCTTTAGTGATGGGCAGTAGTCTTTTCATTTGGCAGCCAGTCAAAAAGATAAATATTAAATGGATGAACTGAAATGACCTGTACATTGCTGTTTTTTGTTATTTTTGTATAGTGCCAAGGAAACAACCACAAAAACCACAAACAAAAAACAAACAAAAAAAAAACCTTGGATGAACTGAAATGACCTGTACATTGCTGTTTTTTTGTCATTTTTGTATAGTGCCGAAGAAACAACCAAAAAAACAAACAAACTACGAAATACTATAGACCGTAGCTTTCATTCTGGGTTATCTCAATTCAAAGCATATGGAATGAAGTGTAATGCTGGGTTGGCATTACAATCTTCAGGCCAATTTTGACAAAATTTTAGCTGCACTAAAATCTTAAAATTGGGCCAAATTTCAGCTCTTCCATGCATGTGTCCAGGAGGTTACGAGCTGTAATCACCTGCTCACAATGAACGCTCACCAGCTGACCGTGCGGTCACAGGGGTCAGACATGTTTGTGGTGAGTTGTAGGGTTCAAGCTGCTGAATCTGGGTGAGAGCAGCAGGTACAATAGAGTTGCAGGCAGATGTAACACAGCTCTGTGGGCTGGAGCGAGGTGTGGAGGTGAGTTGGGGCAATGCCTCTGACACGTCTCTGAACACATCACCGGGAGATGTGAAGTTTGGTGACAAAAGCCTCAGACTTTAAATAAAAACATTGCTAAATTTAGCACAGCCAACGGTTTGTTAACATTAGTTAGTGGGATCACAAACGTGGTCACAGTCCTGCACACAGCCCTGCCCTGGCTCATGTTCCAGTGTAAGCAGGTCAGTGCACACTCCTGTCATGAGCCTCTAATAAGAATTAATCATACAGTGAGTTTTCATCATTTAGAACATCTTGAAATTGTAGAAAATCACACAGTGGATGGGTTTACATACTTGAGTATCCTGGGTATAATCAGGTATTTGAGTATTCTGGATTTATGTGTCCATGTGTACACAGTATCCTGATTTCAGTATCCTGGATAAGCCAGTGTCCTGGTTATCAGAAACCAGGAGACTCTCACAGAGATGCACTGTATCCAGAGTACTGTGGTATGTAGACACAGTATCCTGATTTCTCTTCACTGGTGCTGTACTGGTCATGTGCAAAATCTGAGTAGGAGTAGCAACTCTCCCAAAACAACTCAAACCTCTACCCAATCTTTTAAAAATAATTGTATTAATAATATTATCATTTATACCAATGAACAAAATAAAAGCAGTCTACTTCAATACAACCAAGCCCTTCATTTTAAAGTACATCTTGTTCCTTTGTTATTAGACACAGGCTTAAATCTTAAGATAGCAATGTTCCCAAACGTTTAGCTCCTTGCCATATCTGTGCCATGGTTGCCATAGCAACGCTTCTAAATATCCAGGAGACTCTGATTGTGCATGTATACACGGGTTATGAGTATCCTGGTTTCTTTGAGTGCATGTAAAAGTTACATCCAGAATACTGTCCTAACCAGGATAAGGCTCATACCCGGGAGACTCGTGTGCATGTAAACGCAGTTTAAAACCAGCATAAGGAAAAAAAAAATAGCACATAAAAACATCATCACAATTTTTGTACTGACTCTGATATTGGCTCTGATCTAGGAAAATTGGTGCTGATAACTGCATCACTTTGATAATATTCTCTTTGCTTAATCATGCTTTGAACTGAATGTCCCATTTTGCAGTATCGCCATATGTCTGTTATGTCTGTTATGTCTGTTATGTCTGTTCTGTCTGTTATGTCTGTTCGTCTGGCACAGCTGATTAATTTCCAAATGCTGTGGTGAAAGCAAATTCCACCTAATCATTTGTGTAGCTAGTGATGGTTAATATCAGGCACAAAAAAAAGCAAAAAGGTGCACTGGAACATAATCACAGCACATTTGCCACTGCATAGAGGATCCAAGCCTTCACTGCTTATTTTCTTTCCTTTTTTTTTATTTTGACAAAAATAAAATCCTTATGTATCCAGGTTTTGGCCCCATGAGGTGTGAACAATTGCCCTGGTTTCTTAAATGGCTTTACATAATCCCACAGTCTTAAGAATGTACTGCATATTATAGTTTGGTTGTATTGCTAGGGTATGGGGCACTGAAGCAGAGGAGTGAAACAATAACGCAAAATTTTCCACACATCCACAGCCAAATAAATATGGAATAATGTCTGGAAAAAAAAGGAATACACTTGATCTCATTAGAATATCAAGAAACATTTTTATACAAAGTCCACCCAACCTGCAAACGAGACTTTACGCCTAACATAAACATCTATCCACATACATGATCGTAATATATAAACCATTAAGATCCAACACTTCACTTCTTCACTCCCTATAGTATGTAAACCATACACTTTTGATATGCAGAGCATATTCCAGATTGTGCATTCAGTACTCGACAGTAGTTCAGTCGGCTGAGCCTTTGTCCACTGATCTGATGGTTGGCGGTTCAAAGCAGGGCGATTCCAGCTCTCATAGATGAAGGCTGACGTTGTGTCCTTGGGCAAGACACTTGACCCACCTTATCCCCAGTCTCTGTGTTCCTATGAGACTAATTATGAGATATATATGATTCAGATTCTTGCTCGTTGCGTTTGGATTACATTATGGAGATATACTACACATGCAGACGTCAGCCTCTACTTTGAAACCTTTAGACACACTGTTTCACTCAGCCCTTCATTTCATAACAGGTGATGAATTTAAAACTCATCTTTGTACACAAAAGTAGTCTGGCCATCACTATCTGTTAGAATAGAACAACACTGTTGTTACGGCTCTAAGCCTTAAGTTCTTTTTGTTGTTTGCATTTGACATTATGTTTCTTGCGCGCGTCCCTGAATCTTCTACTTTCCCTATAATCATGGCTGTTGGAGCCCTTGGCTGTGATTGAAGGACTGTTTCCCAGCTTGGCCAATCCTGGGGCCAACCTTCAGCCACCTCCCACCCTACTTAAGAAGATTCGGGACACCTGTTTGGGGCTACTGGCCTGCGTGTGGCCAGTCTGCCATTTCGTTGTTTTAGTTACCTTTACCTGTTGTTAAACCTTGCAAGGTACCCTTTGTTTCAATATTTTTAGACCCCTTTTGTTTAGTTTACCCTTAACATCCATGTTAATTAAATTACTTCTTAATTCCCACACAAGCTGGGTCATAACAAGTGTATAAAATGTATTTCATAGAAAACTTCATAGATTTTTTATGAAACTTTGTTACAGAAGCTTTTAGTTATTTTGCTTCCTAAAAATGTAATATATTTCAAGGACTGGACACACTGGTGACACTAAAGCAATTTAATAATCTGATGATAAACATTTAGTGTATGCTCACACCTCCACCTGTTTTCAATGTTTTAAATGGATTTATTTTCTTATTTCTCAGTATTTCAAACAGGGCACCCATGAAAAGGAGAGTCTAAGTGGTCCTATTGGGCTCTCCCTGTATAAATAAAGATAAATTAAAAAAAATATATATATATACAAAAATGTGTGTTTGCTAGGACTTCTAGTGAGTGTTAAACTGGGTTAGATGACAAAACACCAACGAAGGTGCAGGAACTCACAGATGGCTCGGCATCAAACTTGCATAGACTTGAGGAAGTGGAGCTGGGTGGTTAACAGCTCCAGGGGTTGCAAGAGGATGTAAACTGAGAACAGAAAGTAGGAAGCTTATATGAAGACACAACACCGCAACTCGAGCCGATGCCGTGTCGGGAGAAATTTGGTGTGATTAGACATCTCTGTGGGGATAGCAGACTTTTGCACTTCGGCTTACAATGAAAAACCCCATGAGTGTGTGTCTGCGTACACACGTGGGAGGATAGAGGGAAGAGTCTCACCTCTTTCTATCAGCTCTCATTATCAGCCCAGTCTAACATGAAAGACCCGGGGCTGGTGAGAGAACAGAGATGACAGGGAGAGACACTGCTACTGCTGCTGCTGAGGAAAGCCAAACACTTACAGAGCTCGAGCTACAAGAGTAAGCCCCTTTAATAGTGCGAAGTATCACTCCCAACTTCACCTGGCGTACTGCATTTCTGCCATGTGCCAGTGGGAAGGAAACAAAGGTGTGTGTGTAAATACAGAAAATTGTGTCTTTGCAGAAACATTAAAAGGAAATAAGTTTAACAGCTATAGCTAGAGTGATATGACCACACTTGACCACTTTTGATATGCTTTTAGACTTTGGCACGGTGGATCACAGCGTCCTTCTGTCCCGTTTGGAGACACATGTGGGCATTATGGGTACACTCTGTTGGTCTTGATCCTATTTATCAGACATGAGTTTTTCTAGGACAGAACTTAAATCAAAATAAAACTGAGATTGTTGTGTTTGGTCAAACTAACCCACTGCTTGGGCATGACAGTGTGACTGGTCACCCTGCAATGAGGAATCTTGGGGTGATTGTGGACTCTATGTTCACACTGGACAAGCATATTAGCCCTGTCATAAAGTCCAGCCTCTTTCAGTTGAGCCTTCTTGCTAAAGTAAAGCCCTACCTTCTACAGGGGGATTTTGAAAAAGCTATCCACGTCACGTCTGGATTATTGTAATTCTTTGTATGTGGGGCTGGACCAGGGCTCCCTGCAGAGCTTACAGAATGTCCAGAACGCTGCAGCTCATCTGCTGACAAAACCGAGAGATGAAAGCATATCACGCCTGTGCTGTGCAGCCTGCACTGGCTCCTGTTTCATATCAGGTGCAATTCAAAATGTTATTGAATGTGTCTAAATGTCTGCATTCTATGGATCCACTTTATTTGAGTGAGTTACAACAGCCCTATACTCCACCCAGTCCCTGAGATCAGCTGACCAGCTGTGCCCAAAGGCTCAAGATCAGGGGTGACAGAGGCTTTTCTGTGGCAGCACTAGGACTATGGAACAGCGCCCTCTGCCTGTCAGATCCTTGCAGTTAAACACAGTTTAAGACTAGCTAGTATTAAATGCCAAGGAGAAGAGGTAGATGTTCAGTCTAAACCGGGTATCTTGGTGTTTTATTGTCCTTTGCCTATGTACCGTAATGTTGGCACTATCTTACATTAGTTTTTTTGTTGCCTTTAATGTGAAAGACTTTGGTCAGCTGAAGTTGTTTTTAAATGTGTTTTATAAATAACATTTAATGAAATACAGAGTAGATCACAGATTGCATATTCAATATTTCTTACAATCTCAAAAAATTCAAACTGCTCAAGTCAGACCCTCTTGAATGGCATAAGAAACGGTACTTTTACTTACTATATTTATAGGTACATTATAATAAGATGGTGGGAGCTAAAATGTCTTGATTGCAAAAACAATGTCCACATGCCCACTGTACCTTCTCTGCATTATAATAAGGCATAAAAAGAAAGACAAGAAATGCACATATAGGTAAAAAAAACAACAACAAAAAAACCAAAAAAAAAAAAAAAAAAAAAAAAAAAAAAAAAACATCTTTTGAAAGTTTAAAAACTGAAATACAAAACTGGTTCCAAGTTCTGAAATTACCAAGTGTTGAAATATTTCAGAAAGAAGCAGGGGAAATTAGAACAAATTGGATTAGTTTCATTCTGATGAGTTATGATACAGCCAACACATTCTCACACCGCTGTTTCTGGTGGAATTTGATAGAAAACTGGTGACGGTTTGACTTTCCAGATTGTGTATTTTTGTGAAAGCTGGCTCTACCCTCCATGGTGCTTCTCTTATCCCCACCAAGGTCACACTGCCAGCTGCGCTCTACAGTCACTGGCCGTGAAAACACCCCCAGGGACGAGCCAGTGCTGTGGGTGTGTGAGAGAGAGATCAGTGATAGTCCCTGTGTTACGCTGTGCACCAGTGTCCAGACTGTGTCCAAACAGTGTGTCCGGACTTGACCAGCGCCGGGACTGATTGTGCCGCCACTCTGAGCCTGTTAATGGAAGAGAAAGGGCAAGTGGGCAGGCGAGACAAAGCACAGTGGGATGTGCAGTGTCCCAGCAGAGCTGCTCACCAGCAGCCAGCACTAAAACAATAGCGCTAATTAAGTAGCTCTGATTAGTTGGGCAGATCTCTGGCGCCAAGAGCCAGATCCAGAGCCACTAAAATAAAGCAAAGCTAAAACCAAAACTTTGCTATTACTGTGCTACTTGTCGGTAACATGGGATTACACTGTTTTTTGTCTTAAAATACTTGGACGTCCTCATCACACCAGGAATGTACATTTGTAAACCAACCCTTGTTTTTGCACTGCATGATAGTTTGGAGGGTGAATCACGATTCCTTTGCATATTTAGAGTTTGTTTAAAGGTACAGTAATGCTCTTCATTTTTAGAGTTTGTTTAAAGGTACAGTAATCCTCTGCATTTTTAGAGTTTGTTTAAAGGTACAGTAATGTTTTGCATTTTTAGAGTTTGTTTAAAGGTACAGTATGCAATGTTCTGCCATCTGCATGATTCCATGGAAATAGGAAGTTAAAACCATACATACATTCACCATGGAGGTACATGTACGTTTCATGCCATAAAATGGAAGATGACGGCGAAAGGAACAGCATTTACATGGAAACAAGCAGGAGGAGACTCTCCGCTAGGCTTAATAATAGCTAGGTTTGTGGAGGTGCAAGCCCTCAGAGCTTGCATTTATTAAAGGTCCCATATTAGGCTATTTTGTGATCCATGTTGTTTCCCCATCACAAACACATATGGAGTTGTGCTTTGTTTCATTCACACATGTTAAACACACAAACTCTGCATATTGAGGCTGAGCTCTTCTCTCAAACAGAAACCACTCTGTTCCACCTTGTGATGTCATGTAGTATCACAGGAAGAACTCCACTGTGTTTTTACACTCCATACACCTTCACTAGAATCTTTTAAATTATTTCATCCCTGGAATTACCAATCTCTACCGGACTAAAGGTAAAAGGTAGCTGCTAACTTGAAATCTACAGCTTCATGACATCATGAGGTGGTGGAAGGTGGAACGGAGTATTTTGAGCTTTGGAGATGTAGACAGACTAATAATGCAAGGTTACTCAAACATGTGTGAATGAAGCAAAACACAGGTATGTTTTTGAGGAGGTAACAACATTCTAACATGGCTTTAAGTTCACAAGAGTCAATTTTACATAATGTAGTTTACAGATCTGGTTTAAAGATGTATTCATAAATTGGCAGTGCTACAACAGGTTTTAGGTAGGTGCCAGTGAACAAAGTCTATAAGTCAAAAATAAGCAGCATTCCTCCTAAAAGGCTTAACACGTTCTTTTTTTAATCACATTTGTGCCCAGGCCCCTCATCTAACTGTATCTCACATATGGGGAGTCTGTCCTGGGGTCCGAGCCTGAATTGGAAACCACGGCAGACGGTTTGAAGTTTCTGGCGGCGAAGTTCCGCACAAACAGCGATGATTAACATGCTGGGAGACAGACAGGCGGAGGAAGGCATAACAACATTCTGCTGCTCCTCACACAATTAGGAGAATCAATTAGACTAAATGACTGGGGGCCGCGGGCTGTCTGCTATCGAGTGTCACAGCGAAGACTACGACTGGATCTCTTACGGCAAGCACACTCTCGGAACGCACGAGCCAAGCAGATGTTGAGTGAAGTTTGATCCAAAAAATAATAATAAAATAAAAATAGAAGTGTGTTTTAGTTCATCCAAAAAAAAAAAAAAAAAAGTAAATCCCTTGCATTTATAACAATATATGGTTACCAAAGCTCACAGAAAGTTAATGTTCAACAGCTGATGTCAACAAGTAGTTTGGACAAACCAACCAAAAGCTCTAAATTAGTGAGTCATTTCCTGACAAATATGCTGCTTGGCTGTCTTTATTTACTTTATGCATTTTGGACAAAGAAAAGGAAGAACATGTGGGGGTTTTATTACACCAACGTAGCCGTATTAGCATCCAAAAGAAGATTAGAAGAAGAAATAAGGATCGCAAAATACAAAAATCAAGACATCTGTATAGTGTTAGTGAAGTGTTAATCAAGCCAACTACAGTGGAAACTACTAACAAAGGCGGGGGAAGGACTTCAGACAAATACTCCGGCTGAAGTTGAACATAGTTATGTGTGATTGTACTGTTGTTTAATGAAAAAGATGAGTTGGGGGTTTCAGATGACATCACGGCATTCTATAGGCCTATAATATGTAGAGATAGATGGGGAGCAGCTAAAATGAATATTGTGAAAATGCTATGTAATGCTTGCAGTACAGTGAGTCTAGTCCAGACATGGGCAAACTACAGTCCCAGGAGCCACACACGGTCCTTTGGGTTTATTAATCCGGCCCGCTGAAAGTGACAAAATTATAATAAAACAGCTAAGAGTAAACCTTGTTCAATTTACATTTTCAACAAGTTACTGATCTTTTGGCACTTGATAAAACTGAATGTGAGTTTTTGTGCTGTTTATTTAACTGAAATTTAATACATTTATTATTAATTTTATTAATGCCTTTGGAAAACAATTTGTACAATGAGCCTTGCATATTCATGGTTTGCTACATGTTACAGGCCGAATCTCTAAAGTAATATATACATATATCTATCCTATCCCGGCCCCTCTGTCAAATTTTAGAACCCACTGTGGTCCATGTGTCAAAAAGTTAACCCACCCCTGGACTAGTCACTAATAGAAATGATCAGGTTAAACATTTATGAATGCACCTTTTGGATACTTCATGGTAAAGTACAATACAATCAACAGGAAAAACTGTCTCTTGCCCCCCCCTCTGGGAGATAACTTTGTCACATGCTAGAGTCTGAAAACCACCTATATTTACATATTTCTCATTTGTAATGTAGAAATTAGAAAAGTATATAATAATGTCAAAAAATGTGCGCTTCTGGACAGATGTGCCAAACATCCATTGAGATAAATGAGCAAAAACTATATAAAAAGCCCTGGAACAACCAGATAAGCTACTGATCATTACTGATGGGTCTGAACACATTTAAATCTATATATCCATTAGTTTCAGAGTAATGAGGCATTTGGAACATTTCCATTAGCATTTTAAAGTCCTCAAAATGTCGCCCATAACAGAAAATGTAAACATACCATTTTTGGCATTTGATTTGATTCATTGTTGCTTGATCCATCTCCCCTCTAACCCAGTACATGTGTAAAAAAGCCTGTGACTCATGCTCACAAAATGCTACAAGAGAAAAACGGACTCAAAACATCTGGAACGACTAGTGCTATGATTGATTTATCTAGTGCAATTCTTGAGTGCTTTGAAAAATGGCTCCCATCAAAAGCAGGTGAAGTGGCCGACAGTATGAGAAACATTTAAGCATATTAGTGTTCATGGCGAGCCTGGGCTGCTGCTGGGAGCCTGTTTATGAGGTCCCAGGGGGAGGGCAGGCTCCAGACCTGTGAATCAAAACAATTCCCCAACAAGCAGGAGCGGTGACACAAACAACTAGGTTCTCTCACCCCTCGCCTGGCTGTGGGTCGGGCTGACAGCCAACCACGCCTATGGCCCCAACGAAACCTAATACATTTACCACAGGCCCTTATGTATTTGCAAGACTTGGTTTACCACACCATATTCTTCTGCCTCTACTTGAGTAATATCTGAAAGAATCCTGTTTAGACTAGACTAGACTAGACATATTTAACATATATTTTTTTTAGATTTTAGTAAAAATCTTGCTTAGTTTTTTTCTATTTGTTTTTCTTTTTTTTTTTATGTATTATTATTATTATTATTATTATTATTATTATTATTATTATTATTATTATTATTATATTATTATTATTATTATTATTATTATTATTATTATTATTAAATTTTATTTTGGTGAAATTTATAATTATACTTCCTGGTTGGGCATGGCTAGAAGACTTGACATATGTAGAGGTAATTTTACAACTGTTACCATGGCAACAATAATGTTAAGGGCTAAAACATCTAAATTGCACAATAATTATGATTAGATGAATATAAATAAATTACTACATAATTTATTAAAAATAAAAATAAATAAAGTGTGTTGTGTGCTGATGACATAGGTAGAGGTATTCCATTTTAGAACTTTTTTTTTTCCTTTTCAATGTATTTTTTTCAACAACCTGCTACTTGATTTATGTAAAATATGATAAATATTTACCACAGGCACAGCCAAACCAAGTAATAATTCAAAAAACATGAAAACTTGCCATATGTGCTTTACCTAATTTAATCAAGTTGACCTAACATAAAATATCGAAATGAAAAAGGGGACAATATTGGGTCCAATGCTGGCCTAAACCGGATCCACCTCAGAAGCAAATAAATCCCTCTAAAAATATTGCGTGTACCTATCAATTCTCCGGCCTCCCACTCACTCCTCAGCTTATCATGCAGAGGAAAAGTGCATGAAAATGAACGCCTGCCATATGGAATTGGTAGGTTGCACGAGAAGCAGCGAACTCATTGAGGTGGAAAATCAGTTTTGCCAAGTTGCCAATGTATAGTGTGTATTGGATGAAATTGCGTGCATTAGGCTGTCTTCTCATGCAAAAATGGCAGCGGAGGTGATGGCAAAGATGCGATGATACCTGGATGAGCTAGAGGACTGGAGGAGGGGGATTTTACAAGGATACGGTAGGTGGCATATAGCGCATACTGCATTAAATAAACATCGTTTAATTTGTCATGAAAATGTGTATGTGTAAGGCGCATCGCTGATATAAGCAACGGATCACCTGTGCGTGAAAATCCCACCGGAGTGAACCAATCGGCTGACGAGCTTCGCTTCCTATCTGCATGGGCCCAACGGGGTACACATTAGCATTAGCCCCAACGGAGAACTGACCCACTAAAGTCTGGGTTATCATACGCAACGAGGGATTTTGTCACGTGAGACAGAATCAGAAACGCGTCTGTATACAGATGTTAGCATGCTACAATATTTATTACAATGTCTCGTAACTCTTTTGTTATTAGATTACATGAGTTTTTTAATGAAAAACATGTATGGTATGCTGAGGAAGGGTGGGGTCTGGAGGAATAAAGGGGAGAGTGAGGGCTGAGGAAGGGTGGGGTCTGGAGGACTAAAGGGGAGAGTGAGGGCTGAGGAAGGGTGGGGTCTGGAGGACTAAAGGGGAGAGTGAGGGCTGAGAAGGGGTGGCTTCAGGAGGACTAAAGGGGAGAGTGAGGGCTGAGGAGGGGTGGCTTCTGGAGGACTAAATGGGAGAGTGAGGGCTGAGGAGGGGTGGCTTCTGAAGGACTAAATGAGAGAGTGATGGGGAGGAAAGGTGGCGTCTGGAGAACAAAAGGGGAGAGCGAGGGCTGAGGAGGTGTGGCTTCTGGAGGACTAAAGGGTAGAGAGTGAGGGGCTGAGGAGGGGTGGCTTCAGGAGGACTAAAGGGGAGAGTGAGGGCTGAGGAGGGGTGGCTTCTGAAGGACTAAATGAGAGTGATGGGCTGAGAGGGGTGGCGTTCTGGAGAACTAAAGGAGAGAGTGAGGGCTGAGGAAGGGTGGGGTTCTGGAGGACTAAAGGAGAGAGTGAGGGGGAGGAGAGGTGACGTGTGGAGGACTAAAGGGGAGAGTGAGAGCTGAGGAGGGGTTAGGTCTGAGGACTAAAAGGGAGAGTGAGGGGGAGGAGGGGTGGGGTCTGGAGGACTAAAAGGGGGGCATGAGAGATATTACCTAGCGTCACATTGTTCAAATCCTTTTCTAAAATCAACATACAGCCAAACACATAAGCACATGCACTCTTACCTGCTCCCCTTGGCTCCTTCCCCCCTCGATCATGACTCAACGAGTATGATTTACTACACTGAAAGGTTTCAGCCAAATGTAAATGCATTATCTGTTTTTGCAGTTCATTGAAATCATAGGAAATAATAATCTCTCACCTGCTGCTTTGTGTAATTCAAAATCTAAAGTCAATAGTAAGTTTGCAAAACCACATTTCATTTTATTTTATTTATATAGCACATTTAAACACCTTCCGCTGCCCAAAGTGCTTTGCATAAAAGTCAATATACAGATAACACGGTATATTAGAAAAGAACAATAAAACACAAAGATATCCTGTCTAGCTAGTATTAAAAGTCATATATTACACAAAATTGACTCTTGTGAGCTTTAAGCCATGTTATAATGCTGCTACCTCATCAAAAATATACCTGGAGTTGTGTTTTGTTCATTCACACATATTTGAGTAACCCTGATTATTAGTCTGTCTACATTGCGAGGTCATGTAAAGGTAGTTTTCAAGTTAGCTGTAGAATGGGTTTAGTCGTGGTTTAGTCGTGGTTTAGACCTGGTTTAGACCTGGTTTAGACCTGTTTTAGATCTGGTTTAGACCTGGTTTAATCCTAGTTTAGACCTGGTTTAGACCTGGTGTAGACCTGGTTTAGGCCTCGTTTAGGCCTAGTTTAGTCCTGGATTAGACCTGGTTTAGTTCTGGTTTAGACTTGGTTTAGACCTGGTTTAGACCTGGTTTAGTCCTGGTTTAGACCTAGTTTAGTCCTGGATTAGACCTGGTTTAGGCCTGGTTTAGACCTGATTTAGACCTGGTTTAGACCAGGTTTAGTCCAGCTAGCTTTAGTTCAGTCGAGCATTATGGATCTCTTTAACCCAACCTAATACCATCTGTTGTTATGCACGGGTGTATCTGTTGCTTGTTGCGTCCAGCGGCCTCGAGCCACTTGGACTAGAATAAACTGGTACTTTTGCTTTGACTGTATAAATACACTGCATGTTTTTTTATTTGTCAGCTGAGGGCGAGATGACATTATTACGGACAACAGCTCTTTGACAATTGATTCAATAAACAAGACTCTTTGATTCAAGACAACTTATTTTATATTTTTTTATTTTTTGTTTTTTTTTTTACTATTAGAAATTCCACAACCCAAGTTTGGCAATACTAGGTCTGAAATCTTCCAAATGAAATCTAGTGAAGGTGTATGGAGTTTAAATACACAGTGGAGCACTTCCTGTATTACCACATGACATCACAGGTGGACAAGTCCAGGTGTTTTTGTGATGAGGAAACAACATTATAACATAGATCAGAAAATATGTCCCCTTTAGGGAGAGTCATCTTTTTTCTTCCCCAGTTAATGTCACTATGTAAATCATCGTGAAGTGATCGAGGCCACACACTAAAGTAGACAAAAATAAAAGCCTTTTTCAGTCACCAGCCTACCTGTAAGTACATACGCCACAGTACTACAAGTAGCAATAATAGAGAATCAGATTACATAAGTCAGTCCAGGACACAGCTGTGAGGTACATGTTAAACAGGAGAACAGAGAGCTCAGTGCTGCTATGAGTCAGAAGAAGACCCCCAAGGCACAATTATATAGTACATGCACGACTCAGTATGGGACCTACTTTTATCTTTGTCTCACGGGGAAACGGTGGGCTTGCCAAAAATCTCTGAAGATACTACCTGTTACGATACATCACTAAAATATATGCAGTAGCAGACTGTAGTTATTTCCCTTTTTATAATCAGAGGCAGCGAGAGAGAATCAACCTACTGTACCTACAGGTTGTTAGAGAAATCAGGCTTTAACTAATGTGTGTTGGGTCATGAGCTGAGACACTTCATTACAGCTTTACTTTTGATTTAATAACTTCATTGTTCTTTCAAAGAGTTAAAAAATGTTGTAACTTGCATGAACAATGAAACAAGGACAATAATTAAGCAGTACATCAGCACATTTCGGTGTGTTTAATATAAGAAGTCTGCTTTATATTGGAACTTTTTAAATCCTGCCCCTAGCAAAGTTTTTAAGCCCCACATAACCCAGAGATTTACATCAAGTGTGAACAGTGCAGCGAACCAGCAGTGGTGGAAGGTAATGAGGTACAAGTAGTAATGTAATGTACTTAAGTAGAATTTTACAATGGATACTTTCAAGTTTTACTTCACCACTTTTGAGAGCAGGTATCTGTACTTTCTACTCCAATATATTTTTATAGGGGTTATTTTTTATTATCTCACACTCCATCCTCCTAGTCCATTCCTTATGGTCATGAGCTTTGGGTGATGAAAGGACAAGACTGCGGATACGTGTGGCCGAAACGGGCTTCCTCCGCAAGGTGGCTGGTGGCCCCTTAGAGATAGAGTGAGGAGCTCAGTCACACGGGAGGAGCTCGGAGTAGAGCCGCTCCTCCTCCATGTCAAGAGGAGCCAGCTGAGGTATATCTGCTATATATATCAATACCACTACATTTAACACTTTAACTAATTAACACTTGTGTGAAATACTTTAACTTTTTACTCTTTGTAGCGACCATAAGCCTGTGTCGCTTTGAGAGGAGTCTGGGTCCAGTACCTCGATCTGACGCCCTGCTGTTTGGAAAAACTGAATGACTCATGAAGTGCATTTTATGGTAGTTTAATCAGTTGGTTTAACAGTGTCTAAGCAGGTTACACATACAGAGATAGTAAGTTGTAGGCCTACAGAAAATTGGTCTGGTAACAAGCATGAAATAAAGCGGTCAACGAAAAATACGGCTACCATAAGCCGTCTCCCTCTCCACCTGTCAGACAGCAGGAAAAAACTGGTGCCTTTGAAATTCCAGCAGCACGTCACCCTTGCCCACGTGAACCCCGCCCCTCACGCATTGCCATGGTAACCAAAACACCCATATGGCTACACTCTTAAATTTTTAAAACAGGTACTGAAATCCTTTTGCTTAAGTAGCTTTTTTCATATGAAACTTTTACATTTACTTGAGTAATTTTTTACCTTTATATCTGTACTTTTATTTAAGTTCTTTCTGCTCTGTTATAATGTTGTTTCATCATCACAAACATAACTGTTGTGTTTTGTTTCATTCACACATATTTAACACACAAATCCTGCAGATTTAGGCTGTGTGCTTCTCTCAAACAGAAAACACTCTGTTCCACCTTGTGATGTCATGTGGTAATACAGGAAGTGCTCCACTCCATACACCTTCACTAGAATCACTTGGATAATTTCAGCCCTACAATTGCCAATCTCTACTGAACTAAAGGTAAAATGTAGCAGTTACCTTGAAAACTACCACTGCATGACATCACAAGGTGGAACAGAGCATTTTGAGCTTTGGACATGTAGACAGACTAATAATAAACTGTTACTCGAACATGTGCGAATGAAACAACACACAACTCCAATGTTTTATGAGGAGGTAACACCATAACACGACTTAAAGCTCACAAGAGTACATTTTGTGCAATTTTGATTTTGTTCATGTGTTCATGTAGTACTTGGAGGAGTTAATGGAATAGTTTGCCATATGAGATTATAACATGCACAAGTTTTCAAAAGCTTGCACATGTGACAAAGAACTGGCTAATATCAAAGCACGTTTCCACCCATCAGTGCATGTGAATGAAAAAAAGAGTTTTTGTATATCTGAAACTGAGTGATTGTGTGCTTGTGATCAATCTGGTATGGATGTGTATGTGTGTGTGAAACTGAATTTGTTAGAAATGTCATATCTGAGGGGCGAGATGTGTTGTATTTGATGTATGTACCATATGTTTACAGGTCTTTCATCCACCTACACAAAGTTATTCTTACTCAACATCAGCCTGCCCAGGGACTACCGGTGGAAACTAGTATTTATGCTATAACCTGACATTTAAGGTCAATGTAATGTCGTGCACTGTCCCTGTATAAATAAAAGCAGACCGTACTGTACAATGTCTCATGTTTGGTCTTCTGACTCACTTACCATCCTTCAGCACGGCACACAACACATCTTACTTAAATCCTGTAATGTTGAAGTATCACTTGACCTAAATGCGCATTATGATGACAATGTGTTCATGTCTCTGAGTCCCGTCATGATGGTAAATACAGTACACCTGTCCTGCATTAAACATCCAGAGTCTCCTGCCTCTCTTTACAACTCTCAGGCTACTTCAGTTATCCAACAATTACTCTATAGATGATTTGCTGATTGATTTTGGCATAGGTTTTCCTGATGTAACAATATAAAGTGATATATCAGTTTGATCCTGTGCTGCGTGTCGAGTAAGCTATATTACATTTGCTTACTGTATTTCAGCCTGCATTCATAAAAGCTCATCACCTGGCAGACTGCCTCGGGGAAGACGAGCTTGTGTTTTTTTTTTCCATTTACGTTCTTCATATTGAGCAGCTGTTCCCGTTCACATTCCCATTTGCCTGACTTTATCTGGGGATTTCAGACTAAAAAGTGAAATTCATGCATGTGTTGAGTGTGCTAATGTTCAAAGCAGAGAAGTAGATACATCGCTCCTAAGCAGGGCCTCATACTGTGATAATGATTGCTCTTTGATGTAAAGACTGTTCCAAATGAAATCTAAGGTTATGTTTTAATGAATGTGCGCATTACAAGGTTAACAGGGCTATGGCTTAAACATCCTGCATGTTAATTGCGTTCGGCTGTAACTGATCCGCATTCATTCTGGGGTTATTATGAAGCGACAAGTGGCGTGAAACTGAGCGAACTATGAGTATCTGGGGGAGTTTGGCAGGGGTCACGTTTTTTAAAGAAGTTTAAATCATATACTTTGAACTCTAAAGGTGGCGCATTTTGGGAACTTAGTAATATATGGAGAAATATGGACGCCCAGCTCCTGTTTAGAGCCTAGTATTGGTAATGGTTACTTGACAGATATGGATAGGTATCTCGTAATGAATAAAAATTTGAGTTTCTTTGGATCTTGTAAGAAAGCAACTGATGAATATTCATAGTTCACAGTTTGAGTTTAAGAGCTTACGCCTCGCGCTTGCCTCGTCCTGTCCCTACCCTGTCGTTTTCGCCACCCGCTCCTTTCCTCTCTCCGCCTCTTCTAGATTAGATACTGTGGTCCACTCTTTTCTGTAGTCCAGCTGCAGTTCACTCTTTTCTGCTTCTCGTTTCTTGTGTATGAAGGGTATACAAAACCAGCTGAGAGCCATTTACCACTTCCGAAACAGAAAACAGGCTTCGGTTTTCGCTTTGTAGACAAAAAATGCAAATTTACATTGCATTAAGGTTGTGGTTCCTGCTGGTGAATTGTAGTTATGTAGACATCCCTCATTACTTTCAAATCGTCCAATTTTTATATAGCGCTTTTCCACCTTCAAGGCACTCAAAGCACTTTACATCAACGAACCACTCACATATTCACACGCACATTCATACACCAGTGGACACAGACACTGGGGGGTAAGGTGGGTTATGTGTCTTGCTCAGAGACACAATGACAGCATGTGGGTTAGTGGATCTGACCGCTCAGCCATTTTGATCTGTGAACCTTCGGGACAGTGGACAACCAACTGAGCCGCTAAAAGAGATTTATCGTGTTTATATTCCAGCTTTCAATCTAGCATTGTTTGCACTAAAACTAAAACTTCGGTTAAATGGCAGCATCGAAAAAAACAAACCACACACTTTCGCAATGCCACTGTCACAAAACATGTATGTTGTCTCTAAGCGGGAGATAATGGAAGCTTTTAGAATGTTTGGTCCAATACAATATAAAAACAGCTTAAATGTCCAAACAACAGAACAAAACAGAAAACGACCTGACCTGAAAAACTGTCTCATCAAAGCGATTATGTGAAAGTAACCTTTTGTTTTGTCAAGAAAACATGAAAGCCAAGCTGCCATTTAGAGAAAACACACACCAAAAGCACTACAGTAAAGCTGACAATAGCGGCTGTTTACAGAGCAGCTGCGTTTTAGATGTAACACCGAAAATAACCAGACATCTTGTTTCACAAAGTTTGTAACCGCAATGCACACAGTGAGTGGCATATATATATCTACAGTAAACAAAACGATCTGTATGTGGTGCTGTAAATTATAGACATAGATTTCTATATAGTGATACAGAGATAAAAAGGGGTTGCTATGACTGCGAGCCACCAACCTGACTCATGCTGAGCGGATTTAACACCTAAACTCTGCCCACAACCACATTTCAATAACGCTGCTAAACTGGGCAGTACCTAGAGGTCTAATGGGAGAGTGGAAGAGAGGAGGGGTGATGTATGAAGGCTTAAAGGGGAGAGCGAGGAGGGAAGAGATGATGTCTGTAGGGCTAAAGGGGAGAGGAAGGGGGAGAGGTGGGGTCTGGGAGACTAAAGGGGACAGAGAGAAGGAGGAGGGCAGTGGTTTGAAGGACAAAAGAGAAGAGTGAGGGGGAGGGTCTTGGGGACTAAAGGGGAGAGTGAGGGGGAAAAGAGGCGGGGTCAGGGGGTTTAAGAAACAGTGTGATTGGTCTAACAGCCATCCACAGCCAGGTGTGTGTAATCAGAAACACATGGCTTTAATTCAATGCCAGTACTGTGTGATGTTGTCACATAGCACTTGAAATTGTTTTTGACTGACTCTGACCAGAAAGCTGAAAATGTATCTAGTTTGCTCTAAAACTGTGGGAAAAAAAATATTTAGTCCCACTTCACCAGCCTCCACACAGAAAGTTCTTGTTCCAGTCTAAGGTCTGAACTTAAGACTAACCCTGTTACCCTGGAGTCTTAACACTTTGCTCCTATGGCCGGTTCTGTGCTTGGGCTCCTTTGGCTGCTTCGGTGCTTGCAGCTGTTGAAAACTTAATGGCAGACGGTTGGTGGGTGATGATTGCTGCTTGGTCCTTGACTGTGTGAACGTTTCAGCTGTGCGAGGCTTGTCGACACAAATGTGCATTGTTAGTGGTGAAGAAGGTTAAACTCAGGTTATTTCAACCTTCTCAACAACCACTGGCTGCCAGAACGCACTGCTGAATGTTGTGTTATAGTCACTGTCACATAAAGCGAAATGCCAAAGATCTGATATGCTATGTTCTTATTTTTGTATATTTCCTTTTGTACACTTCACCAATGTAGACTAAAGTGCAATACATCCAGTCATAAAGAAGTATCGTAAAAATAAATCCACACCAATGGGATAAAGGCCTAATATATAGACATATACTGTGGAGCACTTGTTATTTTATTGGTACACTGACATTTAGAGTGCATTCCAGTTTACAGTCTCTTTCCTTTATGAGGCAGGGTTGAGTTTAAAACTATAGTGGTAAAATGATGTGCGTCTTACCCTGCCAATGGTCCTGGGAAATGGAGGCCGCTGATTCTCTGTTACAATCATCGGAGGAACCAGCAAGGACCTCTTAGTTCTGTAGGGCTGTGTCTGTCCCACACCCGGGATATCCTGCAAGGGAATAGACATATGCAGTACACAATCAGGCATGAGTAATTAGCAGAGAAGAGGATAACACACATTTATCAAACCAAAAATACACAGTAGAGTTTAAAGGGCCCACATTACACTACCTGCATTTTTTTTTTTCACATGCGTGGCTTGCAAACTGAAAACACTTTGTTCCACCTTGTGATGTCATGTGGTAATACAGGAAGTGCTCTACTGTGTTTTTAAATTGCATACACCTTCACTAGAATCAATTGGATAATTTCAGAGCTGAAACTGAACAAAAGTTTTAAAAATTACTGACATTAATATGAGCAAATATAGCACCGAGGAACGAACCCTCATTGTACATGGGTCAAATTCAGAAACCCAGTCATGTTACTGTCGACATTTTAATACCAGAGATGCCCCGAGCGCAAATGCCATTAAAGGAATAATAAGTGGTTTTCAAAGACAGGGGGCAGTATGTGATCTCCACAGACCTGACTAGTCCCGATTTCTTCCTGTGGAGCTATCTGAAAGAAAAGGTGTTTGTGAATAAACCTCAGACAATAAACAACTTAAAACATAATATCAGGATCAAATAAGAGCCATAAGCCCGGAAATGCTTTCAAATGGTATGCAAAGTGTGCTTTTATCAGGCTATTCAGGGCGAAACTGAAAATGGTGGACACTTAGAAAAAACTTTTTTTTTTACTTAGGTAATTTTTGCTTCCCCTAGTTTAAGTAGTGATAAGTTCAAGTGTAAATGAACAATTATAACCGTATATATTGTCAAAAATCTCAGAAGGTTCAGTTTACCTACTGCTAAAATTTGGTGAGTATAACTTAAGAATTATTGGAGCTACTGAAGATTTAAAAGTGTCAGTGACTTTTGGGCCACCCTTTAGCTCTGCAGCTACAATGAATAATCAAGACCTATTCACGAGAGTCAATAGTCTAGACCTGTGATTCTCAACATTTTTCAGCCACAAACCATGTAACAACTGGTGGCACTCACAAGCCCCAAACACAAATAAAAGGTGCACTATGGAACTTTTTGCCACCTGCATGGAGATGTAATTGCTTTTCCTGGAATGCTGCACAGTTTGACATTAAACGTATCTATTGCCATGGAGACAAGCAGGTGACACCATGAGGCCAAATTACTGATCGCAGCTGTGAAGAGGCAGCTGCGATCACTTTTTTTTTTTTTTTTTTTTGCGATCAAGATACCTGTAATTAAATAAATGCAAGCTAGATAAATTCATTGCTACTAATTGTCTCTTAGCTCCAGCTTTCTTGCTTTGAGCGTGTTGTCTGCGCACCTCCGAATGACTGCCAGATGCATGGTGTTTGCAGAGGGAGAGGAGACTGAAATAATAATTGGCATCCTCATTGTGATTTAATTTGAAATCCAGGCTTCTTTATTCCCTCCATATGTTTAACAAGGACGAGTGTGAGCGGCAAGGAGAAAATACCGCACAAAACTGTTCCGCGCAAGATCTCAGGGAGGCATTCGAGGAGGCACTCTAAAACATAGCTTCCGCACTTCTGCTAATTCGATTGCAAAATGAAATAGCACTTGCCTATATATTTATGATAGATTCAAACTGCAGAATGATGATGTAAATTGTGTTGGTAAGTGACACTACAGACCGAAGTGGGCTGGGGGGAGGGAACACAGAGGCGCTGACCCTCGCAGAAGGACAGTCTGCTCGGTGTCTGGAGCTGAGCCTAGATCCAAATGTAAACACACAAATGCACACAGCACTGTTCTGGCATTTGGAGCGTGCTACTCAATTTTGTCCTCTGTTTTGCTCAACTATTTAAGGCCATGACCCCAAACCTTACTCAGACTGCACCATTATTCAGGCTAAGTAATGCTGAACAAAATATTTTAAAATATGTATAGCTTTATTATTTCAAATATAGCAATGCATTGGATTTGGATAGCACCTTTCCCATTCATTCACTCCACACCAGAGTGTCAAGATCCCAGCCTGCCTTGTGTTTTGTGCTGTTTTCCTCCTCCCTTCTGCGTCAGAGTCTGGAGCTGGGCGAAGACACGAGCTCCTCCCATGCACACCTGCAACTAATGCCACTCACGCTACACCTGGGGAGGACAAAGGAAGCCAGGACCTGACACTCAGCCCCAGATCACCCGCGTATCCACAGTGGTACAGCTCTTCTTGGCTCTTGTTTTTTGCATTTTCTGTTCTGGATGTTGGATGTTTTTGCTCCTCGTCAGAACCGCTCGGCTCCTCTGTCTCCAACCCGGCTCTCCACGACCGGTACGAACCTCATATCCTCCGACCCAGCTCACCACGTCTCTGACCCCACTGCCTACGATCTACTCCTGGACTACAGCAAACAACCCCGCTCTCAACTATCTGATCTACCTTTATTTGCACATTTAAAAACTGTAAATAAACATTGTTAAACTGTTCCCCAAGTTCTGTCTCTTTGGTCCCCTGTCAGTGGTTATGACGGAGATAAACCAATACTATTGTAATAATAGCTGCCCCAGGGTAGACTGACGGAAGTGCGGCTGTCAAACTGCACCCCTCTCTGTCACTCAGCCCCTCACACGCCACACTCATCCTAAGCAATGTGGCTGAAGTGCCTTGCCTAAGAACACAACACTAGTTTCCACTAGAGCCGCTGCTGTCCCACTGTGGCATCTCGTATTCCCAGTGGTCTTCCGTCGGCAACGTTTAGTATGGTAATATAGTGGATCCGGACTAGAATATATAGGTGACCTCAACTGAACCTCAAAAACAGCTTTTCTTTTGGCTGCTTCTCTCCGAAATCTGCATCAATCCATGCGGTTATCCTTTCATAGCTTTGTCATTTGTTTTGCTAGATGTCCTCTCCGATCATCTCTCTTTATCAACACCAGTGTCACCTTTTTCTGGGCAAAAATTAGCCACTCAAGGCAAAATTAGGGACAATTCTGACACAAGCAGCATCCTAATATGTACTCATCACATTAAATAAACAAAAATATTCTTTCACTTTCATTTACAATATAATGAGAATCCAATTTCATGTCCAAAATGTCACCGTACCAGACTTAATACTCTTCAGAAAGCTTTTAAGACTTCATTTTGAGACTGGCTCCAAAAGTGACTTATACACCATAATTACAAGTCCACAAAAGCTCATTTTCAAAGTAAAATGTCTGAAGCATGACAACAACAAGCCGAGTTGCAAGTCCAGGCGTCGAATGACAACACTTTGGACATGAAAAGGAGGAAAAACGACCCGGAGGTTTTGTGCGGTTTCATTTGCAATTCAAATGTCTTTCGTTTGCCCTTCATCTTCTACTGGCCTAATGCACAGGGTTTTATTGACATATGCAGCGCGTCAGTGTGTGTGTGTGTGTGTGTGTGTGTGTTCAGGGGGTTGTTTGCTTGTTTACTCTTTGCACCGCTGTTGTTGGCTGACAGCCATGTGGCAGCACTCTCACCCTGTCAGGATGACGGAAGGCAACAGGTAAGAGAAGAAATCACAGCCATTTGTTTACACTGTGGTGACTACAGTGGAGACCAGACGCCCTGCAGACACCAGCAGACAAACCCATTTCCACTCAAACATACAATATTTATGTCTCATGTTCTTAGTGTACTCTTAGAAGATATACTACCAACTTCCAGAACTCAAATGATAAAAATGACTAAATTTCTCCATCGGTTCGGCTAAATTGTTTGCAAATGAGCTAAGATTAAAATGTGCAGGCAAAAGTATATGCAAATAAAAATACTTTTTTGTGATCAATTGAATGTCTAGATGACATGTGTAAAACTTAAGGCCCGTGAGCCAAATGTGGCCCGCCACGCCATTTTATGTGGCCCGCAACAAAATAAAGTAAAAGGTATGACTGTGTTAAAATATCAGTTTATCAGGTGATACACAGTTACACATCCATTTGTTTTAATAGCTATGCAAATCCATAAGCAATATTTGTAACTTGAATATATAATAAATATACGAAACAGTTAATTAACAAGATTAAAAAGTAGTTGCTTTTATTTTACATTACATTTGGTTACAATTAGTTACATTTATCTTACAGTTACATCCGGCCCTTTCAGAGCAACCACTTTGTTGATGTGGCCCTCTGTTAAAATGAGTTTGACACCCCTGTTCTAGATAAACATTGTCCACTACTCAGTTAGAGCACAAAGGACAATGGCCCCTGTTATAAATTATATTCTATTAAAACAGATATGTTTGGTTCCTCATCGCCTAAATAACATTGCATGCCA
Source organism: Periophthalmus modestus (assembly GCA_019594935.1). Classification (NCBI taxonomy): domain Eukaryota; kingdom Metazoa; phylum Chordata; class Actinopteri; order Gobiiformes; family Gobiidae; genus Periophthalmus; species Periophthalmus modestus. Next base: position 28,113,310 of record JAIEZT010001390.1, on the reverse strand, counting down.
TCAAATAATAAGAGAATAATAGCATTACTTTATTCTGAAGCTTGATGTAAGAGTCTGAACTGTCCTGAACCAAGAAAATCCTGGCTACTAATTTGTGCCCACAGTCTCTCCAGTCACCACCACACTACAGTCACGTAAGGAGAGTGAAGTGGCTGGTCCAATTAAGGACACAATAACCAAACCTTCAGCGTTCATGATTATGTAAACTGAATTATATCTAGTGATGCTCTTAAAAGCCAAAGCTATAGAGAGTTCTATCAGTATTTACCAGTTTTATTGAGTCTCCGACAATGTTGAACAACAAAGACGATCCCAGACCCACCCATATCTGATCCTGCCTGCAGCCATCTCACCTCTGTGTGCCGCAAAGGTCACTCACAGCACAATGAAAAGTGTAATCATAGACACAAGCCGACCAGAACAAGGCCTGGACACAGCGTCTGCCCTCCCAAATGACCACTCCAATCAAAGTCACCCGGGGATGACCCTCTAAATGTCAAAGCCTCACCTGGAGCTGGATCTGAAACGGTTAAAGATTATATGGACTATTTCTTGTGTAAAGAAGACCCTACCACTTATTCCCATGTGATCGCTTCAGACGCGCGCTGATGGACTTTTAAGCTGTGCCTCTACAAAGCTTGGTCGATCTGAATCCAGGGATGAGAGCATCAATCTTTTTTCTGTACAGGACTCAGCTGCGGGGCATTTCTGAAGCACAGAAAAGGAGTGTGGTAAAGCAAAACCGAGCTTGGGGGTATTTTTAGAGTCCATATTTGACAAGGTAGGGCTAGCATAGATCATGTGGCTAACTCCATTCTCTCAGAGGTAAGATAGAGAAGGACATGGCGAATCTTTGCTATTTTTTGAAGGTCACGTTTGCCTGAGAGCGAGACATTCACTAAAGAGACAACGGAAGCAGCACTTGGTTTGAAAGTGTCCCGATGGTCTCAGGGGATTTAAGTCCTGCTCGGTTTCTAAATCACTTTCACTAAAGAGGAGCTACAAATTGCTGAGATCGGCCTTATAATTGAAAAAATGTGATTCAAGTGTGATTTTGATTTTAATTATTAAGAAAACTGCCTAACATTAGCGGTTAGTGTCCCAGACCTCGGGACCTGGCCTTTTGAATTGCTTTCGGATATTAACCAATTAATTAATATAACCATGCCGGAGAGCTCCAAGTTAACCAATCTAGACGAACAGGGCCAACGGAAAGTGCAGCATGTGATACGCATGTGCTTTTTGGACACTCTACATACTCGTGTGCAAGAAGTACACGTACACACTGCAGGCAATTTAACACTAAGGTTTCAAAAGAAAAGTGAAGTTATCTTTGTCCCTCTCACCTTCACTTCATGTATACCACTTTGCATGTCACTTTCTTTTCACGCTAATCTTTCTTCTCACTTTCTCTCTTTGTATGTGATAAATAGCGCACCAGTGACAGCACAAAAGAAGGAAGCCATGAATCTTTAATGTGTCCTGTTCATAAATTACTACTGCGCCATCAGCCCTGCCTCATCCCTGACACATCAGTCTTAGACTCTTCACAATAATCATTAGATAAGTACCAGGAGTGTACTAAAAGTGTACTGCACATACTCTTTACAATAATGGAAACTCTAATGGTATAAAGCCATAGAATCTCACCCTGTTGTTATCCCATCCATCTTCTGAGTGTGTTCCCCATAATACACTGAAAAATGGTCACTTTTTACTAGTTTCCCACAAATATCTTAAAATATGTACACTCTACTAAAAAAGTACATCTTGCATGACATTATACCACCAATAATTAGCTTCAATAGAGACTTTATAATTACCATCCATATACTGTACCTTCTCATCTAATGTCTTTTCTTTATGTTTACTTTTTTCTACATGCACTCTGCACTCATAACAATGGAAATAATAATAATGCAACAGATTTATATAAAGCTTTATGGACACTGAAAGACTCTTCAGCTGTATATTACATTTTAAAGAAAGAAATTCATTTTAACAACAATACCTCTTTGTTAAACCACTATACCTGCACAAAATTATGAAATTATTATGAAATACACACATTTTAATCTTCAAAACAGTGCATATGTCAAATGTACTGCATAAACAAGTTTCCGGTCTCTAAACAAGCAACACAACTGTAGCACTGTCACAAAATAACTTAGTAAAAAATGCCATAAAAGATGCTCTTGCCGATATGTCAGTACTGCAGCCTGGTAACAATACTGTATCACCAAATTCAGTATTGTGATTATATATATATATATATATATATATATATATATATGCACATATATATATATTCTATATATATATATATATATATATATATATATATATGCTGTATATAACAAAGAATTGTGCACACCCCCTAATTCTGTGACATTAACTGTAAGTATGAATATATGCTGTTATCATTGTTATGTGTGTGATGTATATGTGAATATATATATAAGTTTGATTTTTATATATATTGTATATATATATATATATATATATATATTTTTTTTTTTTTTTTTTTTTTAGATTCAGTAGCCACCCTTTGCTTTAGTAAAAGAAAAATCTGTTCAGATCTGTTAACTGGAAAAAAAAAGTGTGGCTGTGTTATTAGATCCAAATGGGAACAAGATCTAAATCTTCCTGTTGCAGATGAGGTGTGGGACTCGATTCTTAGCCGAGTTCATTCTACATCAACGTGTGCTCGTCATACTCTCATTCAGTTTAAAATCGTCCACAAAGTGCATTTGTCTACAGTTAAACTAGCACGCATCTACCCTGATATGGACCCAACTTGCAGAAAACGTAGCAGCGCACCTGGCACACTGTTGCACGTGTACTGGTCAGTGTTAGTTAATTTCTGGTATTCTGTTTTTCAGATTATATCTGAAGTCCTGCAGTATCAAATTAAACCAGATCCACTCTGTGCCAGATCAGAGTGGCCCTGGACCCTTTTTTTTTTTTTTTCAAACTCCAAACGAAAGGCTCTGACCTTCACACTCTTTATTGCTAAATGATCTATTTTACTTAAGTGGAAAGACCCGGCATCTCCCTCTCATGCACAGTGGATAAAAGACATAATGTCTTATATGGATTTGGAAAAAAACAGATATACTGTTTGTGAGTCAGGAACAAAATTTTGTTGTGGTGCTCTTTCTTAGATTATTTTGAGAAACCTTCAACCATTGCTGTAGAGTAGCTCCCCTCTCCCCCTCTTCTCCTTCCTCACTCCCTCTCCATTATAATTTGGGATTATTACATACCTTTAAAAATTATATTCTACTATTATTAATTATTATTATTATTAAAAAAAAAAAAAAAAAAAAAAAAGAAGAAGAAAGCTGTAGGACTGAAGACGTTTTGCTGCTTCTTCAGTTCTGGTCCGATTATGGTGGTCTTATATCTATCTGAAACGACTACACTGAAACTAACATATGAGTCATATTTTACCAAATCGTTCAAGCGCCTAATGAACAGCAGAACATCTTCTCTCCAACAACTTTCTGGCCCAGTTTACAGATTTGAATTGTTCTTTTACTATACTAACACCCTTTGCTTTGTTGACAGCGCTGCAAACTCTTGGCCTTGTCCCAATGAGCTTCACGATGAAGTAACCTGAAATCATTTTGACTTCACAGGTGTGCCTTGTCAGGGTTCATAGTTTTGATGCCTTCAGTGAGAATCCACAGTGTAAATAATCATGAAAATATTCAATGAAAAGGTGAAAATGAAAAGCTTGGACTGGTAGTGTAGTCTAATTTCATGCATAACTGTCCCTGTCCCAACATGAGATGCAGTGAGCATTAAATTAAAAAAGAGCTGCTTCTGCTGTACTTTTTCCATTAAAAGTTTAGGTTCGAAACACTATCCTGTCCAAATGTTTACAGTGGGTATGTGTACAGGGCTTTTGTCATTGTCATCCGAGCCAGAGCCGCTGTGGCAGAGATGTCCCGTCCTTGTCCAGCCTGCCATTTTCACTCTCTAAGCTATATTGAGAAGTGTCATTACTCATTTCCGACAATGTGCTGGAGAGACTGGTGAGGGATGGATAGTATCAAGGCCAGCTGTAGTGATAGTGGATGTAAAGTGATTTCAAATGAAACGAGCCCGGAGATGCATAGTGCGGCCAATCAGTCACCTTTCTCTAATGAAAATGAAAATATACACATACATCACCGTGCATACAATTTTAAGTGACATTGTTAAACGATCTGGGGCCATTTGGTGTGATAGAAAGTGTAGACAGCTAATTAATAAGCTTCATGCAATTAAAATGGGTGATTGGGAAAGTTAGTGTGCGTTCATCCCTTCAACAAGAGGAAAGCTGGTTCGAACTACACTTGAGGCGCCGCGTCCCACTCCTGTCAAAAAATGTGTGTGGCTGTGACAGGAAGGGCATCTGGCATACACACTGACTGCACTTCTGTTCAACAATACAAAAGTACATCATTTAGTAACCGCTTTTCCAACTTCTAGGCACTCGAAGCGCTTTACATCAATGGAACCACTCTCCCAATCACACGCACATTCATACGCAACTGTGTGCAGACACCGGGGTGAAATGGTTAAGTGTCTTGCCCAAGGACACAGCAATAGCATTCATCTGTAGGAGCTGGAATCGCACCGTCAATATGTTAAATGTCTTGCCCAAGGCCAAAACAACAGCATTCATCTGTGGGCGCTGGAATCGCGCCGTCAATGGGTTAAATGTCTTGCCCAAGGACACAATGTCAGCATTCATCTGTGGGCGCTGGAATCGCACCGTCAATGGGTTAAGTATCTTGCCCAAGGACACAACGACAAAAAAAAAAAAAAAAAAAAAAAAAAATCTGTGGAAGCTGGAATCGTACTGTCAGTGGGTTAAGTATCTTGCCCAAGGACACAACGACACAACAACAATTCATAATCTCTGGGAGCTGGACTCGTAGCAATGGGTTAAATGTTGCCGAAGGACACAATGTCAGCATCATTTGTTAAATCGCTTGTCAATGGGTTAAATGTCTTGGCCCAAAGACAACAAAAAAAATCTGTGGGAGCTGGAATCGCACCGCCCAAATGTGCCCATGGCCAGAGGCATTCATCTGTGGGAGAGCTGAATCAACCGAAACTGTGGGTCAGAGGTTTTGACCGATCAACCGATGATGTTTGAATCGAGGGCGGGATTCGAACCACCAAACTTCAGATCAGCGGACAAAAAACTCTACCAACTGAGCTACTGTCGCCCCAGTTTTTTTTTTTTTTTTTTTTTTTTTTTGTCTCGAAACGGAAAAATAGGTCACAACATCCTCCCTCTTTTTTCCCGGTTATTACTTCAACTTAACAGCAGCCAAATGACTCTCGTTGTAATACTGCAGCTATACAGAGGATCTGAATCTGATCTTTTTTTTTTTTTTTTTAATTAATGTATCTATTTTTATTAGCTTACAGTTTAGATACTTGTCAAATATCCCCGCTTCTTAAAACCCACTGCAACCCTTAAATTTGGAGCAGTTGTTTTTGTGACTTTATCATCTAGTCTGAGCCCTTGGTGTGTCAGTTGTTTTGGAAACTTGTGTTGACCTGAAAAAGTCATTCATGTGAAGATCCATGTTTTTTTTTTTTTTCTTCTCTTGACTTCTATCACACAGGCTCCTCTCATGAGCAGCAGGTACTCAACCCACGAGAACGCCTTTTAACTAGAGCTACAACACACCGACATCTTACCTATCATCTAATTTTAGGCTTCTGTGCTTCTCTGGTTATTGCTTATTTTCCCATCCACTTTCTAGAACTTTTTGAAGGTGAGCAGGTTATCACACTTCAGTCACGTGATAAGTTTTGTTTTTTTTCCAAAATAAACAGCACTTATTTGTTCAAGCGCTTAGAGACCTTTGCAGAATGTCTCGGAACAATGTTATTTTGCTTATAAAAACAGCGTGTTCAAAATTTATTCAGGATGAAATTATAAAATCATCTCTGGTGTGCTCAGAATAAAAGAGAATAAAGAAAGTACAAATGTAATGGCGGACTGAGCGTGTCCCTGGACAGCAGCAGAAGTGGTGCAGTTTGTATCTGATCTGATGCCAGCTGCAGGAGGGTTTGGGTTGCGTTGCAGCCAGTGAGTTCATTATGGAGGCTCTCGAAACACTTTTGGGCTCAAGTTTTATTGATATTACAGTAAACGAGGATTCTGTTTTTATACACTTCATTACGTTTCATTAGTTCCCAGCATTTCCATTACGCTCACATCAGATGCGCTAGTTTGCCAGTTCAGCTTTTAGCTCTAACTTCAAATCTTTCTCATCCACAGGCACGGAGCCTTAGATTTATTTTCAAGACTCACTAGAAAACATGCATTAGTTTGAATGATTAGTTTGCTGAATAGAATCAAATTATAAGAAGCATCGCTTGTCTTTTTTTTGTTTAGCAAATAAAGTTTATCAGTTTATCGTGAAATTCAAATCATGGAGATAAAAATGTAATTATGAGATTCTTTATTTTGGAAATGTTCAAGTGCCACATGTATTTTTAGTTTTACATGATACATACTTTATAAGAACACACTAGAGGCTTTCCAATACGCAGGAAGATTTTGGTGTTACCATGGGCGCTGCTGTGGTGCCCGCTGTTCCTCAAAAGTTGCCCCAGTGGCACTGACTGGGTCAAATGCAAAAGACAAATTTTCATACAGTGAAAATAAAGTGTACTTTAATCTTAATGTGACCTAAGTCTCCCAGACTGTGCTCACTGGGGACAAGGAAAGGGACATATGGCCAAACCTGTTTAAAGCACGATACCGGACTACTTTTTAGAGTAGTGCAACGGACTGCCCACTGGCCTCTCCAAATGACAGCTGCAGTACATCCAGAACACTGCTGCTCAGGTCGCGACTAGAACCAGGAAGTACTTCACACAAGTGTCCTGGGCTCAGGTCTCTGCACTGGCTCCTGTGGCTCCTGCAGCTCTGCTTGTGAACAAGTCTCTCCATGGACCAGCACCAAATACATCTCCGACATATAGTGCCATATGAACCATCTCACACTCTGCACACTCTGCACACTCTGCACACTCTGCACACTCTGCACACTCTGCACACTCTGCACACTCTGCACACTCTGCACACTCTGCACACTCTGCACACTCTGCACACTCTGAGGACTTCACATGGGGGATCAGTGTTTCAGTTTTATGCAGCTAAAACCTGGAACAGTCTTCCTGAAGATGTGAGACAGGCCTCTACTTTGACAATGTTTAAATCCAAAACTCAAAACTCAAAGCTGTGCATATGTCTGAAAGGTTTTGATTCTACACTCGTAATGCTCATTTTGTGATGATTATTTGATTATTTATGTTTTAATTTGTTAGTATTATGATTTGAATGCCTTTCTTATTCTGTAAAGCACTTTAAATTACTTTGTGTAAGAATTGTGCTATATAAATAAACTTGGCTTGCCCGTTCCATCCTGACGTTGTGAGGAACCTCATACTCCTACACTGAAACTGGGGAAGAGGATGAGCGAAAGCTGGATGCAAAAAGACACTGGGGAGGGTTCGTGGGAGGGATGAAGCAGTGAGTGAGCAGTGGGACACTTCCAAAATGTGTCAAAATTTTACTTATTATCATTATATTACTTATATATTACTCATCTGAAAGTTATTTTCATATTTGTATGTTTCTGAAATATTTAATACCTATGTTTAATTAAACAAACAATTACAAGATATTTGGATAAGAAAACAGAAGTGTATTCATATTTCACATATTAGTATGGTAGGCTATCCAGAGATAGGAGAGAATAATGAAATGCAAAGTGCTTTAAGCATGTTTACAATTATATTAAATCCGTTGCAATAATTATAGTAGCTAACTTTATATCTGGTTCTCATTCAGGAGATCCAGGGCAGCCTCCTGAGACAGCCCAGTTGTTCTTCGCTATACTATCTGAACCAGCCAAATTGAACACGCTTTTATTGGGCTATTAATATTCACCCCAATTGACATGCAAACAACCAACTGCAAAATAATAGCCTGATATTGAGCGTGAGAGGGAAAGTTCAACCAAGGCAGCCGTTTGGAGACACCAGTGAATGTTATTTTTCATTTTTCCTCTTCATTACCTCTGTACACTGAATAAAAATACGAAGACATTTTTAGCAAACAACACAGAATGATGTGAACTCCGGTGAAAGAGGCAGACAATCAACAACAGAATGAACAAACAGCTGCTGGAGCTGCTGAAAGCCTGAACGGGACAGAGAGATAGATTATATTTGTTGTGCTGTATAATACGAGCCCGGGTGCAGTGGCGGCACTATGTCACGTCTTACTCATCCCTGCAAAGCCTTACTTAACATTGAAAGCCAGGTTTGAAAAATAAAATCTATTTGCAGCTCCAGGAAGAGGATTTTGCTCCGGATGCAATATTAAGGCTACAAAATGGATGAAATGTAACAAAAGCAAAAATAAATACGCTTTTAGGCCCCTTATCAGTTGTTATATTTGAATGGTGCCTGTTTATTTTCCCCTGAAGGCGAGGAGAAGGTTCTGCATAGCTGTTGTTCTGTTAGCCAAACAACATGAATAATATGCACAAAAAAGTCCATATCTCGAAGCACGCCTTTGCTAAATTGAAACGCATTCTTCCATTAATTCACATATTGATCGCTTGCAAAAAGGGGGGAATAAATTACACTTTGAATTCCAGAGTTTTTGCTCATAATAGGGCTCATTCATCAGTTGGGCTGCTGCTGCTGCTGCTGCTGCTGCTGCTGCTGCTGCTGGCCCTGGGTGTTGTAGCAAACTAACAGCTCGCGTCGGCGAATTAAAAGTGGATTCGCTCCACCGTCATAGGCACAGCACTTATCAATTATCACCAGCCAATATCCCCCGCCACGATACCATTCGCTACGCCAATACGGACACAATGGAATATTTCCGCCGCACACGGAGAAGACCAAAACAAAGCGTAGTGGGGAAAATGAAGAAAGGAACATAACAAAGAGGTCTAAGAATGCAATTTAGAGATGCATCTGTTGTGTGGTATGATAACAAAAAACTGCAAATCGCTTGTTATCCGAGCGATTCACTAATCCAAACTGTGGAATGTGTGTTTGATCCTTTAGAATTAGTGGTTTAGTAAAGTCTAGTTTGATTATTCACTAGACATGCAGTATCAGACAGACTCTCAGCAAATATTTCCCAAAATGTCCATGACCGTTCTTTGAGCATGGTTCCTTTTTGTTTTCAATCTTTTCATACTGTGCAAATTGTTCGCAATTACACAGTTTCTTCTTTTACTCAAGTAAATGGCTTTTAAATGCGCACTCACTGGTAAAATAACAGTGATTATATGCCGTCATTATGACTTATATAATACAGCAGGCTAAAGAAATAGTCTGCTTTTTGTAAAACACATCTATACGTTAAAGCTAGAGTATGTCACTTTTTTGGTGGCGAGCATTAACCTTACCCTTTTTATTTAATTATGGGTCTTTTTATTACTCAAAAATACCTTGAACAATGATGTGCAGGATTGCCTCTTCACAGATCTGACCTGTAACATGGCCAAGTGACATCAACATCAATGAAATGCTAAATGTAGATATAAATGCTATTATGATATATTTCAGATCCTTTTTTTTTTTTTTTTTTTTTTTTTTTTTCAAATTACAAGTTTTAAAGCTGTTCTGCTCAGCACTTTCATTTACTGCCCATATGGTTACATTAGTCAAGCCACTCCCTCACAGCGTTTGCTAAAAACTAATCCACTTAACTGCTCAGAGTCGTGCCAAGGTAAAACACCCATGGACCGGCTAACCAAATAAGGGCTGGGGGGAAGCGCAAACAGATGAGAGGCGCGTCAGGCCTAACAGAGCAGAGATGTTTATTAAGGCTTTGGCTGGAGCCCTGGGAGCAGCACGACACGCAGCACTGGGGCACGAGACAGATGATCCTGGGAACACCAGCTGTACCTGATGCCCTCCCTGAATCCCCCTCCAAATCAACTTAAAAATGAACACCCAGCAAGAGAATGCATGAGTGGCTAAAGGTATATTTTTGAGGTTTTGAACAGTATACAGAGATGAAGACAGTAAGAACCAAAGAAAGATGGATTCTTGCTGTTTTTACCGCTCTCATCTTGGAAAGGTCCTTGTGCATAAATTAAGATTAAGATTAAAATGACTGTGAGTGAGTGTGTGTGTGAATGTAGAGAATGGTGTGAAGTCAGAACCATATGTGAAAATCAGCTTGTGTAACTCAACAATAAAAATCAACATTTCTAATCATTAGTTTGTATGTAATTCTATGTAAAAAATAAGTTCCCTTTCTGGCAGTTGGACATGACTGGACTGTGGATCGCTGATGTGGCCTGTTCTTTATCGAGCATGAGCCCTGTGCTGCAGACTTTGGTGGTGGCACTGATAATGTCCCTCTGCAGTCTCACACTGAGCTGTTGTCCTGCTGGCTCTGGCCTCATCCAGACACCAGCATCCCTCTGTAAACCAGGCACACACACATTTGGGAAGGTTCTACTCAATTTGGATCAATTTGCTCATTTGGTGAAAGATTAGAATTGCCATGCTGACAGTTTATGCCTTCTGGTGGAGCTCAGGGTGCTGTTAGAATGTTTTTTGTTTTTTTTAAATATAATACCTATATCATATTCATATAATAGTTTTGAATGCTCATATATTATACTCTTATGTGTCATCATATGTTATAGTCATTCATGTGTTTAATTAATGGAATATGCTTTAAGTGTATAAAATAATATAAAGCCTCATGTATGTGCCGAAAATAACCCGTATATCTCTGCATACATATTCTACAGCAACTTGACTTTACATGTCAGATAACCACATGTGTAAAGAGCCTTTTTGCTGAACCTGTGTTAGTTATGGGACATATAATGGAAAGATTTATCTGAAAGCAAACCACCACCACATGAAGGAGGATATTATGGGCAGGATGTGGTTGGATCTGCCTCCTCTAAGATGGAAACAGGTACAAACGGAGACTGGATGTTCTCAATATGCTTCAGGAAGAAATAAGGATATGAGGACATCTCTCCTGATCATCACATCATCAAAACAGGACATCAGCAACTATACAAGAAGATCAGCTCCACATCAAGGCCAGCTCCTTAAACTCATGCTTGGTGACTGGCTCTGGCACTGGCACTGGCACAGACTGCCACCCCCCACTTTGTCTGAGATTTAGAGACCTTGGGGTTGTAAGATTGGGGCCTGGGCTCTTCTCTGGAATGGATTTGCATCTGTAATAACACTGTGGTTACGTGAAAATTATGTTTGGAAGCTTTCTTTAAACAAGTGCGATAAAAAATTGGGATTATTATTACTTACTAAGCTTCAGTCTACATCTGTGTCACCAGGATAGCTGACAAATGTTGCTTCTATATTCTTGTGAAGACATACATAATAAAAAATTTAAACTGATGTAGAAATCTACCCACTCAAATGATTTAAAAATATTCATATAGATACTGCAGACTGTATCATTTTAGCATGTAGCAGGCTGGCTTCACAAACACACAGTAGTGCATGCGGGTGTCTCTGTGGATCATTATGCTAATGAGTGTGAAGTGAGGCTGATGGTGTACCACACATTAATGTGTCATTAGAAACTGTCACATACACAAAAACGTCTCTATGGGACAACCACTCATAACATCTACTCAAACTGTGTGTTATATGTAATCAGAGTTATGTTAACAACAGATGCAGCACATTGTGTTACCCACAGCGGGTACTCACCCTGAGTGTACGCAGGAGTGGAATGGGTGGTCCACTGATGTCCACTTGTGCTGTGTCGTCTGCGTGTGCACTCACTCCATGGATGAACATCACAGGCCCAGTGGACAGCACATCTCTGACAGGGAGCACGTTCAGATCCTCATCCACCATGAAATTGGGCTCTGATACTTGGAACATCACATCTTCGTTCCCCTCACAGTCGTCAAACTCCACTGAAAACATATAGAGTAAGTATTAGCTCATAAGAAAACATCTATATAAGAAACTTAGTGTCCACAACAATAATGTATGCAACGTAATTTCACCATCCAGGGATATAATAGCAGTAGAAAACAAATAAAAGTAGCATTTGTTCATGCAAAATCTCATGAGTATGTGCCACGATGTTCTTTACCTCTCAAACTGTGACACATAATTATAAAAATGTGTCTCCCTGCTTTACCACTGAGATCCAAAACTCCATAAGAAAGTAAGAGTGTGCATTAAAACTAAAAGCATGTATTAAAACACCACATCTAAGTACAAATTAAAGTTTTATAGCTACTTTAAATCTTTTTATGTCAATATTGGGACAAATCTGTCATCCAAGTAATAATAAGTCATCTCCAGCTATGTACTGCAGTATTTATGACCCTCGTCAAACATGCTCTGAACAAAATGTGCACATCAGGATACGAGCAAACATGGGCACGGCCTGGAAAATAATGTGGATTCATCCCCTCTGATCTATGAATCTTCTCAAATTCCCTTATGCTGCAACATCATCCCTCTTTTTTCACTGTTCTGACAGTTCATTCATCCCCCCAGCCTTCACCTCGGCTTTACCTCGCCCTCCCCTGATGCCCCTATAAGGTCCCATAGGAAGTGTGCTGGCACTGTCTTATAATGTTAACTCAAACAAACACTGCAGGGACTACATCACAACATATGGTGTCTTATATAAAGTTGGATCATCCCTGTAAATTATTTATGCAAAATTATCCCCAGCTCAAAGCATACATTAAGTTCCATATGGCCTTAATTATTAATCTAACCGTGTATGAGGAGTTGTCGACTCACTTGTTAGTAAAAAACACTTTGCCAGTTTACTCCTGAGGGAGACAAACACCGTAGCAAGCTGTCAAGAAGCCAGAGTCCTAAATATGCATAAATGATAATTGTAGTCCTTTTTGCGAAACTTTCTGAAAGTACTTTAGACTTCATATCTGTGGGGATCTCACTGATAAAAAACAGATCAATGTAACACTATTCATTTAAAATAGTTTGATGTATGATTAAGAGCAGCACAGGGCTCCGTCAAATCAAATCCCCTATGGTCTCTCTCTGTTTTAAACATATAAAAGTACTAGTGTAGTCATTAGTGTTAGCATACCAAAACGAATAAAATAGATAACATTGCCCAAGACGTACTTTGCTTATAAAGAACATCCACCAAAGAATACAAGAAATGATCAAAAGAGCTCAATAAAAAAGTAGCTTTTCATTAAAACTGGACAGAATGAACAGAGGTATAAGTACACTGTTAGAAGTATAGGCTGAGGTAATGCTTTGAAGAATACTGCGCTCTATTACTTTAAATATGACATATTTTGACATTTCTTTTGCTTTGGGTGGGTTCATAAATCATACCTTTAGTATTCCCACATTAAAGTCAGCCTAATACTTCCAGTGCCACTTAAATACTGGTATAGCCCCGTTTTTACTCGCAGCTCGAGGTTTGATTCTCAAGGAGCGACAGTTCTCAGCTGTCAAGTCTCGTCAAAATAAACTGCTAACCTCCTTTAGTGTGCTAGTCACAAATTATTTATGCAACCAATTAAAAGTGACGGGAATTTCAAACAATACTAAAGCATTAAGAGTAGGCCATATTGTCCATGTCCATAGTCAAATGAGGTTCAACTGGTTTTCTGTTCATTTATTTCAGTAGATTTTTTTTTCCAGACCAAGCTTTACTTAGTTTGTTTTCATACCTGACAGTTTTGACACTCACTAGTGGTTTTCCTCAGCGCGGTCACATGATGTTGCTGTGACGTGTCCGGTCAGCTGATTTAAATAGGTTTTGGCTCTGTCTTCCTACCGGTGGAGGCAGGACAACATTGCCATCTGCAAAACTGAGACGAGGGGGCCTTTTCACTGTCGCACACCTGGGATATTGTCCTGAAGAAGTCGGACTGCAGATGGCGCTATCGTCTTGCCTCAATCGGTAGGAAGACAGCTCCAAAACCTGCTGACCCGACGTCACAGCAACATGTGACCACTCTGAGGAAGACCGCTAGTGAGAAATCAAAACTGTCAGGTATGAAACTAAACCTTGGTCTGGAAAAAGAATCTATTGGAATAAATGCACAGAAGATCAGATGAACCTCACTGAACTATGGAAGTGGATAATATAGCTCACTGTTAATGCATTCGTTTTGTTTGAAATTCCCCTCACTGTCTTTTAATGGTTTGATTTTCTTTTACAAAAGGTGCACTTAACATTCACCTTGTAGAAACAATAGCAATATAGTGTCTATTGAGCGCCCATAAATTCCATCATCTGAAGTCCATCAAAGAGCTCACTTAGCACACTTAACCTTTGCGGAAGTGAAGTCTGCCTCTCCTTTGGCACCCATTTACATTTTAACACTCCCTATAGGTAGTCTGATTTCTCGAAAAGAGCAAATGGGTTTTTATCCAGGTGAAGAGAAAAAGCAGACAAGGCTTGCCAATGAAAGAAATACAGTATATGTTGAATTAAGTCAAAAACAGTGACCAGGACTGATCAAATTATTTCAAATTTATATATTAAATAACATTTAAAAAGGCTGGGTAGCTGTATTTGGGCGCAGGGACCGTTGTGTCTTGTGTTGTGACCTGAGCTGCTGTTCATTCAGGCGCAGTATTTGTTTTATCTCAGAACAGTCACGCTGACTGTTCAGAGGCATCCGCCTATATCCATAGCATTACAGTTTAAAGTACCAGGAAAGTATGGTAGGTTCTTTGTTTTCATCACATACCGCACATATTTCAGAAAATTGTGGTAGTATTTCACTGACTGAGAATGCCACAGCGGTAAAGAACTATAGTCAAGAAGCTCTTCTGCATGCAGGAGTTTGTATTCTGTATTCAGATACCGAGTCCCATCGAGCATGAAAGATGTGCACACTTACAAGCCTCAGATTTATTTCAATAACATGGCCACACTTATGTGAGCTCACAAACCGCAGCACCAAACAGTGTCAGTGGCATTTCAAAGACACTCCCAGAGTTTGATGCTAATCTAATGTCGTCAGGTGTGTGGAGGGGACTGTTCAGACGAGACGATGGGGAGTTGCCGTTTTGAAGTAGGGCAACAATGGCAGAATTTTGCAGAATGCTGATTTAGGATTGGACTGGCAACATGGATTAGGGGCACCAAAATACCAAATGATGGCTTAGGCAGGGATCTAAAAGGAGTTTTATATGTCACGTTGAGCAAAACATTTGATGACAATCTTCAGTTTAAAATATCATGCAAATTGACTTTTATAACCTTTTCACGTTTAATGATTTGATCTCATCATCAGCCTTCACAGAGTTGTATTTATTGTTATGCATTTGGTCAGGGATCCAGGATACACATTTCTCCAATACTTCTCGGAGATGTGAGTCTGAATCTCCCCGAATTCAGATGGGTGTGATTGACAGGTGGATTAGCCAATCAGGGACACACATGGTCCATTCATATCAAAACAAATGCGGCTGCTTGTGAGGAAGAAAGACAGCAGCAGAATCAATGAGTAAAGCACTAAACTCTGAGGCCTGAGTTGATTGATTTTAACCTACATCCAGTCCATGTTCACTTCCCTGTATCCTACACTGAATTATGACCATTTGGAACATTCAGACTCAAATTCAGAGTCGTATTGCCTGGGATCCAGAATACACACTTCTTCAATACTTTACAAAGATGTGAGTCTCGTCAACAGTGAATCTCCCTGTTTACATGTGGGCATGATTGACAGGTGGATTAGTCTGGAAAATATATCACAGGGGGCTGAAAAACATCATGTATTTCTGCAGAATCAATGGGCAAAGCACTAAACTGTTCATCTGAGGAGAGATAATTTTATGTGTACATCATAGGTGACCAATGAGCTCCTTGGTTTCACGTGTGTCACTGAAAAAAACCACATCTGATTGCACGATCACGCTTGACCGGGCTTGAGATGCAACAGAGACCGGGGAAACCAGACTGATATCAATCTCTATGAAAATACAGAAAGATATTATTCTGGATTTGCCAGGCAATGAGTCATACACAAATGTCCCAAAATACTGCACAGCCATCTTTTCAGAAACAGCGTGACACTATAAGATATTCAAGAAATATTTTTGTAATATCCTTTTATGCTACAGTAGTGGATCAAATCTAAAATTAAACATCTCACACCTGAATTATAGCATACTTTGAGGCACATAGGAAAAACAACCTCTTGTCAAAAAAGGCAAAGTTAACCTACAGTATCATTAATAATGACTCAATAGATGTATCAGCGGCATTGGGATAATTTCAAATATCAATAGTGCTCCAAAAATGGAAATACTTCCTCTCCCCCCTCCTCCTCCTTGGCCACTAAAGTTTTCCTTTGAGCTGCTTTCAAGACAATTTTCTGTCTTGTAACGAAATGTCAGGCCTGTACGAAAGGAGAGATGGGAATCAGAGCGGTAATCTCAAAGGTGGCAGTGGCGGCGTGCTTGAGCTGATAGCCGTCGTATCGCACCTGACAGGGAGCACCGGCTTTATATTTAAAAAAACACTCAAGACAACATGCTCCTCATCACACTTTATATGTAAGCCTTCAATGTCAATTCACAGCTGTTTCTCAGCCTTTTATACAAGTCATTATTAGGATTCAGTGGAGGTCTTGCTTTTCATCTTGCAAGATAACAGTTGGAAGGAGGGTCCTCAACATGGGGTCCACAACCAAAGCTTTCATCCAGGGTTTAACAAATGATTAGGACCCCCCACCTGTGTTTTTCTGTCACAACGCACAATCCAATCATGCACATAGGATTGGAAAGCACCAGGTGAAGTACACGCAGCAGCCATGTTAGCAAACAGTGCTTTTTATGATTTTCACAGCTGGTTCCAGGGATGACAAATGTATTCATGAATGTGTCAATGAATGGTTTTCTGCAATAGGTGCAATGTGCTTTTAAGCAAGTGTGTTTCAGTCTGCATGCTCTTCACCTCTTTTACTCGTTTTACCTCGCTAGTGAACATAAGTAGGTAGGTAGCATAGGTGTGGGTTGAATGTCTAATGTGTTATCACTGTTACTGGGTGACATTGGCTCAGTTGGTCAGCTGAAGTTTGATGGTTCAAATCCCACTCTTGACATAATAAACATCATTAACAGAGCAGTCAGATCCACTGAGAAACAGGTAGTCAGTATGATTCCAGCTCTTACAGATGAATGTCATGTCAAGACACTTAACCCACCTTGCGTACACTGGTGTGTGAATGGGTGAGTGGCCTTGAAGGTGGAAAGCACTACCTAAAAATGTGACCATTTACCATTAATAAAATCTGCATAAAATGAGTTTTCATGAAGCAGCTGTATCTGTTTCTAAAACCAAGGGGTATTTTTGATCAGTAAAATTGGTCCCTTTTGCGCATACAAGGAGCAAATTCTGTGGTAAGTGGTTATTTTCAAATATTTTTTTATTCAGGTTAATATGATCCCAAGGGTAAAACCTCATTCTCATTCACAAATACAGGACAACTGTTTTCAACATCACTATTTTATGAAGCGTATGTGTCAACCCGTTTATCTGCTAAATATTTTGGAGAAGAAAAATGTACTGTTGTTACTTCCCAGAATCACTCAAATTGAAAAACAAAGTTACTCCCTAATCTAACCTTTATAACCATGTACTGTACTTGTGTTATTTCTGTGCCCTTTGATTTTTTGTTCACATATATTTTTACTTTGTGAGAGCTCAAAATGCTTTACCCTTCTGTAGAATGTTGTCAAGTGGTCCTCCACCTTCTACCTCTAAATTAACATAATTTCCATATAACTTAAGTTGCTCATTAACTTTGAATAGCGCAGCGAAGTAAATAATAAGCTAATAAAAAGGCACCCATGTAAGTCATTACCACCAACCCCTCCTTGCGAGACAGATTGCACGGGTTCCTCTTCTCTCAAATGTGCACAAGCTGCTTATGTTAATCTGGCACTCACAGAAAGATCAGTGAGAGGCAGCGTCTGCAAACTGTTGTAGAGTGAACACAGGCGCATGAAGAGGCTGTTCAGAGCTGCTCTCATTCAGAACTCAAAATCACCAGAGTGGGATCTATGGAGCCGTGTGTTCAGATAATGGTACTGTAGAGGTAAAGGTTTGTTGCTGTATCAGAAACCAAAACTCATGAAACAACTTTGTTCACTTTTGGATTACTGGTCACTTTCAACCATATCAATTTACGATACAGTCAATTTGGGAAAAAAAAGTTTTATAATACACCAAAACAAGTACGCTTAAGGTATTATAGGCAAAGCAAAAGGCGAAGTTTAAATCTGTACTGGACAAATCGTTGAAGATGTTTGGCTGCTCATCCAAGCTGCTTCTTCAGTTCTGGTCAGATTGCTGGTGGCCACTGCCTTATATCTATGGAACGTTTTCACTCTTACAACGATTTGTCCAGTTGACAGATTTAAACTTCGTCTTTCGCTATGGATCACACCTGGTCGACTGAGGGATTACACAGGTTTATAGGCAACTGCAATATTTCTATATAATGCTAACTGGTAAAGTGTCATTTTTATATAACGCTTTTCACCTTCAAGGCACTCAAAGCACTTTACATCAAGAAACCACGCACCCAGTCACCCACACATTCATACACCAGTGTACACAAACACTGTGAGTGCGTGGATCTAACTACTCAACCAATGATGCTTATTTTGAGAGCAGGATTCAAACTACCAACCTCCAGATCAGTGGGCAAACACTCTACCAACAAAGTTACTATTGCCCAATGTCAATTAAGTTTATTTTTGTATAGTCCAAACTCACAACAGCAGGGCTTAGCCAAATTGTTGATTTAACCACCAGAAAGTTTGAAATTCAAACAGTGAAACATTGGTCACTAACAAACAAGCAGATTATCCAGTGTTCACAAGAAACTAGCAAAAGTATAACATGTCCCAGAGCGCCCCCTGTCCTTCGATCCTCCCTCTCGGCAAGGAAAAACTCAGTGTGAAGAAGATAATACACCTAATGTATACATTTAATATTTAATAGTAAAAATCGACAAAGTTTGGAGTCTGTACACAAACAGTGTCTGGAAAACACTCTGCTTTGGTGAAGTTGAATAGGGACCACCGGGCAAGGTCGACAATGTGCTATTAGCTGCTATTATTCAAGGTATATGCGCTTTCGTTTGCAGCTTCATCAAAAATGCATGCTCTGAATTTCAGCACTGCTCCATACAGTCGGATTCTGGCTCATTTGCTTAGGTTACTCTAAATAGGCTATGATAAAGTGCATTTTTATGTTTGATATTTATCTTTTTGCACATTGTCACTAATTGGTTCATACAAAACTTTGAGGCAATAACAAGAACATCTAGCTTAACAACTTGAACAACATTATTTGCACATGGCTTTTTCCTGTTGATTTTAGAACATTTGTCACTTCTGTCTAAAATCATGTGTATTCATTACCATGCTTTCTGCCACTGTTTCTCAGGACAGGTGAGAAACAAGAACCAAATGAACATACTCACAAGTGTGAACATCGCTGTAGAAATAGGTTTATAGGCTAATGACAGGAAACATGCCTGCAACTGTTAAACCAGAGTGAGCTCAAACAAAGGGTCCATGATAAAAGATAAACATGCAAGATATGTAATGTATTATGACTTATGAGGGAAGGGTGGAAGTCCAACCAGGAGAGATCACTCTTTTTACAATAATGTGTTAAACCATTAATATTTAGGTCAAACTACATACACTACTAAGCCAGATGACCAATTAGAAAATCAGTAGAGAGGGGAGAGAGGGGAAGAGAGAGGAGAGAGAAAGAGTGAAATTGGAATATTGTCCGGATGAAAGACTGTGCTCCATCTTGTTGTAAAGCACATAGCAGAATAACAATCTAATTAAACCAACGAGCAACTAAACTCATTATTTCAAGGAGATTTCAAAGCAAATAAGCTCCAGTGCGTGTTTAGACCAAGAGGTTCAAGCTTTGAGGATGCAAATCTCAAGGTTACACCTGTTTTATCATGAATACATTGGAATCTCGCTTTACTCCCAGTCACATGTCTGTAGAAGTCATTTAAACTGCACCAGCCATGATGACGATCTCCTCCACTCAAGCAAGTAACTATTAGCTACTAGTTATTTACTGTACACTGTAACACCGATTTGTAACTTTTTTGAGAGCTTTCAGTTCAGAGATCCCCAGCCTGATTTAAACTCCTTGTGTGTTTCCCATGTGTTTCTTTTTTTTCTTTGCAGTAGGGTATTTTAGCTTCAATAGGCTGCAGATGACTCAGGGGTCATGTCCTGTTGGTGTCTGGCTGCAGAAGACTCTCTAGACTGTCTGAGTGAGTGCATCTGTTAGGGCTGAATGCACAGTGTTAGTGAGAGGCCAGATGGCACATTAGACACTATGTATGTATATATTCTATATGTGGGTGCATCCTGCCTTTCCAGCAAAGCACTTTGCTGTCCGTGCACCTGTGGAAAAAAGAATCAGGTGTGTAATAAAGGTTGCTTTTTGCCTAAGCCATAGCAAGGATATTTGCCAAGCCATTTAACTGCCAAGAAGCAGAATACTGGCAGCCAACAGCAGTAGCAGCCAAACATGTCCATCAAACATGTGTGCAAGACGCACACAAAGGTTCACACATAAAATCTATAAACAATCATTATGCGCACACGCTGCCACCACCAGCACAGCTGCATGATGCAGTGAGGTGGATCGATAGGCATCAGGAAGCCAGCAACACCCTGCTTCACCCCTGAGGCTCAGGCTAAGTTACTCAGCACTTTTTCTGGCCACTCAAGGGAAGCCACGCTGGGCTGTGGGCCAGCAGCCAAAGACTGCAAAGTAACAGAAGCAAACTTTTGACACTAAGTAATTCTGTCACCTGGGTGACAGTACCTATCATTATCTGCTTAGAAAGAGCACAGTTCACTTGGAATGTCTGCTGCAAGGCCTTGTTGAATCATAGCTTTTGTGCACTCACAATTCAATGTGAAATTTTAAGTTTTGATCATTTACAAGACCCCTACAGCCAGCCTGACATCTACGGTAGCAGACATGCTAGATTCTGAGACTGATCAGGCCACGCTAATGTCAGACAAACACACTCCACCCCAAAGACTTCACCCCAAAACAAATGTCCTTCATTTACAGGTTTAGATTTGGATTACTTAAATTCTTCAGATTACCCAAACTGAAAGCAGTCCCTTGGTATTGCAGTAAAATCAATAGTACATGCAGACTTCGTGTCATGCTCTAAATTCTGAGGATATTTTAAGCACCAAACAAGATGTTGTGTGCCGTTTCCCAGCTGGAGCAAACATTACTGACTGACCGGGGCTTCGGATCATTTTAGGCCATCACTTTCCTTCAGATTCAAGATGTGCATTTGCATCTGGCCGCAATAATCCAATATTAATCCTGACAGTTTATTTCAGCTGCCAAAACTACCACTTTAAATGTGTTTATAGCTTCAATTAACAACGTGATGTGCTAAGATTTTTTTTTTTTTTTACTGCACGTGGGATGTTAAGTAGCTGTAGTGAGATTTGCAAAAAAAAAAAAAAAAAAAAAAAAAAAAAAAAGCAAAAACTGAATTTCCAGTTATTTTAGATTAGGCAAAGATGATATATGTGTATGGTGAGTTGCACTTCAGATCAAATGCACTTTAGATGTTTGTAAAAATTAGTCTCATAATGTGTCAGAAACCCTTAACAGATACATTTTTTTATTTATTTTTTTATTATACAGAGCATTTTCAAAAAGGCAGCATCTTGATCTTTAGTATCTTGCACAAATGTTGACCCTAGTTTTCCATTGTGTTTAAACAAACATATCCTTTACCACATGTTATGGCTGCCTCTGTGCCAGACTTTTGAGCATTCAGCTGACATAACATTCTAAAGGGTCCTCAAGACAGCCACTTTGAGGAATAAGACGCCAAAGGATCTGCAGGGAAGAAGCACATCAAACGGAGGCCCATCACAGGGGAAATGCAGATGGAGACTTGGCATCACAGCCCTGTGCCCCTCCGCCCCTCTGCTCTTCTTCTCCTCTGCCTCTATGCTCCTCTGCCCCCCTGCTCCTCCACCCCTCTGCTCCTCGGCCCTTTGACCTTCAGCCCCTCTGCCCCTCTGCTCCTCTGCTCCTCTGCTCCTCTGCCCCTCTGCCCCTCTGCCCAGTGATTAGAGTCTCAGCAGGCAGCCAAGGCAGTCTGGTGGAGGCAAGTGCTCACCGCCAGATGTTTGGACAAAAAGGTAAAATCTTCTTATCTCTTATTTCAAATGTCTTTAATTGAATTGAATTTAAAGAGGTTATGAAAGTTTGCACCCTTGATTTGTGACATTACATATTATATGTTTATATGTTTTGATCTGAACAATATTTTGTCGCCTGGGATCCAAAATACACTCTTCTCCAGTACTTTACAAAGATGTGAGTCTGGTCACCAGTCTCTGTGAGTTCAGATGGACCTGACTGACTTCTTTTGAGGCAAAGAAACATACATCAGAGGAGAAAAACTGAAAACACACAGCAGATCTGCAGAATCAATGAGCGAAGCCCAAAACTATGTTAATGTAATTTTATTAAAAATGATGGGTGACCAATTAGCTCCTTCGTTGTCACTTAAATAAACTAATCTAATTGCATGCCTATATTTGGGCCTGCCATGAGGAGTGGTGGAGGGAGTGGAGAACTGACTGATATCTCTCTGTATAAAAAATACAGATCATTCGGGATCTTCCAGGCAATACATTTTGAATAGAAAATATATACATGTAGCAAGCGTTAGTTATTTACTTTTTTGCAAACTTAAACACGTATCATGGTAGCCAGCTGTAATAAAATATTTGGCTTACATACATATTATTACCATTTTATCAGTCAAAATCAGCGCTCAACATGTTAAAGTGAAGATAATGCAAACCTGGGAATACATATAGGACAGCACCTGCTAATATAAATATCTTAGTATATCAACCATTATTCAATATTTATAATGTTTCAGATTTCTGCCATCGACAGCGTTTCCTATATCCGCTCCTCATCAGAAGTAACCCCTCCCACCTCTGTCCCAGTATCCCTGACCAGCCTCTCCTCGCAGCCTCCAGTCACAGCTTGACCCACATAAAGGTAGAGTAACTGTGGGCGATGCACTCCACTAGGGACACAATACGCTCTTCATCATCTGCCTGTTTGCAGCCACTCCACAAACAGTACCATGTGAATCTGTGGCATATTCTATACAAAACAGCACTGGTTAATATTTAAACTGTGTATACCAAAACATCCTCCCACATATCACGCAGCTGTAGTCATGCTAGTAATGGCCACCGCTGTAATTAGGCTCATTTGTCAAAAGCGGGATCTTGATTTATGGTCAAATTAAAAATATACCGGAAAGGAAGCTCCGTGCCTGTGACTGGGGGGTGGGGGGTGATTAATGCTACGCCATTACAGATTGGCATGATCCGAATGCGCACCCTGCCACGGCACACCTATCTGCACAGGCGATACGGGAGATGACGGAGGGGTGGGCAGGAGTCTGGGTGGCACTAACAGAGGGGAGAGAGAGTTGAAGAGGAGAGAGGAGCGGGATGAGTGGCCATATTTAGAAAGTGGAGCAACAGTGTGTGGGGCAGATACTGTGCTTAAGAGTGAAGTGAGATACAGGAGAACGCCTCGACACTTCTGCGAGCTAATTTACAGCAGAATATGGAATTTCACCGCGTAAATAAAAATAACCTTTAGGCATGGTTAATATCATGGTAAATAATGTGACAGTGCTATTCTTGTTGTGTTTGTGCCTTCAGGTATAGTTTTAATAAACAGAAAGCACACGATAGGGCTTTGTGGGGTGGTTTAAAGGCTGCATTTCTCAATTTTCTATAATTTATGGAAACATATGGAGAGAAATGCAAATTGTGACAGCAGTTAAATATAAAAATAGACCATTTTTATTTAGGCATATTTATATATTGTGTGGAACGTGTGTTGCTGTGGCCTTAAAGATGTAGAACAGTTGGGATAGTCTCAGCTACAAGTTTTGTTTTTTGGAAAATAGAATAACAGATGGCAGGAAAAAAAATTATTAAAAAGTAAGGGACTAGTCATCAGGTCAGGGCAGAGGTGTCCAAACTATGGCTCGGGGGCCAAATGCGGCCCGCAGACCAGTTTTTATTGGCCCTCAGACCTCCTGCTAAACCAGCCCAATTGATCATAAGCAGCGGCTCTGTCAAAGCACCACACTGCATTGAACACCGGTCTTGTGGCCCTCGATAAAAAAAAAAAGTTTGGGCACCTCTGGGTTAGGGTCATTCCCATAGACTGTATAAAGAAGTGGACTAAGACAGTGTGATGTCTCTCATAGCGTTTGACTCCAGCTAAATGAAACTTGTTGAAGCTACCAGTTATGGGGCCAATTTGGAGCGGAGTTCCATATTTGGAAGTCCGACCACGAGTATCGTAGCAACCAAAGAGCCAATCCAGAGCGAGGCTGTTGAAGCTAACGCCCCTTCCTGGCTACACCGCTTTTTTAGCAGGGACGAGGCGCTTAGCAAACCTGTTGCTAACAGTGGCGGGAGCGACCAAAGGGAAAGAAGGTGCCTGATTTGTCTGTTATTAATGTTCATATATTGAATTACAAACACAATAGCAAAACAGAACCATCATGTAGAGCAGGTTAATACGAACATTTTAAGAACAAAGTGAGAAGCCTGACAGCAGCGGTGAATGAGAGAGGGGCCACAGTTTTTTCAATAGAAAGTGAACTGGAGCCAGAGTCAATGGAGCCGGAAGTACGCCCATACTCACTTCCTATTTGGAATGTGCAGCAGCTAGCAGGTTAGTTATGTCCATTTATATATACAGTCTATGGTCAAGTGACAATAGACTATAACAAAGACATTTGAAGAAGGTGTGCCCCATTGAATGCATGGTATGTTGAACCTTATCATTTCTACTAGCAACTATGAAGGTATGAAAGAAAATGTATAAGCTGGAGGGTTTGGTTTAATATAATAACCATCCATTATAATAAACCAAACTGTTGCTGCCAGTGCGTGCCAAGGGACCAGTAAAGTTCAACACCTAAACTGTGAATATCAGCCTGGTATAAGAGCTCTAAAAATAAAACTGTTGCACTTTGTCCCATTCGTCTAATTTATCGAAAACTGTGCAAGAATTCTGCTCTATTAAATTGCTTGTGTGTGATAAAGTCGTGGGAAACACAGCACGGTGCCAGTGAACAGGTTTTAATACGCTCTAGGCCCATTGCCAGACAAACGCACACCAGCACCAACTCCAACCTCACAGAACAAGTCAAGAGGACCACTTTCATGTTTTTAAGTCCAGGGCCACGCTTAATCAACATTTGGAGGGCTTCTGTGTTTTTGCCAGTAATAATGTCAACGGGGGGGCACTGCAAGAGACAGATAAGGTCCCTATTTTCCTGACATTTTATCAGCTGTCAATGTGATATGCCCTGTAGCTTTACACTGCACTATAAAAGCAGGCTTCTTCCTCAGGTCTGCATAAATCATTGAACTTGTGTCTATGTTTTAATGATCCTGTTGGATTAGTGGAAAGGGTAAGCCCAGTGAGTGGCATAGCTGATGTTCTTGAAGAGCTATTATTTCTGACAGCCTGCCAGCTCTGTGACAGCGGAGCTCTCGGCTGCCACCTCAGAGAAGACTGAAGACAAACAGTGGAGGTAAGGTCAGGTATAAGATGAATCAATCAACCCTGATGCTGCATTTTTGTGTATGTATGAGGTGGAAGATGCTTTTAACAACTGGATGGGTTGGATGGCTATATTGTGGCTTAAAAGGGGATTAGGGTCCGTGACATGAACAGGATCTAATTGCCTGAAGCACGTTTTCATGGGTATGAATAGGAGAAAAGGTAATTTTTCAGTTTTCGGGGAAAGAGAGAAAAAAAAAAAAAAAGTCAAGTAAGTCAAAAAGATGACTTCAGTGGTTTGTGTTGGTTCTGACTGGCCGAGCACGGAGTCACAGACGTAGCAGAATCTAGAGAGTAGAATGAGACAAAAATCTTAATTTGGCTGTAGAAGTTTTGCTTCTCATCTCAGCTTATCATCTGTAGTAATTTGAAAATATATGAGGTCAGCTTTGGTTGCTTGCATTTATAAGGTAGAGGGGTACTGTGATGAAGTGCTAGCGATAGCATGTAGATGACAGACAAACCCTGATTATGTGCACATTTGCCTCTTCTGTTTGTCAGCTCTAGCCCTTAGCCAAGATGGATGTCCTTGAACTCCTGCTCTGCGCCAACAGGTATCCCCCCTGGCAGACCCCTCCCCTGGCTGGTAATTACACAGGAGGTCTTCGGCAGGTGGCAGCGGGCGCCACACATTTCCATAAATCTGCATGTGACACTGGGGCTGGCTGCAGCCTCTGGCACATGCATGAATCACACTCTCACTCAGCACACATTTGCTCAAATTGAACAAAATGGATGGCACTGGGGAAGATGGTAACAATGTGCTCTCTGTGGAAGTGTGAATGCTGCTGAATTATCTGTGCCACCAATATATGCACTACATGTTTCACATGCAATACTGCACTGCTGTGTCAGCCTCATTAAAGGGGCATTGTGGAACTTTTCTGCCTGGGATATCCATTTTCATAAAAACAACCAGGTAACACCAGGTCAGACCTGTGGATTGGTGATCTCTTTTACTGAGAATGCAAGGTATCTTTAGCCATAAGACCACCTATAATTGCAGCAGTGCAATTACATCTCAGTGTGAAGCAGGTGGTGAAGTCCCAACCTGGAAGGTTACATAGTGTCAAACTCAGCAAAAACATTTTGTTTCAAAAAATATATCAAATAAGCAAGCTGCTGATTCATTTTCACCATATGGCGGGGCGGTGTTGGCTGTGAGAGGGTGACAGGCTTCCCTGCAATAATAATAAATTTGAATAATAACAAAATGTTACAAATATAATAATATGGCCTCGGTATAATGGTAAAATCAAAGGCAAAACAAATAAAAGCACAGCGCGTCATGTTTGTGTGCCCATGTCTGTGGTTGTGTCCAGCCCTATAAGCAGAGGCCCCCTGCGGTGTGAGATGTTAGTGCTGACAGGAGCATATTGAAGGTAATGAAAGCACTCTGTCGGCCTGCAGCGAGCACTAAAGCAGAACTGAGTCCTGTCTTCAACTACATGCACCGCTGAACCTCCAGATGACAAAATGCTTCACTGGCTGACCGAATCACACACAATAATATGGCGAAAAGGACCACACAAGATTGAAAGAAAATGTTCAGATTTGTCATATGTTGCTGTCAAGGTGGAAGCACTTCCAAATCGGAAAACCTGTCAGTGTAAGGCACCAGGCTCAAAATGACATAAAAATATGACATTTCTTCTTACACATGCTACAGTCAGTCTATTGTATCTTTATATTGATCAAAACAGTCTTAATACTTCATAAATCAGAAACTAAACAACACGCAACACGTATTCTTTTGTATGAAGTCATGCTGTTAAAATGTAACAACACTATTCACTCCTGATGTTACAATGACAGTTTTCTAGACTTTATGCAAACATATAGAGAGAAATGCGAATTGTGATAGCAATTCAATATAAAAATATATATTGTGTGGTGCTAGAGATGCAAAGATGTAGAAGAGTCTGGATAGTCTCATCCACTAATAAATTTTTGGCAAAATAGAATCACAAATGACAGAAAAAACTATTTTAAAAACAAAAGGGACTTCTCATCAGGTTAGGGTCATTCCCATAAATCATATAAAGAAGTGGACTAAGAGAGTGTGATGTCTCCCATAGCGATTGACTCCAGCAAAATGAAGCTCAGCGAGGCTAGCAGTTATGGGGTGAATTTGGAGCAGAGTTTCATATTTATAATTCCAACCACGAGTATCATAGTGTTTGTATTAAGTCATGTTGTTAAAATGTTGTTAAAATGTAAATGATGCTACAAACTTCCAGTGAACATTTCCATTTTTTAGCTCAAAAGATGTCCCTGGACAATGATGCTATTACGATGAAATGTGACGTCATACTACCAGATGGGGGCCAGAGACAGTTTTCCCAATTGATTACATTGTACTTAGCCATGAAATATCCAAAAGGTAAATTTATCAATGTTGAACTTGATCGTTTGTATTAGTGACTATACCCAAGTACTCATTTTACAGAAAAATACTGTAAAATATATATGTAATAAAAATAATATTGAAATACTGTATACTACATAGTAAAACTTTATTCCAATGAAAGATTTGTACATGTTTAAAGTGTCTGCTAGTTGAGTGGTCTACTCTAAACTGGCAGCATGGGTAATCCTGCTTTTCATCCCCATTTCACACTGTACTGTACAGTCAAATAAAGTCCAGGGCCCAAAGAAAACTCCTTGTGTTAACTTTTTGCATCATGAATGAGAAAAGTGCGAGAAAGCGGGTATGCCAAGTGTGCTGCCAAAGAGAAAGAGTGGAACCAGCAGTCCAATGAATGAAGAATGGTTTAAGTGAAGCGTGAGGTAAGCAGACATAAGTGAAAGCCCACAGGATGAGGGAGCCAGCCCATATTATACTGCAGATTCCCTTTGAGACCGAAGCAGAGCCGGGCCCTCAGTCCCAGCAGAACGCAGCACACCAATACATTGTGGCAGCATTGTGGAGCAGAGATTGGAAAGAGACTGCTGTGTGCAAGTGTACAAACCTGTTGGGAATCACACAGTGGAATGCAATGACAGATTTCCAGATTCGGAAAATATGTAGAGGAAAGATACAGCTGCATAGTTTTAGGCGAGATACTGTTTTGTAAGTACAATATGATTCATACTGCAGTGAGCTGAATATATTCCCAGAGAAATTCATTAAAAGAAAGGGTCTTGGGATTGCAGCATTGTCTTTAAATGTCTAAACGATAAATGTCACAGTTTAATGCACACCCTGGTTAAAATCTATATCTTATAATCTTATAATCACTTCAAAAATAGGAGGAGCACCGTGCTTTAGCCTGTACTTAGTCAAATCTCTGTGAAGCAAAATTACAGGGTGCTGCTAAAAAAAAAATGCCTTCTAAAGACTGAATATTTCTCCACCTGTGCAGCACAATGTATTTTATTTTGCACAGTCTCTGAACATAAGAGGGAGCAACTTGTTAAGTCAAACTTCTACTTGCTTTCATAAGTTCAAAAGTGCATCATGATTACAGATGGGACAATATGGGTTCGTTTTCATTGCCAGTGTTGATACCGATTGTTTAGAATGCAGAGAAACCAATGGCCCATAAACGCTGGCGATATTTTTGGACAGATATACAAGGTTGATTTGGATTATTTTCCCCAAATTATATGATTTGACTAAAATCCCATCTACAAACATGGATAAGAGAGATGTTTAGTCACGTGTGTGCAATGTCCTCTTTGCACTAAAGTGTTCAAATAAAGATTTATACATATTCTTTAGTCCTCTGGTTGGCCCAAGAGATTTAAGGCCAATAGCCGGTACGCTAAAAAGTGCAAATATCGACCAGCTATATCGGAAAAAAAAACAATATATATATCGCTCTATTTCTAATCCTAATTATTCAGAATTGAGTCAGGTCTGCCAAATAGTCTGACTGGAGGGTTAACTGTACCTTTGTTGTCGATGTCAAACACTTCATCACATTACACATCTGTGTCATCTGCAATGCAACCATCGAATCTTCACAAAGCAGTCCGAGTGAAAGAGAAGGGGGGCATGCTTGGTGATTAGCCTAAGAATTACTAAACTAAAAAATATTTGCTGTTTTTATTCCAACTTTACATTTTGAATATTTAAAATGTTGATATTTAAGACTGAACCACTATCCAAGACTCAAAAGAGATGAAATTATACCGTGATAATCCAGCTCTTCCAGCACACTGTTGTCTTTGCTCGAGCAGACTTTCACAATAGCCACAACATATGCAAACACACACTGAATGCATTCAAAGTTAACACTGAGCCTAAAGCTTCCTTCAGGGACAAAACAAAAACGTCTGTGTAAATAGCAGCCAATCAAGGAGAATAATTCATCCAGACAAATTATCGTGTGTCTATTTTGGTGCAAGAAAAGGAACACTTGTATCTGGTGTTTAGAACAAGATTCCTCATGAATTTTAATACACCAGCCCAGTGGCAAAAGGATTGTTTAGCAAAATTATAGGAAAATCTGCGCCTTCAAATCCTCAAATTAAGCCAATCAACTAAATATAGTATAATTTGCAACTTTAAATAAGACATACCATTGTGAGAGCTGACTAACTTCATCTGTCCATGTTACTGATATACAAATTTTGCCCTGAAAGTTTTATACTGTTTGCAGCAGGAAAAACAAGCACATTTGAAAGAGCCTGTACCCATGATTTTTAATTTTTTTTTTGTCTTTGAATCAAATGTCTCTTGCACAAATATAATGTATGAGAGGCTCTTGAGGCCAACTGTGTGCTGTCTGCATTTCATTTTATGCATTTCATTGTACTGTGTTTCATTCTATTCATGCATGTTGTTGTTTGCTTTACCGCCAAACTCAGCTTAGGCCCCTGAAAGTTGTGAAAAGCACTTATAAACTCATCACTGTGAATAATTAAGATGTTCAGAATGCTCATTAAAGGACCTATATTACTCAAAAGTGACTTTTGTGAGATTTAAGCCATGTTAAAATGTTGTTATCTCATGGAGTTATGTTGTTTCATTCACACATGTTCGAGTAATCCTTTATTATTAGTCTGTCCACATCCCCAAAGCTCAAAATGCTCTGTCATGAAGCAGAAGTTTTCAGGTTACAGCTATTCCCGCCCGCACTGCTGGTTTAGCAGGGAGCAGGAGCAACCTCGGGGGAAAGAAGGCGTCTGATTTGTCTGTTATTAATGTTCATATCTTGATTTAGGGACAAAATAGCAAGATCTTTCTATGTACAGTCTATGGTCTGATGAGGCAGTAGTACAGTACTTTATCGAGACAGCAGTAGATAAAGTTTGAGCTTGTTACTTTTGACTGACCTTGTAGCAGCGACTGGCCTTTATGGAACGGTCCGGAGTGCACCACCTGGTAGTGTTTGACCTGAAATCCAGGGACACAGCCCTCGTGGCCTCCATCCTCCTGGCCGCCCATACAAGTGACCTGCACACAGAAAACAAGGACAACATCAGAAAAACTCCCAACGCAAGCGATATGTTTGACGAGTGCTTACATCAGATTGTTGCATTAAAGTCAATATGCCAAGTCAAAGCGTATTGGTTTCTTAATTAAAATGATTTCTGGTGACTGCAGAGACCTTTAACTGCAGAAAAAGTTAAAAAAAAAAAAAAAAAAACCAAAATGTAGATAGAAAGATGTGCCGATATGTTTATTATGTAAGGAAACAAAACTGAAGCCAGGGTCAAATCATTCACAGCAGAGCAAAAACTGATATCTGTAGTTGAAAATACCGTTGTATATTTTTTTTAAGGTATGTTAGGTCCAGTCAAGGTTAAGTTGGCCCAAAAGAAAAGTTTAAATCTTTTCTTTTTGTTACTTTCAAGAGTTAAAGCCCTTTTGGATTCTTTCTTTTCATATATGGACAGTTTTTATGTTACTACTGACAGGGAAGCAGTGCACAGAGCATTCCATTACGCAGGGGAACAAAGGGCCAACACATTGCCGAGTTATAGTTCTAAATGGTGTGATAGTACAGAAAATACTCTCTGTGTGACTCCTTTTAGCCATTCATAAGGAAATGTAAAGGGCCCATACTACTCCATTGTCTGATCTACGTTATAATGTTGTTTCCTCATCACAAACAGACCCGGAGTTGTGTTTTGTTTCATTCACACATTTACACACAAATCCTGGATATTTATCTATATCGTAATATAGGACCTTTAAATGTTGCAAACAATTGAGCTAAAATATCTGTATTCCGTCCTCTGATTAGTGAGCATATTACAATTCCATGAGCACACCTTCTGTATAAACTATGCTAATGTGAACTCATTTAAAGTATAGGTTACAGTAAGTTTAATTTATTTAGTTTCATGAGCTTGTTGAGCTAAAGGAAACAATTACAGAAAAAATACAAAAATGCTGACATACCGCATATCATAAAAACAAACAATACTTTTTTTATATTGCAACAATCTTGAACCGAATTAAAGCACTGTCTCAACGTTCTATTTCAGTCAGAAATCCAAGGCAGAGTGTAGTTTTCTAATTTCCCGTATAACAGAAGAACAAAGATTGTCTTGTCAGCTTTGACATCTCTTTCCCCAGCAAAGCCTCATCTTCAAGATATGTTTGTGACTCCCCCAGGGAATCTAATGACATGCATTCATTGATTTGTTGAGCTGCTTGTCTGTCTGATGTCTCTGTACAGAGTGTGATTGGCTCTCTTTAACTTCACCACAATGGAGCACAGGGATTACTAGGACAGGGCCATGTACAGGAAACAAAAGCCCCAGCTACAAAAAAACACTATCTATCCAGCAGGGACAATTACCATGCTCACTCTGTGTCTTAGCCACACTAAATTGGGTATTGTGTAGCTGCTTAATGAGATGATCGACAAAGAGGCAGCGAGGTAAATAAATCTGTAAGCATTTAGCTACATGTGCAGACAAACAGAAACCCAGCATCAGTGCACCTTACACACAGTATACAGTATACAGAGAGAAAGTTCACTTCACGATACTTTATTGAAATGTTAGCCAAATGTTTTGAAGTATTTGTACTTAGAAAAAAGCTCAAAATGGACAAAATTGGACCTGTGAAGAATAGTGTTAGAATGGCTTTTATGTATATCAGAACTTGAACTTGCAGGAATCTGATGCATGGACTGTATAAAGAAGTGGATTAAGGGAGTGTGACGTCACTCATAGAGTTCGGCTCCAGACAAATGACGCTCACTGAGGCTAGCAGCTATAGGGGCGAATTTGGTGACCAAAGACCCAATCCAGAGCGAGGCTGTTAAAGGTAACGCACCTTTCCGTCTGCACAGGCGCAATGCTGTCAATCAGACCTGTTGCTAATACTACACTGAGCATTCTCAAGGTGGTATGGCTGCATAAGTTAACTTTTTGAGTTTAAATCTCCCTTTTTTTTTAACCATGTCTTCTCAATGAAATTACAACTTTCCCAAAATAAATTTATACCAAGAAAAAAAAAAAAAAAAGCCAGTGCTTTCATTCCTCTGTGAATTATAATTAGGTAAACGCTACATTGGGCAAGCACTAATACTAAACTGCCTTTCTATCTCGGTGGAGTCTGTATGTCTCTGACTACTCCTATGGGCCCTCACCAATTACAAACTCAAAACGTATTCATGATTTTTTTTTTTTTTTTTGCAAAACGTTGATTTCACCACATCATAAATATTGTAATTGCCCACCATATAGCTTCAACACTGTACAAAAACAAAAGCTCATTTAACTAGAGCATATTTAAGCGTTGACGCAGACAAACGCAAGAGGGTCCTGAGAGAGGCAAATCCAGATGTATTGGTCTCAGATAGATCGGTTTGCATGGGGGAGACATAAATACCGCTACCTATCGACAAGCACTTGGATAGCAGGTCTTTGGGTTTATGTTCTCTCTCCAAACGCCTGCTCGAAACACTCAATCAGGACAAACAATCCATATGTATATACCTCCCAAGCTTAGAGCCTTGCATTCGCACCAGCTCCGGTCAATAATTGAAGCTAAATAATGAGATGAGAGCTGCAGGTAATATCACCATGTGTAGGAGTGTCCACTGAACAGAGGTGGGTGGTTCTCAGTTAGATATACTTTTGAAGAAATTGTACTTCTCAAGAGTAGTTTTTGGACAACCAATGTACATACTTTTTTCTGATTTTTGTGGTCTATTCTTTGAAAATACCCGATTTTGTGGATTAATGGGATGTTTTGCTCTTCCAATTTCCCCCATTTTTTTCACCCCTGTTGCATAAGTTACTGAACCACTATTTTGTATATCAACTTGAGTAATATTATTTTGAACGTTACTCTTACTTGAGTACAGTTTTTAACTACTCTACTCATGCTCCGCCTGTGATCCAGAATACACACTTTTGCAATACTTAGGAACATGCAAGTCTGGTCACCGTTGTCTCTCCCTGATTTCATATGGGACGGGGGTAATTAACAGGTGGATTAGCCAATCAGGGACATGCAAGGTCCATTCATATCAAAACTGAAAAAACATAGCCGAATGAATAAGAGAAAATATCAAACTCGGTTCTTAATAATAATAATAATAATAATAATAGTAGTAGTGATAAAAATAATAGTAGTAGTAATAGTAATAGTAGTAGTAGTAGTAGTAATAGTAGTAGTAGTAATAGTAGTAGTTGTTGTTGTTGTAGTAGTAGTGGTAGTAGTAGTTGTAGTAGTAGTAGTAGTAGTAGTTCTCATTCCCTGTAAGATAATAACATCCAGCCCTACTGAAACTAATCTGAAACTTGCTGTGCTCAACGTCAGATCTTTATGTAACAAGTCATTTTTAATTAATGATTTTATTTCTTCTTTTAATCTTGACTTTATGTTTTTAACCCGAAACATGGCTTGACAAAAAAACAGGTAATGCAATTCTAGTGGAAACAACTCCACCCAACTTCAAATTTGAATCTGAAACACGAGTAAACAAAAAGGGTGGAGGGGTGTGTGCATTTTTCAGAGATAACTTAATTACTCACAGATTGTCATTTGGGGTGTTTTCATCTTTTGAGTATGTTTCCTTTAAAATGGAGATAAAACAATCACCCTCCATAGTCTACTTAGTCATATACAAACCTCCTCAGCACTGTCAAAGTTTTATTGATGATTTTACTGAGATGCTTTCAGTCATATGCACAGACTTTGATGGTTTAGTCATTGTAGGTGATTTTAATGTACATGTGGATAATATGTTTGATAGAAATGCTAAAGAGCTCTGCTCTGTCCTTGAAACCTTTGGTCTAACTCAGCATGTCAGCGAGCCCACCCACAACAGAAGGACACACTCTAGACCTGCTCATTACAAAAGGAGTAAATATATCAAATGTCAACGTGGTGGATGTTGCTCTCAAACCCTCCAGCCTCGCTGCCGTTAGAACTAATTTCCATATCTAAGTGCAATGAGTTTGCAGTATTCTTTAATGACAAGGTTCAGGCCATTAAAAATGCCATCAATCCCACAAAGCAAATAACAGCCCTGCAGCCAGCTAGACACTTACAGCTGACTCACTTTGCACCTGTAACTGACAAAACTGTCCAAAAGATCGTCACCAGTCTGAGTTCATCTACATGCTGCCTCGATGTGTTACCCACTAAATTTCTAAAGTCTGTGCTCAACAGTTTGCTGTCACCACTCGCTTGCATAGTTAATATGTCACTTCAATCTGGAACATTCCCAAGAGCTTAGAAAACTGCAGTTATCAAGCCTCTTCTAAAGAAGAGCAGTCTTGATGCCACAATACTGAACAATTACCGACCAATCTCTAATCTGCCGTTTTTAGGCAAAGTCCTCGAAAAAGTTGTTTACCAACAGCTTATTAACTTCCTCCAAATTAACAACTCTTTCGATATTTTCCAGTCAGGGTTTAGACCCCACCACAGCACTGAGACTGCTCTCATCAAGGTGACAAATGACATCCGCCTGAACACTGATGCAGGCAAAGTTTCAGTCTTGATCCTGCTAGATCTGAGTGCTGCTTTTGACACTGTGGATCATGGAATCCTCTTACAGAGACTAGAGGACTGGGTGGGCATCTCTGGTACTGCACTAAACTGGTTCGAGTCCTATCTAGAAAACAGGGAGTTCTTTGTTGAAATTGTAAAATGTGTCTCAGATAAAATGTCCCTGAGCTGTGGGGTGCCCCAGGGGTCAATTTTGGGACCCCTGCTGTTCAATCTGTACATGCTGCCGCTAGGTCAGTTAATACGCAGCAACAATGTGTCCTATCACAACTATGCAGATGACACTCGGATCTATGTCTCACTGCAGTAGGTGAATATGGACCAGTGGATTCACTCTGCCACTGCATCCAACAGATCAGTCTGTGGATGCAAAACAACTTTCTTCAGCTAAACTCAGACAAGACTGAAGTCATAGTCTTCGGCCCACAGAAACATAGAGAAAGTGTCAGCAGTCACCTCGAGTCTCTTTCTCTAAAACCTTCAAATCAGGCTAGAAATTTAGGGGTAATAATGGACTCAGACTTGAACTTTAACAGCCACATCAAATCAATAACATCTGCAGCTTTTTACCATCTAAAAAACATTGCAAAAATCAAAGGTATACTGTCAAAACCAGACTTGGAGAGACTTATCCATGCATTTGTCTTCAGTAGGTTAGACTATTGTAACGGCCTGCTCACTGGCCTCTCCAAATGGGTCTTAAGACAGCTGCAGTACATCCAGAACGCTGCTGCTCGGGTCCTGACCAGAACCAGGAAGTACGAGCACATAAGTCCTGTGCTCAGGTCTCTGCACTGGCTTTCTGTAGCTCAAAGAATAGACTTTAAAGCAGCTCTGCTTGTGTACAAGTCAGTGCCATATGAACCATCTCGCACTCTGAGGACTTCAGGGACCGGCCTCCTGCTGGTGCCCAGAGTCAGGACTAAACATGGAGAATCAGTGTTTCAGTTTTATGCAGCTAAAACCTGGAACAGTCTTCCTGAAGATGTGAGACAGGCCTCTACTTTGACAATGTTTAAATCCAGGCTCAAAACGGTTCTGTTTATCTGTGCATATGACTGAAAGGTTTTTATTTTTATTCTGCACTCTTTTGTTTTAATGTTTTAATGTCAATTTTATGATGATTATTTGTGATTATTCATGTTTGATTTGTGTGATTTTAATGTCTTTCTTATTCTGTAAAGCACTTTGAATTACCTTGTGTAGGAATTGTGCTATACAAATAAACTTGCCTTGCCTTGCCTTGCCTTGCCTAGTTGTGGTAGTAGTAGTTGTAGTTGTTATAGTTGTTGTAGTTGTTGTAGTTGTTGTAGTTGTTGTTGTCATCATTAGTACAGGGTGGCCCAAAAGTCACTGACACTTTTAAATCTTCGGTAGCTCCTATAATTCTTAAGTTATACTCACCAAATTTTAGCAGTAGGTAAACTGAACCTTTTGAGATTTTTGCCAATATATCCGGTTATAATTTTTCACTTACACTTGAACTTATCACTACTTAAACTAGGGGAAGTAAAAATTACCTAATTTTAAAAAAATAATGTTTTTTAATTGTCCACCATTTTTGGTTTCGCCCTGAATAGCCCTATCCAACACACCTTTATAACATTTATAAGCATTTCCAGGCTTATGGTTCTTTTTTCATCCTCGATATTATGTTTTAAGTCGTTTATTGTCTGAGGTTTATTCACAAACACCTTTTCTTTAAGACAGCCCCACAGGAAGAAATCGGTACTAGTCGGTCTCTGGAGATCACATACTGCCCAATGTCTTTGAAAACGACTTATTATTCCTTTGCTCATAGTAATGTGGAAAGGGTAATTCTAAATGGTCTGAAAAAATAAAAGTTATGATTTTTTTTTTTTTTTTACTGTCAGTGACGTTTGGGCCACCCTGTAGTAGTAGTACTACATGCCATTGAAATAAACCAATCTGATCGCATAATCATGTCTGAGCATGGCTCCAGGTGCACTAGAGGGAGTGGTGACCAGACTGACATCCCACTGTATAAAAAATTTTGATATTTATCATTCTGGACCAGCCAAGCAACCCACCTCTGTATGTAAGTAACAAGCAAGTCACAAGTCACCCCACAATGTGTAGGCATGCACACAGATCCTGTAACTGTAGGCGTATGTATCAGATCTCTGGGTCAGTTTGTAGCCGTAGAGTTTGACATCAGATTGAGTTCAAGTGTGAAGGAGCAGTCAGGTGATTAAGGCAATGACTTGGCAGACCACACAGTAAATGTCACCTCTGCTCCAAATCAATAACGCCACAAGAATCCACAGTGCATCAGATGGTCGGCGAGATGGACAGAGCCAGCCGTCTGGCCGTGCAGTGATGGGCTGCGAGAGAGCCAGGGGGAGGTGTAAGAAGAAATGATGTGTGCTTATGCAGGGGAATGTGTGAATAAACTCAGACAGACAGCACAACAGACAGGTCCAGGTAGAATGGCAACAGGCTGCTCGCTCTCATTTCTAAGAGATAGACAGGTGGGTATATAGGGTCCGCTCGTCTAGTCAGAATGTTCAAGTGGAGTTTGAAAATATGAACTTTTTTGATTTTTTTTTTTTTTTGCTTAAAGAAAGTTGATACAATGCATGATACATATATAAACAAACCAAAGAAGTGCATTCTCACAACAATAACCTATTTTGAGACCAGCGCGAAGTACACAAATAAAAATATATGTTTGAAGTGAGCAGGTTAATCAACAGAATTTCCCTGCTGATATGACATGGTCTCACTCATTTACAAGAATTAAGTCAGAAACTGTAACTAGTTTGTAAAAAAGCATATATGAGCCAGTCTTTTAGAAATTTAAAGTCTCATATTGCAGTGACTGGCATTTCACAAAAGCTTTGGCATTTCTGAAGGGATTACATTAAAATAATTGCTTTATGCTTAGAAACAGACGATTTTCATTAACCATATGTTTTATAAGCCAAAGGCCCCATACATCTGAAACAACGGTATTCTTATACATATGCATGTGTTTGTGTTGCCAGTGATGGAGGCAGTCAGCCAAGCAGCTCGCCAACAGTCTGACATTTTCTCCAGCCGCTGTCTTCCCTTCACACTCTGCTCCCTCTCCCTCAGTCCTGCACTGCTCCTGTTTCTATCAGGAAAAATGTCAGTGCACACATCGTCCACAGACCTGGCCACACACGGCTCAGGCCTGCGCCCTGGCCAGAGAGAGCCATGAGGGGGGGAGGGCTAGAATCAATCAGAGGGAGGCTCACACACAAACCTGCAGCTGGCAGCTCACCCAGGCGTAGAGCACCTGAGTCAGGAAACCATCTGCTTTTTGGCCTGGTCTGAACAACCCTGGACACACCTGCTGCGCCCGGAGAACAAGGGCCGTAGAGGTAAACACACAAACACGACACAGGCAGGAGATACAGGGCAGAGGCAAAGAGAGGGGGTGGCTGCTCTGCTGCTGAGGGTGGGGTAGTCACCGGTACATAATTAGATTATCAAGTTCATAATATTAAAAACACAGGTGCTCCTTGGAAAACTGGGTGAGGCTTCAACAAATTGAGCATGTAATTAGGATTCCATAGATGTGACAAAACTGTACAGTCAATGTATTTCAAGAACCCAAAACTTCAGAGATGAGAACTCCCCAGTGAAACAACGCCCTGCTATGAAGCAGAGGAGCAGTGGCGAGGTGAATAGTTAATCACTCTTTGTTCAAACAGACAGAGAGACACTTGCTGTAGACTACTCTAGAGACTGGTGACAGTCAGGCAGATCTGAGGCATTCTGTAGTGGTCTAATTAAAGGTCTTGTAAAGCATGGACAGGTTATTCATTGATGCCACCCAAAAAGCTGCTACCTGGCACAATGTGTAAAATAATGAGCACTTCTGTCCAACCCCTGTACAACACAATGGACCTACATTTTCAAAGCTGCATTCTCTTCAAGCCTTCAGCTTCTATTGCAATGCAAATCCCAACTCCTTTGGGAATGTGGGGTTGTGTTGTAAGTGAGCTGGCATAACCCTGACAGTATCATTTCCTCACCAGCAGTCTGCTCAAATCCTGTCTCTCATTGGCAAAGCTTGTCAATACTTGCAGCTCACAGGCCTCAGTCAAGCGCACAGGAGAGAGAGAGGTGTGAAGTGAGACTGAAAAACAAGAGTGTCAGCTGCAAGCCCCAGCTGCTTCACAGCACAATTCATTTGAATGCACTTTATTTCTACCCATGGGGATTGGGCATGTCACTCAGACTACTTCAACTTTATTTGGCAGGTTCATTCACCTTGAATGGTCTAATAGCATCTGGCGGTAAACTTCAAAAGTTATGTCTAGACAATAACCACAGTTGGGCCAGTAGAGAAAGTTGTAGTGAGTCATTTGAACAATTGGCCCAGTACGTTTGTGGATGGCCAGTGGCAATTAATTCAGCTGTAGGTTGCATAGTTATAGGTTACATGCTTTCATAAGTAGAGCGTTAACATAAACTCAAAGAACTTTAAATCTCTAGTCACTACAAACTACACTTGACTGACAATTTATCAAAATAAAAACCTCATTAATGTCTACTGTTTTCTTACTTTTTGGTCTTTTATAAGCACTCACAGATGCTGAACTTGTACTCTATAAATTAAAGTGGACTCACAAAGTCAGATACAACAGTCCCCTGAAGGTGAAACACAGCCACTCTGACAGCGAGGTTCCACCTTTTCAGCCAGAGTCACCTCCAGCCCACTGATACTATCGCACTTCCCTCTCAAAGGCTACAAATGGCAAAACAATTCAACTTTGAATGTCTCCAATCAAGAATAAGCATATCTCAGCTCAGAATCAACAGCTGCTGCACAGGGGTGGACAAGAGGACATAAAGAATGGAACACAGTGTTTGTATTGGGTCACAAAGCCACTGTTATCTCGCGGCGTGTGTCTAAGGCCATTGTTCTGGAATGAGGGAGCCACGCTGGTATTGGCCCCGGTGGTCGTTACAAGTAAAGGATTGAGCTCCCTGTTTGTTTCTACTTGGGGTTTATCTGTCGTTATCGGACCAGCCTTCTCCTGCTCAGCTGACCTCCATTCATCAAAAGTAACGGCCCGCTGCTGATTCACACTCCTCCGTCCTCCTTGAATTGACCTGCAACAAAACCTCTCCTTTTGTTTCCCTTGCATTTAAGCCACAGACATTTTTTTTTTTTTTAACCACACAACTTTGAGCTTTTCTATTTATAATTTCAAGTTGGAAGCACAGGTTGAGCAACTCCCTGTGTGTCGAGTGTAAAGTCATTCAAACTTGATGAATGATGAAAAATGAAAATAACTGTGTTTACTGTGGTTGCTTTCAAAAGTGTTCACAGGTGTAAAAAATAAGATGTCTGTGTATTTATTACAATCCACAAAAAATGCTTCAACCTGGAGAGAAGCAAATGGAGACAATAAGTGAAGATAATGTATACTATTACAAATGATAACTATAATGAGATAGTTAGATCCCAGCAGGGAATGATGAGCTATGTGTATGAGGCACAGAACAGGATATAGGATGACGCGAAGTCAGGCCAATTTTTCTTGGTCCTCAAGCTTCCAGGTGATTTGGCCCATATTACCTTAAACCAAACTTTTTACTGTATATTTCTGAAAATATACTTTAACAAGCCCATATTAAATATTTAATGTGTCCCACTGAGGATGTAAGCATTAAAAAAGGTCTAGTGATTCAGTCTAATGTGTAATAACGCAGATTTGAAGTATTCACTGTATTGGTGACCAGTCTGTAGCCCTCAATCGGCCCTCAGCTTCCTCTGTGTTTTTATATGTGGCCCTTAATGAGAAAAGTTTGGACACCCCTGCTATAGACACTGGTGTTGGTGAAAACAAAAACCTGAAAGAGAATGAAACTAAACTTCTCCAGAAGAAGTGTGGTGGTGCAGGAGGGCTGTGAGAGCTGGACTCCCAAATGAAGAAGTGATGGGCTGAGTTTATCAAGAGTTGGTTGAGTGGAGATAGGTCGAACTGAGCGTAGCTGGGAAGGACAGTGGAGATAGCTGGTGCAGGGGAGGCAGCAGGGAGAAGTCTTTGATTTTGTCCCAGTACGGGTTTAGTGTAAAAACACCTCTTAAGCCTAGGAGACACTGCACATGTATTTTGCCCCACACATGTGCAAAAACTGCATTTTTGGACACATAATGTTTAGTCTCCATTAATAGTGAATGGTGAGGCAATTTCAGAAAATAGTCTCCAACCTTTTTTTATGCTTGACGTGAGCGTAGGGTGTGTATCCCATTAAAAGTAAAGGACTAAAGATTGCATTAGCTGTTGCAATTATTGTAATATGCCAGAACATTATGCCCAGAACTGAAGAAGTGGCTTGAATGAGCAGTGAAACATCTACTCTCTTACACCGATTTGCCCTGTCGACAGATTTAAACTTTGTCTTTTGTTATATTATACCAGCATAACATTTTGCTGGGGCAGTAATGTATAGATTGAAGGAGCCCAGGTTCACATAGACTGTGAACTTGTTGTCGCATTCAGGCTCAGCTGTGGTTTCACAAGTGCGCACATGTAAAGTCTGACACCTGCAGTGTGTTTGGCCTCTTAGGGTCAATATGAGACAGATGTGTGCTGTCTCCATCTATTTATAAATACTCACCTTCGTCCTTTTATCCTTAACCAGAAAGACTACTTTATTTGGTTCATTTGTTGTTATCATTAGCACGATGGCACTATCACAACTCTGGTCTGGTACAGGCTCTTAAACAACTTTGTTTGAGATGAGGCTGTGGGTGGAGTTTGGGTGTTTAGTCCCACTTAAGGATAAAGGTACACATTATGAGGGATATTTGTTTTCTGTGAGCCACCCTGTCACTATGTCATTCAGAGCTACAGCTGCAGCCTTACCTTATAGTCAAACAGATATTACGCATATCAGGTTTACATAAGAGACACAGTAGTTTTCAGCTCATGTATTAAACATTTAACAATCACAAACGGAAAAAGACCTCAGGAATAAATAGTGTTTTCGCAAAGTCATTTTAATGACTTCTCAAACACAGATGTGAAATCTGAATCTGCCTGAAGGCCGGTCAGCGTTTAATCTGATTTATATTGTTATGGGAAAGGAAGCTTCTCAAATGCATATTCACGTTCTATATTCTTCCATCTATCAAGGAGGTGAAGTGGTCCCCCACGATTACCCAAACAAGACTCAGGCTAATGCAGCTTGGATTTGAATTGTCTTAACGGAACTGATTCATTTACAACATTACAACAACAACAGCAGCTCTCTGATAAAATCTATAATCCTGTTTGCCAGAAAATACGCAGATCAGGTTGGTACACATTTAAAGGATGCACACTATAGCAGTATTACTTTATACTTTAATGTTATACTAAATGAAACAGCTGAAGCTACTGTATATTTCTTCTTCTAAACCACAGCATTTATAGCCATATTTATAGCCAAATATTTGTGGATAAATTATAGTCTCACAGGCAAATTTTCATTCATTTCAATTTCTGATGAAAAGGTTTACATTAATTTATCAACTTTAGAGATTCTGTAGAAAAGTCTGACTA
Source organism: Periophthalmus modestus (assembly GCA_019594935.1). Taxonomy (NCBI): domain Eukaryota; kingdom Metazoa; phylum Chordata; class Actinopteri; order Gobiiformes; family Gobiidae; genus Periophthalmus; species Periophthalmus modestus. Next base: position 28,070,091 of record JAIEZT010001390.1, on the reverse strand, counting down.
GAAATCAAAATGTGTCCTACGTCAACAGAATCAACAGCTCTGGCCTAAACACATGAAACACCTATGCGGGGCAAAGTGTGTCTGCTTGTTAGTTATAAGATTGAGCGCCATGGGCTCTGGAAAGGCACGTTCTGTATGTCTGTTGTTTTCTAAATTGAAATGAATAATCCATAACTGTTTAATGCAATAACTCTTAAGCTTTCTGCTGATGCCAGGGTTACTGTATGCCAAGGAATATGACAGAACATCAATGAATGGTGTTGTTTTCCATATCAGGGCCAGACAGGAGAGGATATGGCCTTCACAAATGCCATCTCCCACTCACACTATCTGCCCACGTTTACAGGATATGCAATAGTACACACTCCACTGCCACTGTCTTGAGCAATTCTCTACAAAAGATAGATATGCTCATTTAAAAATAACAATACAATATAATAACGATATGTATTTCTACTTACAAGTTCTTCTATGCCTTATGATGTATGACCAACAGCACACTACAAACTGGCAGCTATAAATAATATGACAAAGTAGAAACACACAAATATAATGTTGCCAGCAGACATCAAATATATAACTTAAAGCAGTGGCTATAATATTGAATGGCCCTGATTCAGCAGTGACATAAAAGTATGATCTGAGTCAATGTAAAACAGTAGTAAATGTTTCCCTAGCCCCTCCCGGCCTGCTGACCTTCCTGCTGTCTCGGCCTCAGATGGGATGTTAATGTTCGCGTCTGGATGGCTGCCACGCTGCAGACTAGGCTCTAATGGATTGATAAAAAAGCTGGGAGCACTGAATCAATCATGATATAAACCTGAAGTGAAGCTTGTTAAAGTCAGAGGAAAGTTCCTCTAGCCTAATGCCCCTAATCTTGGGTGGTTTGGCGTTGGACTGAGGGATAGCTGCTGCAGTCGTCCTCTCTGTGTGCATTAAGAGCTCAGGAGAGGCTTCAGGGAGGGGGCTGAAGAAGGCTCTCAGCTGATTGGAGTGCTCCTCTTAGGGTCAGGTACTGAAAAATGGCCACTCACTCTGCCACATGAAATGACTACATGAGTTGACAGGAGAGACGCTTGTAAAAGTGTTACAGGAAGGAAGGAAAGAAACCTGTACAATGCAATGTAACCAGAATCAGAAAAGCTTTGTTGCTTTTGTCACATAACTCAATTCACAACTAGGAAAGTGTTTCTGCAAGATTGTTCCACAGAACGTTTTAAAAAGTATGAACAAAACAATAGTGCAAAGATATAGCAAGTACTAGTAGGCCTGTCATGATAACAAATTTAATTTAAAGTCAGTGGTGTCCAAACTACGACCCGGGGGCCAAACACGGCCCTCAGACCAGTTTTTATTGGCCCTCAGGCCTCCTGCTGAACCGACCCAATTGATCAAAAACAGTACTTTTAACAGCAAATTAAACAATTTCTACCACTATAACCATCACATTGCAGTGTGATACAGATCTAAAATGAATGTGTTTCAAGCCTTATTAATACACAGCGGCTCTGTCAAAGATGTGTATAAAGCACCGCACTGCATTTATTGAGATTTTGAGATGTGGCCCTCAATAAAAAAAAAAGCTTGGGCACCTCTGGCTAAAGTAAATACAAACGGTGATACTGAAACAAATTTATGCCACTGACACAATGATGTAAGAGTAGTTTTAAACCACAAAAACTATTCTAAATCTACAATATATAAAAAAAATCATGAGCTGAAATAAATAAACAGCAGAAAGACTTTATTTCTTAGTTTGTATCTGTAATGAGTCCTAGAAGTTCTTAATTCAACCTTCTACAGCTCAAATCTTATCATAAACCTAAACAAAATAACAAAAAATGTCCTGGTAGTATAAAGGAAAAGTACACACGAAAAATACTGAGGCCCAAAAAATATTGCTTCAGCAAAGTCAATATAGTGATTATCATGACAGGCCTAAGTGATGTGAATTATTTAACAGTGAAATAAAACGCAAATAAAACACTCAAGGACTAAAAGAAAGTATTCAGATCCAAACTCCCCATAAGATACACAGGCTGGATTTTGGAGATTATTGCAAGGCTATACTAAAATGTAAAGAACCAAAACAAGCATAAAACATCTATGTAAAAAAAAAGAATGTTCACGAGTTAGATAGACTTTGTTGGCGCTTTAGGAATAGTGATAGGCACCACACTGACTCACGCAGTTATGAAAGGGATATTGCATAAAGCTATGGAAAAATGCACTATTCAAAAAGTAATTTAAGTCACATAGTTGTAGCCGAGTGTCCTGAGCTGACTTTCTGTAGTTTATGTTGTGACGCTTTAGGCTTAAGTTTAACCGATTCTCACAAACCATTCCCTTTTCACTCAGCATCACTGTAAATGTAACCAATTCCAGAGAGAAAATTGAAGACCCATCAATTGTAGCAGTGGTGTTTTGTCAGCCAAGAGACAGAGCAGGGCCTTTGCAGGAGAATCAGGAGGAGGGGGGGCTGAAGTTTGGCAACATTTCCATAGGTCAGACACTGTTCTATTGCCTGGTAATAAATCTGATTTAATATCTATTGTACTGCAGGTCTTGTAGGGTGCAAGAGGGAAGAAAATATGAGAGAATGGAGGAGGGAGGGGGCAGACGGGAGCGGGTGGTATAAATAAAAAGTGAAGGCAGAGGAAGTAAAATGGGATATTGAGGGCATTGTTGTATTAAATCAGAATAATAAAGCCGTGAATGCTCAAATCCCATCTAATAGAGACGTCAGGGAGCGGGGAGAGAGGCTACCCCCCGAACCAAATGGTATCGTGGTCCACAGCGCCCTGGTGTAGGGCACAGCTGCAGCAGACACTTCTAATCAACGCGGAGCAAACGGCCCTCCGCTCAGGCTACAAAGTGGTTTATGCCGCAGAAAGGCGCTCGGTAACTGCTGCTGTTCTTTGTTGAATTGTTGTGGTACAAAAACAAGCTCCAACACAGGCTTAAAGTGTGCTGCTACCTGGTGTAATGATGTCAAAGCCCCTACAGCAGATTTGTCAAACAGCACTGTGGAGTTTAGGGGACTGTCAATCATTTCAATGGTAAATAAGCCACTTTAGTGTGCACACTGTAGTACGTGTAGTACTCACTATGTAGGGACTTGTTAAGAGCCATTATTACTGCACCACAGCAGCAATTTTTTATTGTATTTCTCACAATGAAAATAGAAATAGAGTCTTTAAAATGAACAAGATGTATAAAATAAAATACCGCATAGAAAACTTTATAAATGACAGTAAAAATACATAAGAATCCATGCTCGTGTGCCCCTGCTGGTGCGATAGGGCCCGGCAGGTGGTTGGAGCACCAATCACAGACCAGCATGGAGGTCTGTGAGGAAGCCAAAGGTGAAGCGCTCATGTGAACCAAAACAAACACCGCGACACCGACAGATGTAGTTCAGCCTATTTTTGCGCCAATATTTTGTTTGTAAAAAAACGTGCAGAAGGTAAGTGGTTTGTGCATTTATGGTCAAAGAAGATTCATCCCAGACTGAATACAAAATCCTTCTGCTTACCCATAAATGCATCACTGGTCAGGCACCACTGTATCTGAAAGACCTGATCACTTTGCAATCTTCAAACTGCACCCTCAGATCTTCAGGTAGCCTGCTCCTTCAGGTCCCCCCCTCTAGGCTCCGTACAACGGGGGACCGAGCCTTCTGTTCAGCTGCACCACGGCTCTGGAATTGCCTCCCTGCCTCAGCTGAGAGCCACACAGAACCTGGACTTTTTTAAAAGCTAATCTAAAGACCTTTTTATGTAGAAAATCTTATTGTTGATGTTTTTTTTTTTTTTTTTAGCATTTAGCAATTAATATTGGTTTAAAGTTCTTGTTTTATTGTAGCACTCTGAGATTCTATGGAATGAAAAGTGCATTATAAATAAAATTTATTATTATTATAAAGATGTCTGTGTTTTTTTCTCAACTGGATGTATCAAAAGTAAATTTTTTCGTTCTGCTCTGCTGTTGTGGCGCTTTGCCCAATCAGATTCAAATAACTGTTACGACATTCTGTGTTTTCCGATGGCTTTCAGTGAGAGCCATCCCAGATTTATGTGATGCGTGTCACTCAATTCAGAGTAAAAGCTGAAATCGGCACAAATCTTTATCAAAATCGTTACATTTGAAGCTTTAATACATGTCAAAATCTCCGCAAAATACTTTTACTTTTTAAACTTTAAGTACATTTTTAAACCGGTATTTTAATGCTTTTACTTGAGTATTTTTGCCCTGGTATCTGTACTTTTACTTAACAAAATCTAGTACTTCTTCCATCACCGACAAAAGTAAAACTTCAACAGGCCTCTTGTTCATTATGACCTTGCAGAGTTTTCTATTAGAAATAAAAACTCGCAGCTGTTAGTTTCAAGTTACCAGATATATAACAACACAACCCCACAGCACAATAGTGACAGTAGGTGCACAGTTCTTGTTTTAGATAAACAAGAAGTGGTGCTGTTTAATTTGGCAGTCACACACAGAACTAATAATCGCACCTCTATGCAAATATATTCAAAATCTGCTGCACACTGGCCGCCTTTACTTTCATAAATAACAATTTGATATTTGTTGTATGAATGTCAGATATCTCCTGCAGGCAGACTTTTCCAAATGGTTTTATTTGCACATGACCAAACCAGACAGTTGAAAAGTGTATATGTTTTCTTTCAAAGCGGCCATTACACATCTTCCTATTGCATTTTTGTAGGTGACAGAAATTGCATATTGCTGGAAATCGTACGTGAATCATTTCGTATACTCGTCTGCATGCACCTTCCACACAGCAAACAACCATATACTGTTTATTCTCATGTCTGGGGATGAAATCTCAACTTCACTGGCTGCAGTAATTATAGTCAATATGTCAGATTAGGTCTGTCTAACTATGCACTTTCATAAACAGCTCTGGCAGTCAGATCCATGCACTGAAAACTGACAAGCAGTCTACCCAAACAGCATGTTTGAAATCCACATCAGAGCTATAAATGAGTCATTGTTTTGCAGACTATATTAAAGTCAAGCAACATTTGGAGAGACATTCTCCGAGACCACTTTCTCTCCAGATATAGACAGGAGCTCAGTAACAGACAGTAGTTCAGTGTTTCTGTGGGTGTCCCTGAAATTGTCAACCTTTTTCCACTGATCAGCCCTTAAGTGTTGTCACGTTTTTCGAATCCCGGGCCCACCTTCAGCTCGACATAAAAACATCATTGGTGGTGAAATTGCACTGACTCGGATCCACTTGTTTTGTTCTGTAAGTTTTAGCCTTAAGTTTTTGTTTTTGCAATACCCCTTGTTTATATATGTTTTTTTGTCCCCTTTGTACACTGTTTCGTGTGGGTGTCCCTTAAAATTGTCACCCTTTTCCATAAACCCTGGCGTTTCTTTGTTACTTCCCTGTCCCCACACAAGTGGTCGTAGCCCTTACTGTGGTTGGTGGTGCAATGCGGTCTCATAGATTTTGTAATCCTGGGGCCCGAAACCTTCAGCCGGGGGTGTGTGTGTGTGTGTGAATGGGTGTGTGAATGGGTGTGTGAATGGGTGTGTGTGTGAATGGGTGTGTGAATGGGTGAGTGAATGGGTGTGTGAATGGGTGTGTGGTTCCTTGATGTAAACTGCCTTGAAGGTGAAAGGTGTTATGAAGCTTGAATTGTTTTTATCCCAAATGACACTATATGAATAAAATAAGCAATACCTGAAGTTGAATGCATTATTCAAATTATTATTGGCCTCCAAACATGCTCTCAGGTACCTTTGTTTTGGCATTTCATGTTTAGGAGACGTCTAGACTTTGACCTGTTGTGTCACAAAGCTGGGAATTTGAAAATTGCTTGCTTTTATGTGGCAGCAGAGAGCAGACTTACTAAATAAGTATTCATCAAACAAGAGTGGATGTTTTTGATGAGGGAACAATGTTATAACATGGTTGAAAGCTCAAAAAAGTTGATTTTGCATAATGTTCTTTAAAAACATGGAGGATAAGTGGAACAGGTTGTTTTCCTAAAGATGCAGATATACGAATAAAACACAAAACCTGAAGGTATCAGTTTGATGAAATAAAAACACCCCTAAATTGCAAAAAACAAACAAAAGGACGCAAGGTGAGCTGGGTGATGAGTGTAATGTTGCTCTAAACATTTCGCTCTCCCATTAAAGGTCCTATATTACACAACATTTGCTCTTGTGACCTTTAAGCTATGCTACGCTATCAATACGTGTTTTTAGCAACCCTCATTAATTAGTCTGTCTACATCTCCAAAACTGAAAATGCTCTGCTCCACCTTGTGATGTCATGAAGTGGTTTTCAAATTAAGAGCTCCTTTTAGCTTTTGTTCAATAGAAATGGGCAATTCCAGGCCTGAAATTATCCAAATGATTCAAGTAGAGCACTTCCTGTATCACCACATGACATCACAAGGTGGAACAGAGTGTTTTTTGTTTGAAAGAAGAAGAAAGAAGAGGTTCTGCTACTTCTCATCTGTCAAACAGGAGCAGAAGGACGTAAAGATACATTCTGGAATATGTTGGATTAGAGGGAAAAGTAGTTGAGTGTACCTCCCAACCAACGTCCTTCGCAGACTGTCAAGGCCACAGTTATGGAGCGGGTTGGTCATTAACAGCCACATGAGGATGTCAAAGGAGGTCCACTGCCTCTTCTGACAAGCATGTTATTAAAGGGTGGGGACATAATTAGACGCCGCAGCCAGGAAGTACAGAAACTGGAACATCATTAACAAGCGCACATTGTAGAGGGGGAGCTGTAATTAAAGGCTTCCCTCTGTGCGCGAGGCGGCTCTGATTGGACAAAGTGAATTCTCTCAGATACCACTAGTGACTGTTATGACCTTCACACAGACTGACACTAGAGGCTGTGCAAACTGATATGGCTTCTATCGCTTGTCTGTAGGATCATCTGTGCTCACATTCAGGAAACCGGGTCAATTAGACATGCCTGACACTTAAACCAAAGAGAAGAGGGCACTGGTGGAAATCAGCCAAAAGGTCAAAGTTGTAAATGCCCTTTAAAGAGGTAGGAAAAGAAAAAAAGCATCTTGTATCTCAGACCAAAGGTGAGTAATACTGTGTGTTGTCATAAACTGTATATAGATAGATAGGTATTTTATTTGGTCATTACATTAAAAAATCAAACATTATTCAACATTTATCAAACATAATTCAACTTTTGCATCATGACTGAAAAGGGTATAGGCTGAAGTAAAATTTACTTATAATGCCTCACCCATTTTAGTAACACATAGAAATTCAAAAGATAGCAGCAAGAATCAGTTTTGCAGCATATTGTAAGCACAGAAAAAAGACAAAACAAAAACAACAAAAAACAAAACTACAAACCATGACAGTTCACATCGATTATTCCAAAGTCCTGTAATTTTCGAAAAGTGATGTTTTATACCGCTTTTTTAAATGCTTTTATTGTGCAGGAGGTTTTTAATATAATATAAATGGACATACTGTAACTCTGGCTCTAATTCACTTTCTATTGAAAAACTGTCACTCTTTCTCTGTAACTGCTGTCAGACTTGTCATTCTGGTCTTAAAATGTTCATATTAACTCGCGCTACATGGTCTTGGTATCTTTATTTCACTGTTGTTGCTGTAAATCAATATCTGAGCATTAACAATGGACAAATCAAGCACCTTCTTTAACCAAGGTCACTCCTGCTAGCATTAGTAACAGGATTGTTAACACCCTACTAAATCAGTGATGTGGGCAGGAAGGGGCGGTAACTTTGACAGCCTAGCTCCAAATTGGCTCTTTGGTTGCTATGGTGCTTGCGATCGCAAGTCCAAATATGTAACTCGGATCAAAATGTGTCCCATAACTGCAAGCCTCGATAAGCTTCATTTGACCAGAGCTGAATGCTATGGGTGATGTCACACTCCTTAAGTCCACTTTTTTATGCAGTATATGTGTGTGTGTACAGTGTTGATGCAGGCAACATTGTATATAATGCCTTACACTTTGTAATTGCTACACTATAGTCATTATTCATTCACTTCCACACTTGGTGATGGTAAGCTACTTTGTACAGCTGCCCTGTCAGAACGGAAACAAGGCTCTCACAGTGCTACCACCACCAATAGTCATTTCATGCTAATCATGTCAGTTCCACACTTCTGACCTTCAGGTTGGGGGACCAATGCTACAACCACTGAGCCACTGTCACCCCACCAATATGTTCCTCAATCCCTCAACTGCAGCATTTTAACTAGACAGAACTAGAAAGACCAATGTCAAAGTATAACAAAATTACACATATATGGCACAATTCATCAAAAATAAGTCTTAAACAGATGCTGCTAATGCTCATTTATTTTACATTGTCCCTACTGTATATGAACTGTGGTACAGTAATGTGTGAGCCATTCGTGGGTAGAACAAGAACAAGAAGAGTCCTCTGTCCTTATCCTTAGCATGACCTACCACTCCAGACACCCAGAGCAACCCAATGATTCAGGGTCGGTGTTGTCTGGCTGGAGCTGGTATGCCCGGGGGGGACGAGGAAGTACAACAAGACCATTTTTCAATATGTGTCTGTCAAAATACATCCGTCTGAATGCGGGAAATGACTTTCTATAGCCTTTTGTATTTACAGAACAAGTGCAAGGCATAGAATGTAAGGTATAAAATCAAACTGCACTGTAGCAACATGAAATATTTCAGCATTTTAAATACCCAAGCCAAAACATCAGCCAGAGCTACCGGAAACAACCCCTGCGCATGACTCCATATAAAACTAGATTAATATTCACAGATTGCGTAAGAGTATCTGTCAAACATTTTTCATAGCTTCAGCTGAATTTGAATCAGCACAGTACTTTAACTAAACAGTATAAATGCCAGCATGTTGGGGTGTGCAAGGTTATATATAATGGTAATGCAGTGTAAATGTGTGTAACGCTGATGGAGGATCCTATGCCAGCAGGAGAAATGTGGTGTCCCACGTCTTGGCTCAGGTTTTGTTTTCCATTAGTCAGAGTTATAGCCCGGCGGCACTCTGTGAGAGCACTTAAGACTGGTGATAAATACAGAACGCACTAAAACAAAGCTGACTGACAACTCAGGGACGACACACACCTCTGTCCTGCCACGCTCATCCGTCCTGAGTAGGGTCATTACATCACACTCAGCAGTAACAACATGGAGACAACATGGAGAGTATTACGTGTATGCCATACGCACGTGGTGTACTGCGGTTTAGGGTACATAATGCAGGTGAATAGAATGACACAAAGATATAGTGGGACTTGGCAGTACTAAAGCATAAACGGATCTCTTTAGGATATTGTCCAGTCGTTCAATTAAAAAAAATAAATAAAACATTAACAGCTTATTGTATTGTAAGTATAGAGCAATGTATAAATTAGAAATACTCAAATGCTTTTGTGTCTACTTCTCTTTGTCCTCTTGCCGTGGAGCTGTGTGAGCCCACTTGAGGATGTCTTGAGTGACATCAGTGATTGACTGCATTCCCTGGCACGTGCGTGTGGAGCTCATTTATCTGATTCAGGAGGCAGGCTCTATCAAAGACTGGACTGGCAGCACAGAGGCCAGTGTGGGACGGTGCCAGCAGAACACTTGGACTCTTTTCAGTGATACCTTTTGTAAAGTGTTTGGAGAAGTGTGCTGCTGTGAAGAAATGGGTTTTCTATCATTTAGAAGTGATACATTTTCAGCTGCACGAGGTGAGCTTCGGTTCATTTGTGCAGATTGTGTAAAGGGACAGAACTTGGGAGGTTTTGGATCAATAAAGATTTTAGTGGCTGCCACCACATTGAATCTGGTCTCTTATTTTTTCTTATTTGTGTGTTTGCCGACAGGGCTATAGAGTTCAGATTACTGTTTTGTGCTGTGGCTTACATCATTACTGTACACACACACACATATATATACATATAAATAAAAAATCTCCTGCTCACCCTCCATGGGTGGTCTTATCCCCTCTTCTTCCATGCTCGGGACCTCTACCAGAGCCGTGGGAGCTTGAGGGTTCTGCGCAGTATCTTAACTGTTCCTAGTATTGCACTTTTCTCGACTGAGATGTCGGATGTTTTTCCTGGGATTTGTTGTAGCAAATCTGGGCACCACTGAGGCCTTCATCTTCCAGGCCTTCTCCAGCTCTTCTTTGAGCCCCTGGTATTTCTCTAGTTTCTCATGTTGCTTTTTCCTGATGTTCCCATCACTTGGTACTGCGATGTCCACCATAAAGGCTGTTGTTTGTCCACCACCACTATGTCCGGTTGGTTCGCCATCACCATTCAGTCAGTCTGTATCTGGAAGCCCACAGGATCTTGGCTCGATCATTCTCCACTACCTTTGGAGGTGTTTCCCAGCTTGACCTGGGGGTTTCCAGTCCGTACTCTGAGCGGATGTTTCTGTACACTATGCCCACCACTTGGTTATGCCGCTCCATGTATGCTTTCCCTGCCAGCATCTTACACCCTGCAGTTATGTGCTGGATTGTCTCAGGGGCCTTTTTGCACAGCCTACACCTTGGGTCTTGTCTGGTGTGGTAGATCTGGGCCTCTATCGCTCTTGTGCTCAAGGCCTGCTCCTGTGCAGCCAGGATGAGTATGTATGTTGTTTTTTTTTTTTTACTTCGTCAGGACAGTGGCTGCTTATAATGTAACAAAAGAATGATAGAATGGAAGAACACTAGATAGCACTAGAGAAAGAATGATAGAAAACAATAGATAGATAAAACGATAGAGAGAAAGAACAATAGATAGATAGAAAGAGCAATAGACAGAAAGAGGTAGATAGAAAGAAGGATGGATAGAATGATAGTTAGAAAGAAAGAATAGATAGCTAGAACGACTGACAGAAAGAATGATAGATAGAACAATAGAAAGAATGATAGAACATTAGACAGATAGACACTCACTCATTTACACCGGCGTCCACAGACCCTGGAAGTAAAATGCCAAACTTCAGATGTGTGGGCAAATCCTCTATTACTGAGTCACTGCTGCCCCTTACAACTGACTTTAAATTGTTTTAATTTAGTAGTTTAGTAATTAAGTGTTTTAAATAAAGATTCCTCAAAGAAATTAGACATTAGAATGTGTAAAATATTGAGTATGAAATCTGTAATTTGCTGAGTGAGGCCCGCCACTATAAACGAAGGACTGAACAAGCTCTCAGGGAAATAAAAAGGCAAGTGCAAGAGGCCGGAAATTTATTTATTTACGCCACTGGCAAGGGACCATTTAGGTATGGCACTTCACTCAACGAGCAATCAGACGGTGAAAACCATCATTGTTGACATAAATCATAATTACACTGCTGCCGTAGACTGTCTGCAGATATCAGGCCGATTGCATTGGGAAAATATGAAATGATGGAGAGTGGCATAATCATAGGTTGAACTGGTGTTGAACTAAGTGGCTCGTTTGAAGCTGCGTGTGATTCAGCTCTGGCTGTGCTCTCTGTTATGGCATACAGTGTAGCAAATGAGCACGGATTAAAGTTAGTAAGAAGATTTAGACTTGATTTAATTCTATTACACTGAACTACTGATTTTTATAATGTGCTGTCCAAACACACATGTCTGAAACAGCCCAAGTTTAGAATTACTTTGAAACAGAAAAAAGGAACGTTTGTTATATTCATTAAGTTCATTTATTTCTTTACTTTCCATGAATGACAATTAGCTACAACAATATTTAGCCTGGAGGAAAAATAAGGTTTGAAATTATGCCAGTCTGAAGGCAACCGTAACCTGACCTATGAACTTTGAATAAATAGAAAATGCTATCTCTGACAGTTTTGAAATGCATCCAGAAAGTTGTGGGAGATGCTATTTGACCTCCCCACTTTTTCATCTTCAACCATATAATAAAAAATCTATCACTAAAAGCAAAAAACATGCACTGAATACATATAAGCCACACAGGCTACTGCAAACAGAATCAAACAGCCTTCATAATGCCAAATAACACAAAGAGATGTCCTCCAAACCTCCAAGACCATAATGCACCAGGAATCTGCTCAGGGCCCCAAGAGATAGAAACCAGTATTATGTAAAGTAATACAGTACATTTCATAAAATTTTAAACGTGTCCTCTAAAATGTTTATATTTTATCGTTATTATTAAATTATTTGTATTGTTGTGCTAGTAAAGTTCTACAAGGAACAACATTGCATTGTATTTTCCCCGTTTTGGCCATAAGCTGCACTTTGTTCAGCTTACGTTATGAATCAGACTCTCAGTTATGAATGCTGTTTTCCATTTAGTTTCAGAGCTATTATTTGGCTGTAAAGAACATCCATTTTTAATTTCTCTGTCTGATTCATTCTTACTGGTAGTCTTGGTTCATCAGTGCAGTTCATGAGAATTTTTCCTTGAAGTCGAAACACTAAACAGACTTCCATTTGCATAATAGTCAAAATATAAGGGAATGTTTCTGTTCAAACATGACAAAAATGAAGAATTTTCCGCGCATGAAGTATGTAGCCGCTACTGTACTGACAAGGCATTTCACAAGAGCTATTGGCACCAACACAAACGCAGCATCGCAGGCTGGAGTGAATTGAAACTGTCAGCCTATCAAAAGAGAGGGAATGGAGAATTGAAGAAACTAAAACTGAAATCATTCAGACATTTTAATGACATACTGGTTATTAAAGAGAGAGAGAGATAGGGAAGATCTGTATTTGTCACTAAGCATAACCAAGAACTGAGAGTCAAACAACATGTTTCCAAAATGCTTTTCAGTACACAAGCTTTATTCATCTATGAAAAAATGCATCACGAAAAAAACAAATCACTTAACCAAGCACTGAATTTGACAGTTTGAGAGAGATTCACTTTTCAAACAATGATTAGTTTGGTTTTCTGTAGCACAAGAGCTCGTTTCAAAGATAAACTATTGTGCTTGGGTCTGCTCGATATTTATATAGATCCGTGGATTATTATGTTATAATTTGCACATTTTAAATTGTAATATTCATCTAAAACGACTTAACAAAAAAGAAACAAGCCCACTGACTTCAGTGTTAGAAAACTGCGGTGCCCAATGGGAGCAGAGGTCGCTGTAAATGTCGACACAACAAAGAGCTGTGCAGCTGTCGGCTCTTCCTATGGATAGATGCAGATCATGCTAGCAGGGGGCACATTTTTTTTTCCATTTGTACCAAAATGACTACGTGACGCTAGGGAATCCCATACTTTTTATCAAATAAGAAAATCTAAACTGAAGAACAATGTAAGTACAGAGCAGTGGGCCTATGGCGGAGGTGGTGAAAATGGGGATTGATCTGCAAGACAGTTGAATATTGCTCAAACATGCACAAATCACTCCAAATACAACTTTGAGATGGTAAATGAGAAAGGGAAACAACTATAGCATGGTTAAAAGCTCTGAAAAGTCCATTTTGCATAATAGGCCTGCTTTAAATATACAAAATGGCACACTTATGAAACCTTTTTCCACCTCGACATAGACATGCATGTAATATTTTGCAAAGCATTAAAAATCACATTTTATTCTATTCAGGTGCTAAAAGGCCATCTAGGACTGTATTCAAGACATTGCGGCTTTTACCATTAAAAGTTGCTATTTCTGGCCATAATCTCTGTAGTATTTGCTGATCAGTGGGATGAAAGAAGAGGAAAAAAATGGCTCAACTCATGTCTAGTTCTGTGCCAAGTGCATTAAAGCTTTCCTCCATGACAGTGTAGTTTCCAGTTTTATATGTCCCCCTAAGCACCCTCTCACACTCTCAGTAACCCCTATATTGTGTACTGCTGTATATAGTATAGTAATTATATTTACCAGAAATGGTAAATGGTCATATTTTTATATAGCGCTTTTCCACCTTCAAGGCTCTCAAAGCGCTTTACATCAAGGACCCGCTCACCCATTCACACACACACACACACACACACACACACACACACACACACACACACACACACACACACACACACACACACACACACACACACACACACACACACACACACTCATACACCAATGTACGCAGACAAGGTGGGTTAAGTGTCTTGCCCAATTACACAATGACAGCATTCATCTGTGTGAGTTTGAATCAGACCTGTGGGTCAGTGTATCTGGCTACTCAACCAACAATGTATATGTCGAGAGCGGGATTCAAACCGCCAACATTCAGAACCTTCAGAGAAACTAACATCTGAGCTATTACCAAAATATTATTAGGGATGTAAAATGTACTACAAACATTATAACATTTTAACATTTATATTCAAATACTTCATTAATTCCACCTTGCTTCTAAATCTGAACTCATTCCAAGTCCCCCCTGACAAGCGCTCACGTACCTCCCGAGGCCCCGGTACCCGTATTTGGGAAATACTGCTTTAGTCATAATCTCCAAATGCTACGCTATGATTGTTGTTTTTCAGTAGAGTTGCTTAGTTTGTTAGCTCTCCAGTCCAAAGTGGTGAAACTCAAAACAACCAGAGCCATCATGTCTGAAATGTGTAATTCGCAACATAAGTGATAATTCTGCCCTCATGTCAGGTTTTGTAGGACACTGTTGTGGGCGAGATGTCTAAGCAGGTCCAGATAGCCATATTTGAGTTGTGCTTCCAGTGTGGAAGTCCAGAGCAGATGGCTACAGACCAGTGCTGCCAAGGCCTTAATAGAGCCACAGCTGCTGGCGGACAAAGTGAATCTCCTTCCATATGCACTCCCTTGGATAACACACCACATTCTGTTTGCCCGGCTGTGGGAGGATGGCACAGTCCGCTAGCTACCAGTTAGTGTGTGGATACTTTGGTGTCCATGATGTGATTTGTTCAACTTTAACAAATGCCGACAGTGGACAAGCAGATCATCCATTGTGGTGTGGGGGGCGAATTAACCAGGGCAAGGTTTGATTCAGTTCAGTGAGTCTGTCTAACAAGAGGCAACCGAGCAAAGGCTGAAAATGTAGTGGTTATAGAGGAATGGTGGTGAACTCATTAATACAAAGGTCAGTGCTGTTATATAAAGGTGGTACCTACCTCACCACCTTATAAAAAGCTATAATGCCTTTTCCAAGCATTGGTAATAACAGTATCTGGAAAGTTCATACACAAGAGCAAAGTTCTTTTGAAGCTCGAATGCACTGCAAATATTCCCTGAGAATAAGGTAAAAAAAAACAAAAAAAAAAACTAATAGAATGAGAAAAAATGTAGCGCAATTAATGTGGTTATCCAGTAATCTGAATACGCAGTCTCCAAACATCCCACAAGCTGAGAGAAAAAGGTTTTCTAACTCAGACAAGGCCATTTTAATTAGATTAAAATATGATATAAACCTGTTTTGTGCACAGATCAACTAAATCAACGAAATGAAGATGTCCTCAAGCAAAATCACTTCTTCCCAGCTTCCTCAGATCCTAGCTTCCTCTGGCATGAAACCTTCTTCATCATTCATGCTCCCACACGTCTGGTTCACACTTCTCCAGGGACCAGTGGACAGTAGGAGGCGTGGCCACTCTAGCAGACCTGTCAGGTTCATCAGACGGGCCACATTGTCACAGCAGTCAGATGACGTTTCTTAAGAAGGTTACAGAGACTCACCGGAACATGTCAAGGTAAAAAAGAACACACACAATTTACTTCATTTTGTGTTTTCTGTGTTATTTATAAAACCTTTTCACGACAGCTAGCCCTGCACCTCTCTGAATCATACTCCTGTTTATCAGTATAGTAACCTTTAACTCCATTTTATATTCAGTGTTTGTTCTGCCCTGTGAATGCTCTAAAATTCAAACATCTCCTCTATTTTATCATTTGATTTGAAAAAAGTCGATCCCTTATCTAAGCTAATAAAAGCAAGGAGAATTGAATCAGACGAATTGTTCACATACTATAGTGGGCTGAGATAAGGAACGTTAGCCTGTGAAAGCACCACAACCCGGCAGTGCTGGTATAAGCCGATGGCTATGCACTGTGGCGACCCTGCCCTGGATTAACGGTGTGAAGAAAATCCTTGTGTGAGCCTGAGCTGCCTGATTATTCCAATTTTGTGTTTGGAATATGAAGTGTAACCGCTGTTATCGCCAAGCTAGCAGGAAGCAGGGTTGATAGCAGTTCAGGTGTCAAGATGGTGCAAATAATGGCTAAGACAGTATGGTCAGGTAAAGCCTTCAGATCAAAGAACAGCAAGGCAGAAATGTCAAATGGAGCAAAATGTACGGATTTCAAATTAATTTAAAGTTGTTTACATTCAAAAAAGCCCCACAGCAATCTCTGATTACGCCCAGGCTGCATCCTTCTAATCGTATTTTTACTTGTCTGTATAGTAATGTCCATATGATTGCTCATTAAATCCCAAACATACGCTTTTGGAAGAGGCCATATAGAAATTATTTATACCAGCACAGAACATCTAATCAAAAGGTTTTTTCCTCTGTGAAACCAACCTACTATTATTGAATAATACAAATTCAAGCATGAACTTCCTGGTAATTGCAGCTATGTATACTCATGCCTCAGGAAGTCATAGTGGGAGACACTTCTAGCTTGATTGAAATGTTAGTTGATAGAAGTAGCAAGTTATTAGTGGAAGCTCTTCTGTTTCTCCCGTCTCATGTAAAGCTCCACTGGGTGTCTTGAAAAGCACTAAGTGTTATATATTACTACTATTATAAATAAAAGGTCCTATATTATGTCAAATTTACTCTTACTTGTTACTTACTTATTTACTCTGACCTTTAAGCCTCATTGTTACCTCATTAAAGTTGGTTTCCATTTAATTCACATTATTTGTCTGTCTACATCTCCAAACCTCAAAATGCTCTGTTCCACCTTGTGATGTCATGAAGTAGTAGTTTTCAAGTTTACAGCTACCTTTTACCTTTTCTTCAATAGAGATTGGCAATTCCAGGGCTAAAATTAGGCAAATGATTCTCGTGAAGGTGTATGGAGTTTAAAAACACAGTGGAGCATTTACTGTATTAACACATGATGACATCATGAGGTGGGACAAAGTGTTTTCCGTTTGAGAGAAAAACAGCCTAAATATGGAGGGTATGTGTGTGTTAAACATGTGCAAAGGAAATAAAACACAACTCCAAGTACGTTTTTGATGAGGAAACATAACTTAGATCAGAAACTTTAAATATGATTGTGGATAATCCCTCATTTAAAGGTGCATTGTGTAACTGTTTGGTGGGGGAGCATGTAATTGCTACGCCAGGAATGTTCCACAATGGTGCTATATACTGGTCTCCATGGTGATAGATAGGTTTAATACCATATTGTGGAAAACTAGGTAAATCAGTAACATCGCCATGGAAACAAGCAGAAAGGTAACATACACCTTTAAGAAATCTACATGCAAAAATGTTATAAATGTTAAGAATGAACTGTTACAATACACATTAAGTCTCCTAGTTGCTGGCCAGACTGTTGGCTCAAAACACAGCAATCTTTCTGTTCCAGGACATGAGGAAAAAATCTGAACACTTGAGTGAAGTGGTCCAAAAGACAGATCAAAAGTGAGATGAAAAGTCCGAAGTGTTCTGGAGGTGGAGGTGAAGAAAGCGTTGGTGTGGATTGATGAGAAGATGGGTGAACAGTGATGATTGAGGGTGCATGGAGAGCCAGTCTGACATTATCAGAACACTTTCCTCAGAGATGGTGTAGTGGCATTGGTCAGGTGAGGATGAGATGTGGAGAAAGATGCCGCTAGACTGAATCGCCGGAGGATCCTTGAAATCTGAAGTGGATTTGTAGAGAGGGGCGACGAGGAGAGCAAAATGGGGACAGATGGCTTTTAAACACCATCAATGCTGAGAGTCAGAACTCGTGTCCAACTGGAGTGTAGCAGCGCCCCCCGGCACCACTGTGGACAGAGCAGCCATCTGACTAGTCACCGAACCATAGTGGAGTAAACACGCCATTACTTTGAACCAGCAGATACCAGCACCTCGCTCCATCTTCCATTCAAAAGACAGCAAG
Source organism: Periophthalmus modestus (assembly GCA_019594935.1). NCBI lineage: Eukaryota > Metazoa > Chordata > Actinopteri > Gobiiformes > Gobiidae > Periophthalmus > Periophthalmus modestus. The sequence continues at coordinate 28,052,111 of JAIEZT010001390.1, read as the reverse complement.
AATCGTATAATACTTGCTCTGACATTCAATCCAACCAGCAGACTGAACACAGAGTCATACGTAGAAGTTGATGAAAAGCTAAAGAACTGGGGCATTCAGCCTATTGTTGATCTGCCACATACACAAACCTCAACGCTTTCTCCTGACTACTGCCACACAACAGGGTGGCTTTCTGTTGCCTTTGGAAATAATGATTGGCAATTACAGTAAACAGCAAAACCAGAACATAGGCCCTCACTTACAGTATAACACAGAAATACAGAGAACGTTGATACCTTTCATATTTTTTGGTAGTGCATTTTATTTTTGATGTTGACATTTTAGTTCCAATTGAGGCTTTGGATAATTTTCATTATACTACACTTTCAATAGTTTCACCTTTATTTAATGTTATTTTGTCTTATTAAAAACTAGAATGAGTTTCAATGATAACTTCCTCAACATAATAGAGACTTTTAATCAGTGCCATTTCACACAAAACAGTTGAATTTCTTTCTCTAAAGTCAGACCTCTGCACATGCTTTCACTGACAAAGCATTGGCAGTGGACCTCTCGATTAAAAACACAAAAAGCTGATCATTGATGATTAGACATGACAGAGTCTCAATCTTGATTAAAATATAATTAATTGCTCACCCCAACTACTGTGTTAAATTAAATCTGCAGACATATTCCCACATCACCATCAGAGTCCACAAGTACTGTAGGATTTAAGCTTTGATCACAGCTTGCAATGAATATATGAGTTTGACTGACCAGATAATAAATTATGAATAGACAAAATCTGAAAGGAATCAAACACTATTCCAAAGAAAGCAGGTGATATTTATTTATGCAGTTGTAGAAATCAATCTTTCTCGTGCATGTGTAATTGAGACGTGATGAAGGCTATTGCGTCTATTCCGTCTGTGTTATTCCCATACAGGGACGGCTAAAGTTGATCTCATTAACTTGTCCTTCATTCAAACTGCTAATTACTCAGCAGCGACGCACAATCCCAACCTTCACTGCACAATCGAGCCCAGAGACAGACAAAGAGAGAGAAAGAGGGGGGAGAGTCTACAACCAAAACTAATAGATTGAAGTGAAGGACAAACAGAAAACAAACTAGAAAGACGCGTGGAGGCTTCATCACTTCAAATCCTCTGACAAGTGTTTTTTTTTTTTTTTTTTTTGAGTTACCAGTCCATAACTTGATTTAGTAAGAATCTCATATTTGTAGATTTTTGATGATCTAAGGGCTATCTGAATAATTAAACGTAGCTGAATACTGCAGCAAACAATCCTGCAGATCAGAATAAACTTTATGTTGTATTTCCCTGAGTTATTTATAAAACCTTGTCGTGATATTGTGGCAAATACCCCTATCTCTACCCCTCCTCAATCATACCACTGTTTATCAGTACAGTGACCTCTACGCCATCTTATATTCAGTGTTTGTTCTGTCTATAGACTGTATAAAGAAGTGGACAAAGGGAATGTGCAGTGTTCGGCTCCAGTCAAATGAAGCTCATCGAGGCTTGCATTTATAGCGGCGAATTTGGAGCCGAGTTCTGTATTGGGAGTTCCGACCATGAGTATCATAGCAACCAAAGAGCCAAACTGGAGCGAGGCTGTTGAAGTTAATGCCCCTTCCTGCTGCCCACACTGCTGGCTTTAGCAGGGAGTGGGTGTTTAGCAGAACTGTCAATCAAACCTGTTGCTAATGCTAGAGGAAGCAACCATAACCAGGCACCTGCTTTGTCTGTTATTAATATTCATATCTCTGATTTACGGGCACAATAGCGGAAAGAGCAGATTAATATGAACATTTTTAAGACCAAAATGATCAGCCTGATAGCAGCAGTTTCGGAAAGGTTTTTCATAGAAAGCGAATTGGAGCCAGAGTCAGTGGAGCCGGAAGTGTGCTCATGCTCACTTCCTATTTGGAGCGTGGTGGCTAGCAGGTGAGCTATGTCCATTTATATACAGTCTATGATTCTGCCCCACGAACATTCTAAAAGTCAAGCATCTCCTCCGCTATTAGGTTATTTTGATTTGAAAAAGATGATCTAATATATGTAAGCTAATAAAAGCAAGGTGAATTGAATCAGTTGAGTTGTTCATATACATACAACTAATTGCATAACAGCGACACACAATCCTAACCTGCACAATCAAGTACAGAGACAGGCGGAGAGAGAGAGAGAGAGAGAGCGTGAGGGTCTAGTTTCAACCATAACGAATAGATTGAAGTGAAGGACAAGCAGAAAACAAACTAGAAGACGTGCAGAGGCTTCATCACTTCAAACCCTTTAAGTGTTTTGGGTTTTTTTTAGTTAACACTATATAAGCTGATTTTCTTCTCAACGGATTGGCTTCCAGTCAGAATCTCTTTGAAAAGCTATTTGTTCCCAGTGTCCCTAATAAAGGAATTAATGTTATGTTAATGACTTTTTCAGACCATTGCTGAACTGCTGATGGATCCGTCTGTACTTGAAAATGTCTTTCCCTCCACAACCCTGCCACATTGCTTATTTGTGTCACACTTTGTCAGGTAATTTATGAGAGGACATTAAGCCGTTAATACATTGGGTTACAAAAAAAGACGACAGTTTAATGGCACTGCATAGATGAGCAAACTTGCCATCAATAATGTGGCATAATGAAGCCTGCTGAAGGCCCACTGGGAAAGACACGGCCACTGACAGAGACTGGAAGCAAATGTTCTCTTCAAGTGAATTTGAGCCTATGGATGGATCATTTCATTCAACAGTGGAAAGTCACCTCCCATTATAATATAAAGCTTAAGAGAGGCTTTTCTGTTGTGTCTCCAGAATTCACCTGGCTTCTACTGTGATGCTGCAGGAGACAGAGAAGGGACACTTTTGTCCTGAGGGTTGTAGCTCACCTCAAACTGCCCTTACACTGGCTCTGATGACACTACCTGTTGAGCTGTACTGACCGTTTTGTTTGAGATTTTCTATTATTGTTCAATTGTACTGCTCAATGTGCTTAAATTACTCCTCTGGGATGAATAGAGATTTTGATTGATTGATGGTTGCCATAAAATTACGTTTTAGTTTTAAACTGCACTGTTATATGGATCTGGTTGGTTTTGAAGACTATTCCTAAGCAAGAACCTCCTATAGAACTTTTGAATAGATGAAGGTAGGGCTCAGCAATTAATCAAATTTGAATCGATGTCAAGATTCAGTCATGTCTAATCCTCAGTCTATCTTTGTTATGACAATGAAATCAGTACGTAAAGCCTTTTGTATTTTTTATTTTTTTTTTTAAAGACTAAGTAGAATTGAAAAGTAAGATCGATCAATCAAAAGATAAATAAATAATATACAATTTTAAAAGTCCTCCATTGTCAAAAATGGATCTTCTAAGACTATTCAAGCTGAAAAAAAACCCTTGCACCGTACACATAAACTGCACCATGAGGCAGTACTACACATAGTAATATCGAATACAAAAATATTGCCAACACAAAGTGAACAGAGACGGGGTGATGTAATTATGATGGCCTTGGTTCGAGATCATTGCCAGTGCCTCTCTGTACATCTGGCCGTCTCTCACCTTAAGTGTTTTTTGGACACATCTGAAAATGTACTCATTACTTTAACCTCCAAAATGTCTCCAGGGTCTCTTCTACCACCCTTTTTGTTGGTATCACTCCACAATATCTCTGTCTGTGTCTGGCCCTGGGCATCTGCCGTGAATGCAAATGACACTTAGCTTTTTGACTCTGCAACTCGGGTCAATGGCTACTTTATCATCGGTGCATCAAGTCGGCCAACCACTGTCTACTTCACATGCGGTCAATACAAGACCTAACCTTGAACAAAGTTCCATTAAAAGAGCAGCTTTTCTCTTTCAGGATACATATTTTTTTTGCAAAATCAAAAATCGCCTGCCATGCCAGGAAGATAACTTTTTCTGCAGACAATTGGCTTTAAGAGATTACCCATACAGTGCACAAATCCCTGGTATAGAACACAGAAGATTTCAGTGGATGGTGCCACAGTGCATATCATATAAATAGAGCTAGAGGAATGTAATCCTTGCTGAGAATGGGAGTATGTTCTTCGAAGACGGACTTAGTTATCTCTATTCAGCTGACAGGGCTTAGTCATCTCTTTTTGGATCATGGTCATTTACAGTGAAACAGAGCAGTGAATGGCTGTGTTACAGTACATAAGTATGAACAATGTAGAGTGGCTTTTCCATTGAATGTAAGCAAGACTCCAACACGTACTAACAAATATAAGTATAATCCTGCTTCAAGAAGTCTTTGTGCTGTAGGTATAGATAAATATGCTGTAGTCTTTCTTGCAAATATATCAGCCTCGAGCGCCTCGTCTTGTTTTTCAATGTCCAACATGGTCATTTATCAGAAGCACTAGCTGAGATGGATGCTACACTGTGGTGCTTCAATAAACAGCCTCTTGCTCAGCTATCGACAGCCACAGCTCAATTTCATTTAATGCTATGTTCTTGATTTTTTCTGTTGCATTGCAAATACACTGCTGTTGTTGTTTTTTTTTGAATGTCTTGATGTCTCAATCTCCACAAGACTCCACCTCCAATGGCTCCGCTTGACTGGAGGTGGCACACATTCATTAACCACTAATTAAAACCAATTAATGCAATAATGTGTGGCTTGATTAAGCAAAGTGCTATAGGCATTTCAAAACAAGAGATCCAATATCCAACACAAACAGACAGACCAGTGGCAGGTAATTAAATCCTGCCATGTTAAGTGAATATTGACATAGAACAGATCACTGATATATGAACTGAAATTAAAAACCATTTTGTCAGTGAAACTGCAAGAGAGGACAATGTGGTGGAAGTGATCCTGTGAGGGGTTATTAAACAAAAAAGAGGCTATGTATTTTGTTTTCTTTTGTTTTTAGTTCAGTATCATTCATGCTATAAGACCCCAAAGGAATTGCTACTACAGTATTTCGTTTTTCACTTCCAATAGCATTAAAATTGGTGGAGTGGTGGTGGGGTGAGGAGGGCGTGTTTGTGGCAGAGTGCTGCATCATTAACATGCACTGCCTAATAGTCTTCTCTGAAAAGTCTGAAAAGTACAAAATTGCAAATATGAAAAATTACAAAACTGATTTATCGACACGATTTCAGGAGACTGGGAACCAATTTAAGTGTTTAATTTTCAACAAAAAGGATGAGTGTGAAGGGCTAAACAGCTGTTGTGTGCTGTTATTTGAGAGGGATTGTTCAAATCAAATCACTTCTTCTTGTTCCAATTTAGCCAGTTCTTTATGGTCACATTGTGTTAAAAGTAAGTTCAGATTAAAGTCTAATTTGAGTAACAGGCTTCAGGGGCATGATGATGTCATTATCGTCAGCTGAAAGGTATCAATAGATCGCTGCTCCGAATAATGTCACAAAGCAATGTTGGCTACAAGCAAACAAGAAAACCTCCAAACATAAGAGCTTACAGTAGAGCAGAGAGGTTTGTGCTTGGATCACTACTCCCCCTGTCAACAGGCACAGCTGTCACTCTGTCAGACAGGACTAAGCTCCAGCATTCAACAAGAAGCACTCAGACAAATACCATGTCCATTCAGTCATCACGTCATGGTCAGGCTCAAACTACTCTGGAACATGTGGCCTATTGACCAGATCAATGAGAATCTACTTGTCCCGTGTTAGGGAGTGTGGGTAATATTATCCTGTTACAGCCGAAAACTCTTTAGTGTAGTTGTTATTTACAACAAGCACTGCAGAATGACTGCACAATAATTATCTTTTTACTTGACCTCTGCTTATCTCCATTATTTATTGCATTTAATTAAAATGCATTGGGCCATGTAATTGTTCAATCTGAAAAGCATGCAAATCAATACATCTGGGCTTTATGCTTTCCACCATCCAGTGACAAGTTGTGACGATCGTAAATGCAGTGCCATGTGTCCATGATTTACTGTAATGCATAAACTGTAATGAGTTTTCTACCACTGGATAAGTTTAGGGGTCAAGAATCATTTTCACCTGTAAAAGTTTCACAAACAAGGGCACTGCTAGATCCTATCAGTTTTTTCTTGATATATCACCGCCTCAGCCACCGACCCTTCTAACTCTAACTCAGATGTCTGCCTGAGTTAGAGGTCTGCCTTGGCTTGGATGAACTGTGGATGCTATCTATCTAAACTCTTTCACTTGGCAGAGTGGAGTCAACGGCTTTTCTTCATGAAGATTGCCAAGTTTTATGATATTTCTTTCCTTTATTTTTCTGATATGGACAGATCATGTGTGTCCCCCTGATTCGCTAATGCACCTGTCAGACAGAGATTCACCGGTGACCAGACTCACATCTTTGTAAAGTAGTGAAGTGTGTATTCTGGATCCCAGGCAACCATTTTGTGGAATATTTCACACAAGACAAATTTTCCATGAAGATATGAAGACCTTTCACCAAAATTCCCTTTTAAAACAAAGGGTATGTGGAAATAGCAGCTTGTAGAATTTTGTCTGGCCCAATGAGATTAAAACATATGGGAGATGGTAATGCTTTGCAAACAACCTACATGAATAAAGCATGAGCACAAGTACTTCTACCATTGCAATTCAAACTGAATCAATACCAAAGCAAACATGCACACTAAGCATCACATATGTGTCAAAATGGACAGTGATGTATACATATAGTGACAAGTGTGGGCTGAACTGCTACTCTATTTGAGTTATGTTTATTCTACTCAACAGGCCTTCATCAATAACTCATAGCACAGCATAGTTCACCTTGCTAGAAGTAACGTCCACGCCTCGAAGCCACATCCTGCAAAGTGTGAAACAATACAGTGGCTGCAAGACTTGTTAAAAATACATAACCCCAAGAGAAAGAGCACTAGCATATAAGAATTCTGAAGCAGGTGCGTTTGTCATTGCCATCTGCTTATAAATGCATGTATGCGTCTAGGAATATGTGTGTTTATATAGGAGAGCAGCGTGTGCACTGGAGCTAGTGCCAGTGTTTTACAACACACTATAGCCTGTGACACCTCAGGTACATCATATCAGCAAAAAGGCCAGATAACTGCACAGGTCCTGCCATGTTTCATGAATTGTGATGAGGTGGCCAACATGCTAGCAAAGGTAAACAAGGTGAGTGGTCTACAGGGACAGCAAGCTGGAGCAAACTGGAGAGAGCATAACCAATCTGTTCATTTTTAACAAATTCTTAAATTCTATATTATAATTGTAAAATGTTTGTCACACCAACCCGAACCAAACCAAACTTATTTTGCAATCCATCTCTTCCGTCTGTCATGCACAACCAACTTCACTGTATTAACCTTAATTCCAGGTATAAGTCTGAAGTAGAAGAAGAAAAAGTAGGAATGATATTATGCAGTGTAAATTATGGGACCGCACCTCTGTTCTGACAGATAACATTACTCAGTGATGCAGACCACTGAACCATCAATTTGTCCATCTGTTTCTTGCTCTGTATTATCTCTGTCTTTCACACCTCCTGTATGCAGCCCCCTCACACATCCTTCTCAACACTTCTCATTTCATCTGATTCGGCTCTCCTCTCCCTCAATCATCTAGTCTCTCGTTTCCTGCACCCTTTTTTACATCGTAATTAACTAAGGAAGAAATCAAGCTGAATATGCTGCTGCTATGCATGGGACTAATGAGACTGTATTATTCAGTTTGTATTTTTAAAATGCTGTTCAACTTTCTTTTCTTAAGTAAAACCGATCATCAACACCTGTTACTTCTAGTGTTATGGAAGTAAGAGAAGATTGTTTGTTCAAAGCTCTTTTCCCAGATGGGTTAGTAGTTTCTTAAAGTGGGAACACTGTTGTCACTAAAAGAGCACAACTGGCCAAAGAAACCTGACAAAACTTTGCAGACTTTTCCTAGAGCCAGCGGATGGTATTATCCCATGTCCACTCTCATATTCACCCTCATGTGCAGCCCCCTGCCATGGCCCTCAGATCTGCAGCCCACTAGCCCCTGGGTTCTCGTTAATCACACAGTGTCAACTCTTTAATAAGTCCTTGACGGGGTTTTACAGTGAACGACACTCTTTATCAAAGGTTTACACTACCTTTATGTCCTGACGAGTGATTGATCCCCACATGCAGCGCTGTGCCCTTCAGGCTGACTGACACAGCCAAAGCAGCAGAGGTACAGAGCATGGACATGTGTGATCCTCCACAGGCTGTGGATGGCTGCTGCTGTGCGCTGACACCAGGGGGCTGGAGCACGATGATGCATTCACTGATTTTTTCCCATTTCTCCTGCCGCCAACAAAGACTTGTGTCTCCAAATGCTAAACACGCCCATAATAAATGCTCAGTTTAAATTATGTTTCGACCTCGCCCACTTGTGCTTGCTAACAAAGCAGTCAGACCACTTAACAAATGAAGAAATTCCAGAGATCCCAGAGATTTCTTGGTGCATTACTTCAAATGTTGATGTATAAAGTGTCACCATAACTGACCTTGTGGGGTAAAATACCTCACATCAATATCTGTCACATTTTATTTTATTTATTTTTTTTTAAGATGTGCAGAAAGGCAGCACACTATCCCTATGTATCTGTATGTTGTATGTGATTCAGACTAAAGACAAAAACAAACATACATTAATATCTGAAAGGCTACTAAAAGACTGGAATAGCAAAAGAAATTCAGCAAACGCAAACACAGCCATCTTGCCGACTTTGACACAGTTAAATAAGAGCATTTAAATAGAGCATGAAGTAAGACCTTATTGTCAGGGTAGCTATAACTGATTTAACTGCCTAGAGCAAGAGCCATCATTGGTGTAATAAAAATAAATGAGATACTCCATTCCTCAGTGTAAAATGATGCAGACCCATAATGAATTTGTTATTGAAATATACATCAGTAATTAACTTGCCTAGATTTCCTTGGGACATGTAGAATAAAACACAGCCCTTTGGAAGATCAGCCAGTGGTAGTGATTATCAATAGCCTACTGCAAAACGACTTTTTACTAATGATGCTTTAATAGAAATAAGCATGTCTGAACAGCGGCAAAGTCACTAGAACAACACATATTGATAATATCTGAAATGATTTTTTTCTCAGGGATATTGTATAGATATTGGAGCAGAAAAGTGAGGTTAACACATGGATTCTTCAAGTTAAAGCTGGAACAGTTTAAAAGTTTTGGATCAAATTTAAACAGGAGAGAGAACAAAAGAAAGTGGCTCACTGTTCAAAGATGACTGCAGAATTCTAAAATGTCATTGAAAATGCAATAACTATCAAAGTATGATGTTATGATTTGATTGTTGTTTGAGGCCACATGTTTGTATGCAGAAAGCTTTGGGCACAGCTGCTGTCCTCTTTTTACCCTTTACAGACTATTATAAATAGACTATCAAGTTGAAGACGATCAACCAGAACACAAAGTCTGGCTATTCATTGAAATACAAATGGCTAAGGGTTCAGGAAGTGAAACATCCTCAAGGAATGTGGGACTTTTGTGCCTTTGGCTATATGGACACACGATGATAAATATTCAAGCTGAGAATGGACCATTCAAACTTTCTCCAAGTCCATTATGGACATGTGCCAGTGCACTGCCAGACAGTTTCTTTTAAACCATGGCAGGATGAAGAATGCCTCATTTATGCCTCTTTTTTTCTTGTCTTTTTTTCTTCTTTTTCACATCATAATGTCCTTATGAGAGAAGGAAATATATGGGTGTCTCACAATCCAGAGACTCACGAACCAGTGTAATAATGTAATGTCTTACCTTTAACATAAATTATAGGACTTTGTGTAAAGACTACTTTGGGGCTTTTCTCTTTATATTGTCTTGTGCATAATTTTCCTGCCACAAAGACTAGTTTAGCTGATGGGAAATACAATGGACCGTGGACCGTGTGATACTGGACTGCTCCAAGGACAGGGCAGCAGCAGCTGTTAATGTTCCACTGCTGAGTGAGAGAGAGGCTCACAATGAGACAGAGGGAAACAGATGCAGGCGGCTTCAATCAAACTTAAAATTCTGATTATTAAATTCAAAATTGGAATTAACTGTGAATGTAAAAATATTCTTCCACCCTTTATGATTATTACTACTATTACTACTACTACTACTATACTACTACTACTACTACTACTACACCTACACATTCTTAATGCAACAATTTGTCTACTGCATATCATGGTGGTGACTTTGTTCATTGTAGTTACTAATGATCAAGGCATGGTAAAGCAAGAGCTATGGGGACAGTTGATTGGAAATGTCTATATTTAGAATGTAACCTTGATTGAAACTCACTGTCTCCGCGGTGTTACCATGTGGTTCAGCCTTACAAGCCTCCCACTGTTCACATTTCCGTCAGCTCAAAAACCATCAATAACACATACATTTACAATATTCATGGTCATTACAAAAGGCAGGTATATCTCCCAGGGTGCTGATTGTCTCCTGACCCCATTAACACTTGTACTTGTCAACTCCTCACCCATTTCAACTTCAACTGTTTTTGACAGGGCCCATGACAGCAGAAAGTAAAAGCTAATTCTAAGCCCGCGGCATTTGTCAGGCACTAAAGATCAATAGTGGGCCGTCAGAGTTAGGCAAAAATAATGGCTATGGGAGATGGTTGATTGCTGATGATCAAACACGCAGTTAGCCGTCACACTGTTCCCTTTTGCTGCACTAATCTAAAGCTTGACCTGCGTGTCAGTTAGCTCATGTATGTAATAAATGTTCCTAAGATGGTGGCATGTCAAACGACTATCGTCCCTGGTGCCGTGGGCTGTCACAGTGGCACGTGTCAGCCACTTGATGTATGAGACACTTCTCCTCCGCTTTAATGCATTTAAATGGAGCTGTGAGTCCACCAGGCCCGGCCCAATTTCAGAACCAGTGGTAAAGGCTCAATCTCATCTACTGCCTTGGTGGACAGAGCGTACATAGGAAATGAAATTGAAAATCCGTCAGGCGAACCTGCACGTACACACCCTCAGATACACACATACAGCTGGCTTTCACTGTAACTTTTTCCTTCTCTTTCAGGGGTCATCTCTCACATTTTCAAAGTGTTATAATAATAAAGGCTATGTGATGAGCTGCCGTCTAATGCAGAGAGCTGATCCAAGAGAAAATAGATTGAGTGGAGTAATAGAACTACAGGCAAAGTAATGAGAGCAAAAAGAGCTCCTGCCTGCACCCAGTGTAAAGGTAATCTAACCTTGGATTTAATAACTTTCACTTTAAGCCCGCGATATGTGCCTTGAACAGGGAGCTGCCCTGTAGAGCATGTCAGTGATGGCTTCCTTTATCAAATGGAAGGGGAACCATTATTTTATGCACACATGGCTTTCGATGGACATTGTGAGAGTGAGTTCATTGAAGGCAAGAGGCGTTCTGAATGTTTCTCAAGTCTGTTATTATTTCTTATCCACTGTACTGTAAGTATACAGCATATTTCATAAACAGACCATTTCTAAAGTGCTGCACAGAGACAGAGTAAAAACACATAATAGTAAAAAAAAAACAAAAAACAATTAAACCTGAAACAATAAAACCAGCCAAATCAATGTTCTTAAACCGCTCAAGGCTAAAAAAAAAAAAGTGCAACTATTCCAAACCAAGACAAAACACAAGATACACTTCTGACCCAGACCAAATTTGATTCAATCTGCAGTTCATAATGAGCCAGGTTATTGTGAAAACATGAACTTTAGACACCGCTCCAGACTAAACATCCCAACATCCCTGCTCTGAGCCGATAACCACCAACAGACAGAGCAGTGGGCACACTCCCCAGACGCTCCACCACTGCCAGTGTGAGTGAGGCAGCGAGAACACAAGCTACTGTCCTCTCCAAACATCTGCCCTTCTAAATGAACCACAGACACTGAGGACCTGTACGCAGCAGACAAGGAGAGTGGGAGAGAGAGACATCAAGTGCTGCTGACATGCCTTTCTGGCTCACGGTACAGGCACAAATGTCGACAGAGTGCTCCCCGTTAGACCGCTGCACTTCGGTGATTGTTTCAATGGTTGGTTGACCCTTCCTCGGAATGCCAGGCCTGGAAGTGTAATTTGTGTTGTAGAGCAGGAGAAAGGAGGCCAAGGTGAGAGTTGCAGTGGTCCAGAAACATGGTTCAGAAATGCAAAACAAAGGCCACGGACATGCTATGGGGAAGGATATAAGAAAATTGTGTGCACAGTTTTAGAAATGTGTGAAGTAAAAGTCGAAAAGCAGGATTTTTGGATGGTGCGCATAAAAACACACACACACACAGTTGCTACAATACAATTCCAATTATTGTTCAGTGGTCCAGATAAAGAGATCACTGATTGGTCTGCTAATGAATTCGTATTAAAAACCTCATAAAAGCTGACTTTTGTATTTGATGTTCTTATTTCCTCCTTGCTCTGTTTGGGTTATAAACTTGTTCTAGAGTTGTTTTTCTTATATGTCCTTATTTATTCTTGTTTATTCTGCAGTTTTATTGGCATGGTCTGCTTATCAGTAATTGCTTTAATAATTGCTATTGTGTATATGAAGAACTTTCAGCGATTGTTTGTCATGACAGGGAGATTAGTGCAATGCTTTAAAAAGAAATGGTGTGTATTTTGTGGTGATGTAGCTGAAATGCAGGTCTGAAGCATTCAGCCAGGGAAGCTACATTTACCATTGGCATAGGCTCGCTAAATTATAGTTATTTTATATTATAGTTGAAATCACAGCCAAATTACATTCCATCATCATCTTTCAAAATTACTTTTCCTTTGACAACTAAACCAGCATTTGGTTAGCAGCACTGGCATAAAATCGTAACAGATGTTTTATTGAAGGTAAGTGGTAAAAGTTTATATGAGCTGTAAAATCAGGACTAACAGTGAAGAGTAAAGGTGTCAGTCTGGTTTATAGATATGGGGTCATGGCAAAGGCAAACATACTGGGGGCTACAGGGTTATTGAAAGGTTAAGCCCTGGGTTCTGTCATAAAAATACATCCAAGTGTGGCCATTCGTCATCAGAATGGCAGCCCGGGTTCATCCTGGCTCACAGAATTCTTATATTAAAGCCAACGTAATTATAAAGGCAGTAAAATGGAATATAATGCTCTCTCTTCTGGCAAGGTTATGTCTGTGGACTGAATGTAAACAGTGAGAGAGGTATTTTTTTTTTTATTTCTCTCTTATTCTGTCATTAAGTCTGAATAAAGAGAGCGAGGGAAGTGAGCAGCTCCTCCCAAGGCTAAGGCATCTCTGCTTGTTTACAAGACTTTCACTTGTAAATTTTGCTTATGATTTAGTTTAACCTTCGATGGAGTTTGACAGCACTTTTAAGTTTGAGCATTTTTTGGACATGAACTGTTTATACCTTTAAAACGACGTGACATTGGCATCTCGAAAAACAATGCACAGCTGAATGAATTAATCTAAAAAGACAAACATAAAAGGTTGTGATAAAAGAGGTATAAATAATGCAATATTGACAGATAAAAAATGTTTTATTCATTCACTCTTCCATCACTCCATAGTGTTAGTATTTTTCTTTAATTTCTTTTACGTTTAACTTTATCATTCATCCATTCATTAAAATACACATACTTTATTTTAGTTCCTTGATTTAGATATGTATTTGGGGGCACACATTTTAGTTAATATCTGTCTAAATGTACTTAAACTTTTCTTTTGAGTTGCCAGAGAAAAGACCCGAGCAGGAGGAGGGATGCCCTTAAAAGAACTTGGCATAGCCCAACTGGACCAAGACTAACACTATTAGGTTTATTTCTGGTAATTTAGTTGTACTAAAACTTGTTTCTTACACTTTTGTCCCTGCCTTTCTGTTTGGTCCACTACAACTTTTATGTGCTACAGAAAAGCTGGGATAAACTACAGTGACAAACTGTGTATTTTATTTGTATGTACTTGAAGCTCCTTTCGCCCCGCCCACTTTTACTTTTGACTGCTATTAACCCACACTTCTCGTTTCGGTTTCCAGTTAAGCAGGATTCATTTATTTGGAGAACTAAAATAAATAAAGTATTGATTTATGTAAAATGTTCAATATTCATGTGCACAAACAAATCAACAATGCAGCTTTTCTCTGTGTGGCTTAAAAATGACTTGTTTGTATAACTTATTTGCAGTTAAGATTGGTATCCCTATGCGAAATCCTGCAACCGGAATGATAATGTGGCAACTTCCAGAATAAAATGAACAAGATTTTTTTTTTAATGTAATGCATGGATCCAAAGATAAGAAAGGATAAAGAAGATAAGGATTTAGTGTGTTTGTGTGTGTCTGTGTGTGTAGAAAATCTATTTGAGTTCAAGGCCGTGATTGCCAGGTTGTTGTAATTATATGCCCGTGCCAGAGAACTAAGTAATGATAAGTTCAGATCTGCCACTAAGCCATTCATTTGTACTGATTCTGCCATAATCCTCCACATCGATCGCTGCCTAAACTGCTGTGAATACAATCATGGACCAACATTGTCCATCTGAGCACACTGCCTCTGAGCTGAGAGACGAGCAGCCTGTATAGACACTGACCAGAGCTGCAGTTATAGTGACCAATCAGTGTAGCCTTGTGTGCCTACCTCCCCCTGAGAACACAGTGAGCAACCCTGCGCTTCTTTAAACAGACCAAATTGAATTAAGACTTTCTGGCAGCGGCAACTGTGAAATTGAGTTGAAGTGTACCCGGAGGTTCAGAGTGAGATGGAGGATTTGAAGACCCAACAGGTCGGAGTGGGAATGAGCTTTGTCTGTGAGGGCAATTCTAACCCATGCTACCTGCAGAGGGCCATAAGAGGAAGTTGGAGCACGCTCAGTGGTGGCCGGAGTTTGTGTTTGCGTGTGGGTGTTCACATGGAGACAGCAGCACCACGGGGAAAATAACGTCAGTAAAGTGATATGCAAGCTATCCGGAAAGCATTCCCCCAGCAAAAAGGCTTAATCTGCTTCCTTTTTGCAGCTGCCTAAAAACACAGAATCAGTCTCAGCTGTTGAGGAAAACATAGAGGGCACGATAACGCACTCCTTCAGACTTGCTTTTTTCCTTCTATAGCAAACAAGCAGCCTATTCATGTGTCAGTCAACGCTAATGCAACCCGTTCGTTCAATTCAGCTTGTCTGTTTCACTCAAACTAAAGTAGGGCCGCACACAAATACACCGGCAGAAGCAAATGTCAAGACTGCAGCAGATGTATATGAATGCAGCAAACAATGCCTCACTTCAGCAGAGGACAGAGGGCTGAGAGCTCAAATTAATCATGGACTTGTAATGGTTATCTCATCAACTCAAACAGTGAAGATTGTGTTTGTATTGGAAATTGGTCCAGGTACTACAGTTCACCCCTTACCCTGACAGTCAAGAGTACATGCTTTTTCTATACTATACAAAGATGAATAACCAATCAGAGAAGTCCTTATCTGGCTACAAGGAAAAAAGAATGAAAGAAAAAACACACAAGACTAAATAAAACAATAGTGGGGTTCTGCAAAACCACTGGACAAAGCATGGTAACCACTGAGGTGAGAGAAGCTGTCTGTGTCTGGCCTGAGACGCGTGGGATGTGATGACCAGACTGTGACAATCTCTTTATTAAAATCAACAGAATTCAAGTCTGGATTCCAGGTAAGTTCACTTCTGGACATAAAAGAACCACAACTGGTCAGTCTTCACAATGTAGTCCTGACCAAGGTTTCAGTTAAGGGAGCAATGAATGATTCACATAATAATACATATTTTTGTCTTTTACTCACTGGCCTCTACATTGTTTCTACAAATTACAAAATTCCAGTTCATTTTTATTCAATTGATTGGCTTTATCCACTTTCAAGGCACTCCAAGGAACCACTCACCCATTCACACGCGCTCTCATACTTCAGTGTGTGTAGATACTGGGGGCAAGGTGGGTCAAGTCTCTTGACCAAGGACACAACGACAGCATTCATCTTTGAGAGCTTTGAGAATCATACCGCCAACCTGTGGGTCAGTGGACGAGTACTGTACCAACTGAGCTACTGTCGCCCATCATAGATTCAGTCTACACTGCAAAATGCCTTAGTCCAACATCTGCAACCCGTTTGACAATCACACACACTTTGAAGCTGTCGGCTACAATCTGTAAACCCACTACAAGCTTCAGACATTCCTCTCATCTGTCACCACTGTTTGATCCATTGATTTCCATTTATTCAAATGAACAGAGCAATGGTGTAGCCATCTATCGGACCCACCATCTAAATCATGTGTAGGAACATGCCCTGCTCTCACACAATGCCATCCATCACAGCGCTGCATTGCCTTCCACTGCAAATCACAACTGCTGTTACCAACGTCTTTCAAAGGCATACCTACTTCTATTTACAACAGAACACACTGGTTTCCTTCATCCACTTCCTTCACCTGACATACCCTTACTATTTCTCTATCACCTTTTGTTATATTTAGGTACAACAAAGCAGGGATGTTAGGGCTAGTTCCCATTGACCCCTGAGCAAGCTTTTCATCTTATCCACGCTGCTCAGCACTATCTCTCACGTGGACACTTTTTTCCAACCTTGATGCCAACTGTTTGGTTTATCAATCACGTTTCCTCATCCATTCTTCCCCCTGGTGTAGAGTGGGGAGTGTGCCATCAGTCACTGCTTGGCGCCTACGTTTTCAGCCCCTCTAACCCCTTCGCTGCGACGGCTAATTCCATCAGTCACCCCCCTCTCTCCCAGCCACTTCCATCTCACTGTTAATCCATTTAGCAGTCAGAACGTTTCCCGGTTCTTGTGGTGTGACCATGAGACCTGGCCATGGAAAGAAGAGAAAAGTAAAAGATTGTAATTAGCATTGAGAATGGTTGGTTGCAGGGCAGAAACATGTTGAACCCGGGCTAGCATCAATGAACGTCTGTGCAAGGCTGAAGCTGGAGGCGCAGTGTTTGTGAGCAGCTGAAAGCCTACGGCAAACTCTGGAAGCTTTGACCCCAGATCAGAGCCACAGCCTCCACAGACTCTTTAGTTACAGTTCTGCGGCTTTAGGTTCTGTTGACTTAAGAGTATGTTGTATGTAGTATGCTTAACATTTGGCATAACGTCACTTTTTAGCAACGTCTCTTGAATCTTGTCCTTTCATGCAGTTTTCATTATTTGTGTCTTTCTACTCTTTTACCCCAATGCCACTGTAACTGCCAGTGTTGGTCTGATAAATTATTAAAAAACTTTTAAATTAAATTACTTTCATTGAAGCTTTTTCCAGATACAGAAACAAACTGGAGCAGCTGGAAGTGAAATTGAGGGAATGACTACCTGGCATCATGTGAACCTATACATTAAATAAGTCCATGACATACATACATAGACAGTATGATACACATTGCGTTGTGTTTAAAGAAACCATACTTTCGTTCCACAGTTCCTCTTGCCATTACTGATGCTTGGCCTGGTATTCTTGAAAGTGCTTCAAATATAAAACATTAAGGAGTATCTCTCATAACCGCATTCTCAAATTCTTATCTTGCAGCAACCTTCCTTTGACACAAGGACTCACTTGTACAGTGTGTGCTGCTTTGCTCATGTGTAGGCCTGGGTATGATGTGTTGCCTAAAATGAGCTAATGAATGTTAGAGCAGAAGGGTGAGAGTTAGGTCTCTACTGTCTCCTCAACTCTAAGGTCTGTGTAAAGAAAGCACTCCGCGGGTCATAGGCTGAGGAAAAGAACTAGAAAATAATAATTGTACTGTAATTGTGCTGTGCTGATGAGCAGGGGAACAGAGAAAGAAGCTGGCTTTATTTCCTTCTTTCATTTGCTGAAATCATGCGTGAAGAGATGGAGTCATTTCCGTTGAAATGTTCTTTAATCTGGTCAGCAGATGTTTGTATCTTGTTTCAGATTTCCTTTAATTTCCTTCATAGCTTTCAATCATGAACAATCATTTTGTCATTGTTCTTTTTTCTCCTTTTTAACAGCCTGCGTGCTTTATTTCTGTGGAGTCTATTCCTTGAAATGTGATCAGTCCATTTTCTTGTTTAGTAAAAGGGAATATAGAGATTAAACCGTTTCCTCCTTCCTATGCATCAGTGTCACTCACTCTTTCAGCAGCTGCCCTATGTTTCACACATTATTTAACATCCGATTAGCCTGACTTTTCCCCATGCCAAGCAGCTTTTATGAGGTTTTTAATCATCTCGCCGGTGCGCCCTCTCGCCTGCTTCCTGCTCCGGCTCTTTATTTCTCTGTCAAACACTCCCCTCACCTCAGTTGTCCTTTGCAGACTGTTAAAAAAAAGGAATACGTACCTAGAGAGTGGTCCCAGTTTTGAACATTCTGCTTAGGGACCCAAAGTGGTGGCGTCCGCTGGGTGCTGGGACTGAGTCATTTCCATAACTTCAGTGGGAGGCTTTTCCGACTGGCCTGGAGGCTGCACCGTCCTCCCCCATGTCTCATACACTTCCACACATACCACTAGACACAGCCAAACAGACTCAAGCTGCTGCTCTAGGGACCCAAGTGCCCAAGGCTTGTCTCTGGTGCTCCGTCTCTCCCCCTGCTTCTCTTCATAAGCTCAATTTCCCCCTATGCCAGCATCGGCCTGACAGCATTCTGAAGAAAACCACAGCAGAGAAATGGCAAAGCAGCCTAAG
Source organism: Periophthalmus modestus (assembly GCA_019594935.1). NCBI lineage: Eukaryota > Metazoa > Chordata > Actinopteri > Gobiiformes > Gobiidae > Periophthalmus > Periophthalmus modestus. The sequence continues at coordinate 28,033,486 of JAIEZT010001390.1, read as the reverse complement.
GAAATGTAAAATGATTTGGAAAGTTAGAACGACAGAAGCAAGTTATTTTGTGGAAGTGTATCTTTTCATTCAGACAAACATAATCAAAGCCTGAGCTATTTTTCCTCTGTTCCAAGATTTCAGTTTCTCTGTATCCCCTGTATGTGTGATGCATTATTCCCGTCAGTGAGGATTCCCACGAGATAAAAGTCAGTAGGGACAGCTAAATTGGGAGGATGTTCCAAAAGAGGATATTTACCAAACCTCTAGCTTTAATCTTGTGCCCGTCCAAAAGAGTCATAATAAATAAAAAGCTTCCTTCACCTGTACCCACTTCCAGTTAAATCCCATTACTCATTGACAAAAGGGATTTCACAGGTCAGATGTTCAGCGCTTGGATCATTTCAAGGGTATCACCGTAGCACAGATGCATTTCACAAATACTAGGGTCAAATCAAATGTCTCCTCACATCCTCACAGCAGATTTAGATAAACAAACATAATGATTTTACAACAGCAAACTTCAATTTCTACTTTTGTAATCAATTTCACAGTAAAACAATGTGTGTGTTACTCTTGTAATCAAATTATGACAGTACTCTTACAGGAAAATTTGCGCTGCCTTCCACTTACCCTTTTAATCAAGTAAAATTACAACAATTAAGAATTAGGCTTGAAGGGCATTCATAAAACTCGGGATAAAATTGAAACTTTCAGGCAACAGATGTGACAGTTCGGTGTAGGGTGGGCCGCTGGCTGTCTGGAGTGATTCATTTTAGAAACTTGTGTCATTAACGGTAACCCGGATTTCAGCCACAAGGCACTAATACAACTTTCAGCCATACTACACCTTTGCAAATGAAGGTCAAGGCCTTGGCAGACACTTCACTTTTGTTTGGCAAGATTCCTTTGATTACGGCACGCATTCTCTGTGGCATTATTTTGATAAGCTTCTGCAATTTTTTTCCATCCAGTGTTGCAGTAATTTTTCACCAAGATCTTGCATTGATGTTGGTCGAGTCTGACTGCAGCGCAAAGCCTTCTCCAGCACATCCCAAAGATTCTCAATGGGGTTAAAGTCTGGACTCTGGTGGCCAATTCATGTGTGAAAATGATGCTCCCTGACCCACTCTTTCCCGATGAATCCTGGCATTGTCATCTTGGAATATGCCCGTGCCATCAGGAAGAAAAAAATCCATTGATGGAATAACCTGGTCATTCAGTATATTCAGGTAGTCAGCTGACCTCATTCTCTGAGCACAGGCTGTTGCTGAACGTAGGCCTGACCAACTGCAGCAATACCATACCTATTTGCTTAGTTAAATCCAGGTGGCAACTTTTTTTTGGCCAAGCAGTGTATAATATAATGTATACATAATATATTACTAAATTGAGCAGTATATTACTCGTTACAATCTCAGTTACTTGACATCTGATTATGCTTCGTGCTGTTCACATAAACATTTCACAGTACAGGTTCTGCCAAACTGTGCTCCCCCGTCAAGATATGCATCCCCTCACTACTGTGCATGCACAAAGCATTGAAGATATTTTCCAATCTGGGCTCCTCTTCTGTGAAAACTCTCAGTAAGTGTTGCTTCTTAGAAAATAACACTTGTAATTATGTTTGCGAAAAAAAACACCCGCAATAATGTACAGCCTTTGTTGCAGTCGAGTCTTGCTATATTACTCTATGTTCTTTTATTACTTCATTTGCCAGTATAAATTTTCACTTGAAGAGACAGTACAAACATACAACTTTATACATATTAAATAATAAAAGACAAGCATTGATTTGTGCTGCAAAGAGGATACTCAAGATTGTTCAACATGAGAAATGAGAGAATTGGTACATGTCCAATTGTCTTTTTATGACAAAGTATCATGCTCGGTATACAGTCCATGATACTAACTAATACTTAAAGCTAGTCAACAAATTATATTCCTTTTACAAATCCTACATAAGTCATGTTCATTACACATACAGATAATAGCATTAAGGTTACATTACTAAGACATTTTTAAAACTAATTTGATGATAACACATACTGCAACTTGTATGTTGGGCAATGATTGATTCTTGTGACGTTGGCTGAAAATCCACAGACCATTCATGTAGTTAGCTGATGATCGCAGTTACAAGTGTTATTTTATAAGAAGCAACACTTACCAAGAGCGTTTTCATAGAAGAGGAGCTCAAATGGTTGTTGGAGCCTTCTGCTCAATAAAAGTCCATTTGATTATTTTACTTAGATAAATCTTAAATATATGTAAGTTTAAATGGGCATACACCACTCTATATACCAATGCTATCAGAACTATCATAGTATGTACAAAAGTCTGCCTGAATCTGAAGTTGTACAAGTCAATTAAGATTTCAGCTACAACTACAAACAGCTAGGGACAGAAATTACATTGTTACTGCCTGTGTTATCTTTCTCTTTCACCATTAAACCCCCAGAATAAACCAGTTTTTCAAAATATGCCATCTGATGAAGAAATACTAAAACATCCAGAACATGCTGAAACTATGCCCCCTCTGGAGTGACCCCAAGGTGTTTCCCGGCCCTGGAGGAGCTGGAGGAAGTGTCCGGGGTGAGGTAAGTCTGGGAGTCCCTGGCCCCAGATAAGCGGAAGAAGATGGATGGATGATTTAAAAAAAAAATGGCCCTATATATCCACTTAAAAATATTGGCAGACCTCAGGGCAGCCATTGCTCTAAACTTTTAAAAATTATCATCATCGACCATGGCACAGTGACTGTTTCACAGCAAGAAGGGGGTCAATTCTCCCTGTGTCTAGGTTGGTTATTCCAGGCACTCCCATTTCTCCCAAACAACAATGAATCCTTAACACTAAACCCCACCTGCAGCCAATCATCAATAAGTGCTAGTGCAGACTCCACACTGAGAATGTGAAAACCCTGTATGTGTTTATATATGCAGGTTAAGGCACTAGAAACCCAGGTTCAGTTGTGACTGTAAAACCTTTTTGATACAGTAAGAATGCACGCTACTTGAGGTTCTTTTAAGATGTCAGCTCAAATAAAAAAACATTTTAATTAAGACTATAGGCTGAAAGGGCACTCTACAACCCCAAACCAGCCAAGTGAACGGCACAACTCCTTTGAATGTGGCTACTTATCACCAGAGCACACAGGAGCCAGGTGAGCAGAAAAGGGCAGCCTGGAGGAGGAGCTGAATACTGTGTGCTGGGCTGAGTTAATCTGCCTCCCTCTTTTTGTGTTATATCCACACATACACACACACACACACACACACACACACACACACACACACACACACACACACACACACCACACAATAACACACACCAGTCACAAGCTCAACCTGCTTCCAAGTTGTCGTCTATTGCCACCAACCCAAAGCCAAACCTTAATTCCCTCCAAATCACAACTACAAAGCCCAATCTCTGCACCTAGAGAGAGATCCAGCAGGATAAAAAAGATTGCCTCAGACCATTCTTTCTCCACTCACACCTCTCTTACATCAGCAGACAACCACAGAAAAATACAGAAAAATAAGCCACCCACTCATTCCAGGTTTTTGTTTGTCATATTTCATATATTTCCAGATTTTCAAGGCTTTATTAAAAATGTCATTACAGTGGATAGTGAGTAAAGAAAAATAAGACAGAATTTTACACACGTGACCTCTTTATGTTTAGAGCTTGTCACGACTGTTGTTTACCACGCTGTAGTCAGAGAAATAGTATAGTATTCTGAATGCAGTCAGACTTGAACTGAAACTGTCCCATTTGACTGCATATTTAACAAGACAATAAATACACCAATGAAGGAATACACCAATGATTCCAATTGTAACACAGAAATGACTCAATTGCAACAGACCCACAATGTTAATCAGACATTTTGTGGTTTGAAGGCCTGTAACTGATGTGACTTTAAATATAAAGTCAGGAGTTTCTTCAGAACTTTGTTTTTTTCTTGATATGCATCATAAACTGTATATATGGATTGGCTTTTTGACTGTTCTGATACTCACAGTCGCAATTCTAAATATGGAACTCAATGAGCTTCATTTAACTGAAGCTGAACACCATCACACTCACTTAGTCCACTTCTTTATACAGTCTATGATATGCACACACACTAGAATGAGAATAATCGTAATGGCGACATTATAAAGTCAACAAAGGACTCCCTATTACAAAAACATTTGCAAACTATAAGTGGAATTTGTGACTACAAAGCTACAATTTCCTTAACCACTTCTCGAAAACATATGCGCTTTGTGAACTGGAAAAGTAGCAGCTTAATGCCTAAAGACCCGGCCACAGCTCAGTGCTTTCATTTCTACAGAGTGCTACAGAGCCACATCTTTGAAGAATGAAGAACTCCAGGGGAGAGGTGACATAAATGCTGATTTTCCTGAAAGCTATACTGTGTTCTTTTGGATAGGTTCATAGGAGTATAAAGGTAGCACTGAAGCATTAAGTATTCGTAATTTTTATTTGTATTTTTTAACCAGAATACTATTGCCAAATCAATACTTGGATTTGCCTGCTGTTCTAAAAGTCAAGCATATTAATAAAAATGACTATTCCATATTGCATATTGCATATTATAACTGATATCTACATTAGGTTGAGTAATGCTCTTGAACCACTTAAAGGTATTGTGTCCATTTCCAACAACCTTGCTCATGTTCACTTAGTCTATTCTTGTCTTGTGAATGCTACATTTTTTACTCTGACACTCTCTGCAGTATATCAAATGCAGCGGGCATATTAAACAGTAGGAGCACAGATTGGATGACAGTGAGTCACAAGTTGAAAGGGGTGAAGGGATAGATGGGAATAAAATACAGGTAGTAGCTTTAGAGACCGTGATTTGTCATTCTCCTCAGCGGGCCTGGCCAACACTCTCCCCAGATAAATATTCATGACAAGTGGAAAGACTTGTTCACTTTGGTCCTCCCACCACCAGGAGAGCCGGGCCAAATCTCCACCTGAGAAATGATTCTGTCAGGAGCCATTTTAAAGTTACTACTCAGCCAGCCTGTCCAGCAGAAGAGAGCACATCAGCGGTGTCACCAGCCCCTTCCCTACTCCGAGCATCACCTTAGGACCACCATCATTACCTCCAGACTGCCTTTGTCTGTCTTACTCCTCATTCCGGCCCACACATTCTGCATCTCTGACTAGGTTTGTCAAAAGTATCGAAAATCATTGGTGATCAATCCACTGACTTACAGGTTGGTGGTGCGATTCCAGCTCCCACACATGAATGCTGTTGCTGTGTCCTTGGAGAAGACAGAAGACAAAAGAGCTATATAAAAAGGTGACTATGGAATGTACCTGGACCACTGAGGGATTACATAAATATAAGGCCATAGGAAGTTGTATTCTATCGTCTAAATAAAGACTTTTTTTTATCATCATTGTGGTATCACAAGCGGCCAAAATGGGCTTCCTCCACAGGGTGGCTGGGCACACCCTTAGAGATAGGGTGAGGAGCTCAGTCACACGGGAGGAGCTCAGGGTAAAGCCGCTGCTCCTCCACGTTGAGAGGAGCAAGCTGAGGTGGCTCAGGTATCTGTTTAGGATGCCTCCTGGACGCCTCCCTGGGGAGGTGTTCTGGGCATGTCCCATCGGGAGGAGGCCCCGGGAAAGACTCAGGACATGCTGGAGGGACTATGTCTCTTGGCTGGCCTGGGAATAACTTAGGAGGAGCTGGAGGACGTGTCTGGGGTGAGGGAAGTCTGGGAATCGCTGCTCAGACTACTGCCCTTGCGACCTGGTCCTGGATAAGCAGAAGAAAATCGATGGATGGCATTGTGGCATTGGAATTGGTATTGAGTATTGTCTTTCTTCAGTATTGAGATTCTCTAACCATAGTGCTGTTCACCAATATTAGTTCAGTTCAGTGTTATCTATCAGAGCTCGTAATTACAAACAACAAATGTAATTGATTAATTGTATGTATTCATTCTCGCATTTTCTTTTCAAGGAACAGCAGACAATAAAAAACATGAACAAAACATGAGCCATGAAAAAAGATGGTCATAGTCACATTTTTATACAGCGCTTTTCCATCTTCAAGGCACTTTACATCAAGGAACCACTCACCCATTCACCCACACACGCAGAAACTGAGGGCGAGGTGGGTTAAGTGTCTTGCCCAAGGACAGAACGACGGTATTCATCTGTGGGAGCTGGAATCGCATCGCCATTCTGTGGGTCAGTGGATCTTAAGTGTCAAACTTGTGATCAGTGGACGATCACTCCAACTACCAACGGAGCTACTGTAAGTTCATTCTTTCTTCTTGGTCTAAATGTTTTTCCGAAACTTTTCAATGCAAGTTTTGAACAGTAATATAAAAAGTTATTGAGAGATCATCCAAGAGCTGCAGATTTGAAATGCTCTGACCTACGAAACCCACAGATAGATAGAGGAAAGAATTGAGTTAATTTGCTGTGGTATGATATCGGAATTTTTTGAATCAAAAATGTATTAAGAAACCAACCAGTGATTTTTTCAAGTCGGAGGGTTGTTCAAGTGGTTTTGAAAAAAGTATTGTGTTATAAAAAGGCTTTAGACAGTAATCAACAACACATTCTCATCACATTCACACTGCAGCATGAACAAGATCAAGAAATACTATGAGTTAATTTTATATCTGAAGAATCTATTTTTTGGAATGACACGCACTACAAATCTCTAGTTACTACTTCCATATTTCTACAATTCTACAGCTGCAGATTAACAAGTTTGCGTCTTTGGAAAGAGGGTCATTTGTTTTCTTGTTATCTGAAATGTGTGTGGTTTGTCTGCACAGCTAAACTTGGGGTTTGATGGTTAAGTGAAATCCATTTTGTTCTTATCTAAACTCCAATATGCACCGCTTGCTTCAATAAGAATTCTATACATTAGAGACCATACCACCTCAGTGCACATCTCGAGTAGGCCTATGGACATTTATGTGGGCAGCAAGAACAACACATACTATATGGAGGTCATATGTAACCGTGCTTGGCAGTGATGGGCATGTCTTGTAAACCATTGCAGTGATTCTTCTCTTGGCTTCTAGAAGGTCTCTATGGGGGCAATTAAGCTGATGCTGGATCCAGATGAACACGCACACACATGCAATGACTGACAAAGAACCCAAATAGCAGTTCAAAATAGTCCACTGCCTGAAGTAACTTACAAAATCCAATGTTAATTGTACATCCATGAATGTACATGCCCCTGTCAACAATAAACACCCTACTTCACTTAAAGCTTATTAACAGAACTATTGTTTCAACTGTTCAAATTGAAAACAAAGTGTAGAATTGACAGTTTACCCTTAAAGGTGTACTATGTAACTTTTCTAGCCACCTGCACTTGCATTTATTAAATTGCATTCATTTTTATACTTTAGAGCAGACACAGGCCCATGAACTTTAATGAAAAGTTGACTCCGCTTTTCTGCATTTGAACACACTTGTGTATTGCATCATTTAAGCATTTAAAACTAAGTGCTGTATTGGACGACTGATGTTTTGGAAACAAACGTGTGTGTGTGTAAGAAGAGGCAGTGGAGCCATGGTGCCTGTGACCGCAGTATAGGAGTGGGTCAGATGTGTGTCCAGCAATCAATTCATAATAAGACACAGTGAAGCTGTGGGGATCGTCTATCAGAGACAGCGCCAGTGCACTCCAGCGCACGTGGATGAGCGCGCACGTGGATGAGCGCGCACGTGGATGAGCGTGCACGTGGATGAGCATGCACATGCACATCTTTATTCTTCTCTAATGATTGCAACAGTTTGTTAAATTATGACACACAAATAAACTGTATGTTTCACACACTTGTGATTAGATGCACAGTTCAAAAAGATTTTCTGTTCTTTTCTGAGGAAATAAAGTCAAAATGAGCAGTGTCTCTGAAAATACGGCCTACACCAGCTTTAAACTTTGTGTGGAGATGCACAATGTTTTTTATAACTACCACCTTTGACGCAGGGACCTGCATATGCACATTTCTGACCTTGCTTTGTGCGTACGGAGGCTTTATATATAAGGCCCCTGATCTGCAACTAAGTCTGGTGTTTTCACATCCTGGTTTCTGAATATATAGAAAATTATCCATACTGTGGAACATTACAGGTAAAAGCAATAACATGTCCATGGAAAGCAGATTATAAATACTCTACTACGAATGTTAAATTGTGCCCTTAAAACACACATAGAAACAGAAAAAAATAAAATGAAGAGCTGTATTTCAGTCCACCACTTCCATTAGCAATTTAAAAATCAATTTAAGCTTTTAATTGCTCCTGGATCCCCTTGCGAACTAAAATAGTGATAACAGTGCCTAACATTTGCCAAGCTTACACTCAGCTAATATAACTTTCTCACTTTGCCCATATTATTTGAATATTTGCTCTCCCACACAGTCATTATCATTTCTTTGCCAACTAAGTTAGGAACCATTCCAACTCTTGTGAAGAAGCACATTCCACCCACCCAAAAATTCTCTTTACTGTTATGACAGATATATGTGCGGCTTTGAAAATGAGGGCTATCAAGAGGCACCTGTGGAGAAATCAAGCACTTGACATCTGCATTAGCTCATCCAAGAGTGCTTTCCTTTGTGTATGTGTTAAATAAATGACTGTTTGTGGTAAACGTGGCACCTTTACTATTAAGAGCAAGATGGCTTTCACAACACCAGCTCTGTGCTCAAGGATGATTGTATAATGGTTGTGGAAAAGGAAATGTTTAGATGAAAAGTCAAACAAGCCCTCAAAGGCACTGGCGTATATTTAAACAGGCTCTCAGACAGGTGCAACTCACAATAGTGCAAGTGTTGATATCAAGTCCTCCATCTGACCTAGTTGTAGTTGCTCAATTTGTCAAGGAGAATGCTCGAATTTTATTTTTCAAATAACACATCTAAACTAGGGAGTAGCCCTTTATACGAGATGGTTAATGAAAAATAAAATCTGATCTCTGAACGAGATCGCTAACATGCATAAACACAGAACAGAACAGATAGGCGGGGTCGCTATCACGATCTCTCAAACTGTACAAAAACAGTCGGAGGCATTTAACTGTAGTAGGCAAGAAACAGTCCAAAAATAAAGATGTTTACTCATTTTAAATCTGCAAATTATGGTCCCTTATGTGAAAATTTGTTTAGATAAAATGTGTAAATTCAGATATTCATTAGCGATTTGCTGCTGCCAAGAATATTTTAATTGATGCCTCACTAATGTCTTGGCTTTTAGTTCTCAAGCTAAAAGCAATTACTAAAGTGTTAAATTCAATCTTTTTATGCTTTTTATATGTCCCCATCTGCAGTAACGTTTAATAGGAAGATAGCAAAGTGAGTCAGACAACCATTATTTCTAAATGTAATTAACTTCTACCAAACAATGGCCGGATTTTACTTGAAAAGTTTCAAGTTGTGTGTGTGTTTTTGGGGGCTATGGAAATGGGGACATTACAGGTGTGTGTGTGTGTGTGTGCGTGCATGCGTGCGAGTGTGTGTTGGACGTGAGGCACACAGAAGCACAGCCAGAACAGGCTCAGACAGACTGTCATAAATCATGGAATAGAGCTATGTTAATTTCACTGTTCATGTCAGCGGTTGGTATATCTGTGTGCAGTTCTAAATTAATGTGCATGTTCTTGTTCTAGATTCTCGCTTAAATTCGCCACCATTGCAGAACCAACAGCTGATGCATGAGCTAATATTGGTGTTTGTTTTTATATTGCACATTGTTGACTCAACATTCAACACAATGCAGGTCAGCTATTTTTAAGTGGTTTGTTAAAATACATGATCAGAACTCAGTCGCTCCATTGCAGAAAACACGTGGTAACAGACAATGTATGTGAAGTCCAATGTTAAAACACATGGCATATCAAGAGAGATTGGGGATCAAACTCCACCCTTTACAATACCTACTGAGCATGTCTCAACCCTTTAATTACGCATTACTTTTCAAGAGGACTAATCAGGGTATACCTAGTTGAGAAAAGTTCCAATCTCTAGGAGTAGCTGTTTTTCTTTAGTGTCAGGGATCCAGATTGCAACCACCTTGGGCTCACTTTCACCTAAAATTTTGCCCGCTGTGACTTAAAAATTCCTTGTTGCACCATTACACCAGACAGATCCTCATCACATCCCTCTCATGCGTCCTTTTTCGTCATTAGAAACGTGGATTAAAGATTATAGAACACACTTAAATGATTGCTTTAACTGACAAGTAAACAAAAAGCGTTAATTCACTCACTCTCCAGTCTTGCCTCACTTCTGGCCAGACCGTCAGTCAGTCTGAGATGCCGAGGCCGATGCATTCAGGTCCCCCTCTGGTGCACACACCTAAACGCACCACAGAGCTCATAAGTTTGGCTTTTTTCACCTGTTTGTGAATGAGACACTGTGTTTACCTTTAAAGAGAAGCACTGAACCTGCAGATCCACCACACTGTGTTAAGTTACTCAAACGAGGCTGCTAATGCGCAAGGTGAAAAAGAAAATAAAACTAGACCGCAAGAGATGTCAAAGATCAACTACTGAAATTGAAAGTAAGAGGTCTCACTCTGCATATGCTATAGGGATCCTTGCAAGCACTCTGACTAGTTTTTGCAGTAGCTATTTATTTAATAGCTTATCAATTAAATGTATAGGCTACTAACTCAGTCTGTTTTAACTTAAAAGAAAATGTAAATTCATTAATGTTATTTGATCAAATAAACAGCTTTGATAAAAAAAAAATAGTAATTCTTTAAATGCTTAGTTCATATTACACACCTTAAAGAAAACAAATAGGGTAAAAGAACCAACCAAGTAATTTGTTTAACCCTTATTGTGCCCTTAAACGTAAGATTTTGGTTCATTCCAATCATGTCCATCATACTGGTGCACCCAACTGAGTTTGGAGTCCTAGATGTGCGCTTTATCACATTACATTAAGAAAAAAATGTTGGATTTCCAGCTAAGTACTCTCCACCGCATTAGATAACCTGAAAAGGACACACTCTCTCCCTCTCTTCCTCTTCTGGCTCTATTACAAATAATTATCTGAATCGATCTCTGGCTGGCTCTCCCAGTGTTGTAAGAGGATCGTGTTCTGTCTGCATGTGCTGTCAGCTGTCTCTTCAGTGTTCAGATGTACACATCCCAGGTCGTCGCAGAACATCAGACTCCTACCTCAGTATTGTTCTATACTTCTTGTATCTGTTCTTCACCACAGAGCATGTCTCCAGGCCAAAGCTATGAGGAAAAGGTGTCAAAAGTCCCTGTTTGTAGCAGGTCAACCCCAGGAATGGCGAGAGCCGGGATAAGTGGCCACCTCGTGTGACTTTTGCTGCCCGGTAAAAAAAAAAAACAAGCTGTCACTACTGGGTCCAGTGCAGCGTAAAATTGTCTCCAGTAAAGCGTGCAAGGTAGGCAGGAAGATGTGACAGTGAAGACATGCAATCCTAATGAAAATCAAATCCAGCCAGCTCTGTCCACCGAGGATCTATGTGGCAGGAAGCCTATAGGAACCGCCTATAGCTGATAAAGGAGGCGCAGATCAGGTAGAAGCCAGTGCTGTACTCTCTAAAGGAAAGTTTGCCTCTTGACAGAAGGTGTATTACATTAGGATGTGGACATAACTGAAATATTAAGGTTCCTGATGAGTGATGTTACTAGAGTCATGTATTTTCTACAAATGTGTGCAAAAAAACATTGTGTATTTTAAAAGTTTAAGTCTCATGAAATGTCAGACATCAGTTTACATCAGTGGTCATCATTATGCACAAGGTAGCAGAACATATTGGAGTGAGGCTACATAACTCATGCTACACCGCAGGCATTTCTTAATGCTAAAGCAATTAAAGCAAAGTAAAGTCATTTCAATATTAGTGAAAACTTTGAATCTGCAACATTTAGCTAATGACAGCAGCTAAACATTTGTCTAAGCTAGTCACAGCTTACTTACATGAGGGGGTGGATACTGCATCTCCATGGAAATTAGGAGACCTTACCCAAAGCCACAACCTCATCTTTACCTTCATTACTGCTGCCTCAGCCTCCCAGGAGGAACCCAGTACACCAACGTACCAGCAGCCCTTATAAGTGCTAGCAAACGACTACTCAAGCACTTACCCTAATGGGATGTGAGCACTGTAGCCTTAAACTCTATGTTTTAATTACCTCAGATTTGCAGGGCAAATTCATACCAAAGCCACGTGGAGAGAAATAGTAAGTGATCACTAGATAAAAGTCTTTGCCAAGTTACAAAAGATCGTTTCACACTTGAACAAAATGATATTTAAAGCCCCAACAGTAATCACAGGGATCTCAGAGGTCTGTCAGAGAAGAGGATTATTTTAAAAACATAACGCAGTTTGATCAGAGATATTTGTGTCTGAACTTTAAAATGCTTCACAAGTGTCTTTCAAAACACAACAATGATTCATTGCTGCCACACACTATTTGTATACCTGCATGTCTCTTAATGGCTATAGCTCTTCTCTCAAGTAGGGTCTTTGTGTGCTGCACTCCTACACTCCAACAATGGCTGAAGCAGCTCCATGCATCTTTTCATATTATTCAATACAACCTCTACAGTCTGAACTTTGTCGTATTCCAGCGAAAAATGCACACAAAGCTTATCTTTTAAATACCTTTCCTAGTATAAAAAAAACAGCCAACATGCATTTATATATATGTATGTGTGTATGTGTATATATATATATATATATATATATATATATATATATATATATATATATATATATATATACACACATACATATATATATATATATATATATACATATATATATACATACATACATACATACATACATATTGAGCAGCTAGTTGTAATCTCATTAATTTCATTGGGGGTGACATTAGCTCAGTTGGTAGAGTGATAGAGCGACATCCACAGTTTGTCTGTGCGATTCTAACTCCCACAGATGAATGCTGTCATTGTGTCCTTGGGCAAGACACTTAACCCACCACAACCCCAGTGTCTGTGTATACACTGTATATACATCCTTGAAGGTAGAAAAGCACTTCATAAAAATGCGACCACTTGAAGTCTACAGGAATATGGTGAGATCATCTTTGACATATGTTTGGTGCTGAGAAATAGGTGGGAGGCAGCGCTGAAGGTGAAGAGGGTGACTAGGATTAGAACTGAACACATCACAGGGACACAGAGATGGTTTGGAGATAAAGTCAGGGAATCAAGATTGGATTGTACTTTGAAAGTGTACAGAGGAGTATAGCAAAGACTATATTGGTGAGACATGCCTTCTGCAAGTGTGAGGAAACAGATGGCACTTTACTCTGAAATGAAACTGTGTTCAAAGAAAAGAAGATAAGCTTAATGGATTGGTTATTAAATTAGACAAAGCAATTTAAAAACATTAAAGCTCCAGCAACTTGTGACAAAACATTATTTTGCACATTTAAAAACCTCTTTCTTTAAAGTCCATAATTTACTCAGATGCTAGTTTGAAATTCATCATAGTAAATACATTTGGGGTTGATCTAACTAGTGCATGAACACGGGCATTACCAATCAGCAGCATCCGATCTAACCTCATTATTTATTTAAGTAGCTCAGGTCTTGGGCTAGTGTGCAGGAGTCTGACACAAACCCTTGAACAGCGGGCGGTGGCAAAGAGACCCGGGTGAATTGGCAGCTCAGTCAGCAGCGGGAAAACTGTGCTTGGTTTGTGAATGCTGACATCCAACGGCATAAGTGTAATTGCCTCGTAGCAACTTGACTTGTATAGGAATCAGTATATGCTCCCACCTGACAGAAAGGTACAAAGGTCTAGCTCACTCAAGTGCCACAAAACACCTTTGGAAAACACATTTGGAGAAAAGGGTTGCCAGAGATGGACGTTAAAACAAAGCTATATAGAGACACAAACACAGCTCCAAATTAAGTGAACGGCAATTATCACTGACAGTGCTACAAAACAGTCTGGCACTTTGTCTCCATCTAGGCAGCAGGTGGAGGATAACAGGGCAGACAATGGAGACTTGATCAGATCACTTGTACAAGGGGAAAGCAGTTTAGTGGGTACGGGAAGGAGCTCAAGACTGCATTTTGTAGTCAGTTTATATCTTGTTATCTTTATTTGCATTTCTTAGATAAAGAAATGCCCTGTAACTTTTTATCTTAGTACCATATTTTTTTATTAGCCTGGGCAGCTAAGACTACACCAAGCCAATAAGGGCTGGATATGAAGAAAAATCTATATATTTTTTTTTCTCATATTGATCTATTTCATTGTGGGTTTATTGACAGAGGACTCGCTCTACCTCCCAGTTAAAAATATCCAAGCAGATCATAAGGTTAATGTACAAAAGACTGTATATGGACCTCAGTTAAAATGCATTCATATTCATATATTCAACATATACACTAACTGGCACTATCTGAGAATTTAAAGGGTTGATGATATGTATTGATATGTGTAACACTTTTTTTTTTACTCTCAGCCCCAGTGGTGGAAGGTTACAGTACAAGTACAAGTAGTAAAGTACATATACCTAAAAATTCTACTTAAGTACGTTTTACAGTGGATATTTTGTACTTTTACGTCACTACATTTGGTAGCAGATATCTATACTTTCTACTCTACTACATTTTTAACTGTATTGAAAAGTAAAAAGTACTTGTCATATCATTTCAAGGGTTATTTTTTACCATGTCCCTGGTAACATCCTACTAAGTTTTTGAGTTCAAGTTTCATCTTTGAGCAAACAAAAATAAATACACAAAATTCATAAGAAAAATTAAGAAATTGATTCATATTTGTATACTGGTGACCAAAATATGTATCATTTTTAATCAATATCACTACAACATAAATTAACAACACTTGTGCAAAATACTTTTACTTTTTACTCTTAAAGTACATTTTTAAAAAGGTACTCAGATACTTTTAATTAAGCAGATTTGTTCAACAATACCTTTACTTTACTACAGGAGGATCTGGAGAAGTGTCTGGGGTGATGGAAGATTAGGAATCCCTGCTCAGACTGCAGCCCCTGCAACCCTGCCCTGGATAAGCAGAAGAAATGGATGGATGGATGGATGGAAGGATGGATGGACTTTTGCTTTTACCTGAGTAACTTTTAGCTCTGTATCTGTACTTTTACTTAAGTAACAAAATTGCGTACTTCATCCACCACTGCTCAGCTTTATAAACACAAATACAGAAGGGAAGGCTGTGTAGCTGGACATATAAGTTAGTAGAAGTCACAAAGACCTTCTAAACTACCAACTCCATTTAACAGTGCAGTGGGATTAGATTTCTTCAAAGTTAAATACACAGTGAAGAAAGAACACCCAAGAGTCATGTTTAGGAGGAGTATAAAAGCAGGTTGGATGCCTTTAAACCTTTCCGGCAGATGCTCGGAGACTATAGTGGCTCACCTGAGAAAAATCCCTTTCGATAAGAACATTAAAACAATCTTAAAGTCAAGGCTGCCGTAATTCATGTGTGATTACCTTGCAATATAAAACTCTCATAATACCCCATGATGTTCACAACAAGGTCACTGATGAGCCTTTCTTTTATAGTCATGCAGACATAGACGTGTTTATATTGTGTACAAAATGGAGGTTTTCAAGTATAAACTAAATGAAATAATAACGCAGCGGGCTAAGAAACAAAAACGGACTTCAGCGGAATACACAAGCAAAGACATAAACTGTTATCTGTCTGAGGTATGCATTTTGTTCTGAATGGTACAAGAACATTCAAGAGGAGATGTTTTCCGCAAACGCAAGACAATGTGTTGTGTTCTCAAATAAGCAAACACAAAGTAGGGGGCACTGAATAGCCAGGAAAGTGTTCATGTGGTCTAACCTTGGGAACAAACATGAAGGGGAGTAGGGTTGTCAAAAAAATTAATGAAAAATCAACACCCATATACTGATCGATACAAAAAGTTATGAAAGTAGAGCAGCTGAGTGAGTATCGACACATGCAGGGAAAAAAAGGATGAAATTAGACCTTTCTTGATGTGTTTTTAAATGGTCTTGCTCTACATTCTTACTAGTACACTATAACACCACATGATAATATTAAGAAGCTACAAATTTGTGTTGAAAATTACATGGTTCTATTGTCTAAAGCAAGTTTTTTTTTTTTTACATCCTCATTGTGGTATCAAAACCAATATTAAGTATCCAGGCTTTTCCTTGATACTGGGCGACACAAACATCATAGCTACAGCAATCAAATCCACTGACCCACAGGTTGGCGGTGAGATTCCATCTCCCACAGATGAATATCGTCATTGTGTTCTTGGGCAGGACACTTAACCCATCTCGCCCCCATTGCCTGCGTACATTGGTGCATGTTAATGTGCGTGAATGGGTGAGTCGTTCCTTGATGCAACCCTTTGAGTGCCTTGAAGATGGAAAAGCGCTATATAAAAATATGACTATTTCCCATTTCCTTTGAATGTGTTGTATTGAAAGAGAATTTGAATTTCATGACAACACTATTGTAAATGTATGTTGAACTCGTTGGCTGTTAAAGTAAGAAATGCCTATGTGCATGAGTCGCAACGGTATTCATAATCACGCAGTGTCACGTATTGCCTTGCTGCTAACTTATTGTCAATTCCGTTAGCCACTACAGCCAACTGAATATGGACTAGAACAGAAGTGTCGAGCATACATCACCAACATACATATACCAATCACGCACACCGCCACTTCAGTCGGTGTGCGTGATTGGTATATGTATGTATGCATATACAAGCTCTGAGATGCATTCAGGTACGTTCTGCTCTAGATGCATTCGTTTGAACCCACCCTAAAGACAACAGTTAATTCACAGACTAGAAAAAGGAGGCCAACAGACATGGGGCATCACAGTCAGATATGTTACCAGTTGAGTTTACAGAAGTCTGTTTATGACCAATGTTTCCTACTTAAATGATGAGTGCATTATGCATTATGAATGCAGTTCACACATATTCTTACTCTGCCTCTGGGAATACAATACATGTGTATACAAAAACAAAGATCTGGTGATACCACAACTTATTATAGCTTACGTGTTATTGATATTCAGCTTGTTGTCACTGTTCTTTAAATTTTAATTATCATAAAATGCCTTAGTGCAGGGGTGTCCAAACTTTTCTCACTAAGGGCCACAAATAAAACACAGACAAAGCTGAGGGCCGATTGAGAGCCATAGACTGGTCACCAATACTAGTCTATGGCTTCAAATCTGCATTATTATTATTAGTTAGACTGAACCACTAGACCTTTATTCATGCTTACATCCTCAGTGGGACACATTAAATATTTGATATGACCTTGTTAAAGTAGATTTTCAGAAATTTACAGTAAAAAGTACTATTTAAGGTAACATGGGCCAATTCACCTGGAAGCTTGGGCCAAGAAGAATTGGTCTGAGGGCCACATTTGGCCCCCGGGCCACAGTTTGGGCATGCCTGCCTTAGTGTATTTATCTATTTCATACACAATACTGTTGTTCAGGTGAAAAAATGTATAGTTTGTTTAATATTATTTCTTTATCTAGGTAGTTAGATTGAGAACCAATACCTGATAGATGGAACAATCATTTTTAGGGGTCAATATTTATCTTTTTATTTGAAATTTCTCGTTATTTGTTTTGTAATATAAGATTTGAGCTGTAGAAGTTTAAATTCTGAACTTCTAGGACTCAATACAGAGCCAAACTAATTACTTAAGTGCTGTGTTCTGCTCGTTAGTTATTTAATTACATTTAGAATTGTTTTTTGGGGGATAATTCTGCTTTAGGGTTTGAATATTATCATTTATCGTCTATATTTCCTTCAGCAATATATCTCACTTCGAAATGCGCTATTGTGACAGGCCTAGTGAATATCATTAACATAAAGGCTATATAGAAAGTTCACATTCAGGTATCAATTATTTCTGCTATATACCTCTGAACGACATCAAAACTTATTCTTAATCATGAAAATAAAGAGTATCTTCATTCTTGTTCCCATTGGCAGACCTAAAACGATTCCAAAAAGCAACCTAACCTACTTACAACAAACAGAAAGGGGGGCACAATAGAGGCTTATTAAATGTAATTTTTCAAAACACATCTCACAGGAAAAGAAAGGGAGAATAATAAGCATTGTAAAGCAGGGCTGAACTCTAATTGGATTCTACCTCACAACCACATTGCTACAATCACCCTTTCAGTGCCTGGATGTGCAAAAAATGGCATCATAAGAGCAATTTCCGTATGATTTTCACTGTAATCCTGCAAGTCTGCAAATGGGCCGGGCAAAAGTAGTCACGTTTTTGGTCCAGTCTATGTCGTATGTATAGATTTCAGTTCTCGCTTTTCCCCAGAACAAACATATAACAGGAAGTCAGGCTATCTTTGATTTATATCTGGTTCAGTATATCTCCTCACCTACCAATTTAGCTACCGAGCATCTAGGGACCTGCTGCTTTTGTAGGACCCATTTATCTGAGGTTTGCCACTAGGGAACGACTCACCTCAACCAATACTCTCATAAAAATAGATCAAATGCAGCTGGCAGAAATCTCTATCAGACAGAGTTAGCCCTTCAGCAACAATTAACAGCACAGCCAGCGATAACAGGCAGAATATAGAGCAACCTATGGCAGGAACGGAACACATACAAGGGATTAGAAAGAAAAAAATAATAAAAAATCCTCGGGCATCTTTGTTATGAACTTGCAGTGTGTTTTCCTAAGGGAATTTGTAAAGCCCTGAAGAAACACCCTAAGATTTGCAGATGCCATCAGATATTTTACATGGCAATCCCAAGTAGTAAATAAAATATTATGAGGTAAAATATTGAAATAATAATGAATGCATATGTGTTTACATTATTATCTAGTTCTGTCTAAGCAGCTAGCATCATTTTACTTTTTTCAGACCAGAAAATCAACTGGAAAAAACAGAAAACATAATTTAACAATAGGTTGTGATCATGGTTTAGAATTTGATAATTTCATAATGTCAGATAGTGGGTAAGGGCCTACATAACTCTATGGGAGATTTGTGAAAGAAATATCCAAAATAAAAATTCACAAACGTTGAATCTTATCCATATATGTTCGGGATTAGCTTGACAAACTTGCCATATTAATCATTCAAGTTTAGTAGAAGGAAGATGCAAAACGTGAATATGCATAGGCCCAGTAATTGCTGGGTTTCAAATGAAATCAAAACATTCTATATGTCAGTAGCCTGGCAAATCCAGAATAATATCTCTGTGTATTTTTTATACAGAGGGACAGCAATCTGTTCACCAGGGCCTCTCGAGCCACCTCACCTGTCTCACCTCAGAGTTTGGTGTTTCGCTCATTGATACTGTAGAAATCCTCGACATTTTTCAGTCCCCTGTGATATTTTCTCCCCCATAAGCAGCCATATTTGTTTTGATACAGACAGACCATGCCCCTGTCTCTGATTGGCTAATCCACCTGTCAATCACACCCATCTGCACTTTGAGAGGTTCACTAGGAATCAGACTTATATCTACGTAAAGCATTTCAGAAGTGTGTATTCTGGATCCCAAAAAGGTCAATAACAGATGGAGTTATATAAAATTGTTGAAATGCATATTTTTGTTGAGTTCAGTGAGTTCTTGGGTCTAGTCACTGATCGACACTATCAAGTTCAACATTTGTGCGTCTGTGCTTTTGGATATTTCATCGCAACAGCTGCAATTTCTGAAATGCCATCCTCCACCAACAACTAAATAGCCTGCATAAAAACTGCTAACCCTGTAGTTTTGATCTGTACAAACATGTTCTGAAATGTGATTCTTGTATTAGTTTTTCAGTCTTTTTGACAATTCCCCTGGACGCGTTTAAAATGTGAACTTTGCCAAAACCCTATTATTAAAACATAAATCACAATAAGATGTTTTCCCAAATCATTCAGCCCTAGTTCCAACCTTCTCCAATTGAAATGCGGGTATCATACCATGTAAATATGAATTATGCATTGTTTCGTGTGCCTTATCAGTCCAATTGATTAGAGAAAGCTGTTTAGCCTGCGTGACCACAAACTAAACATACAGTCCTACAATAGTAAATCTGCAAATTGAGTGTGTACAGACAAACAGAGGGGCGGAATCCTCATGAATATATTTATAGTGTTATAGTACTGGTGGTGGAGGCATGCATAAGCAGACAAGACCCACAGAAAGGGGTGAGAACCAGGGATCTCGCTCAGTAAACAATCTTGCCTTGTATATAGTTGTCATTGGGGGATTGCCTATTTTACGGCCTTTCTTATCTCAAAATAGGTATCAGTTTGGACTCCCTGTCTGCCCGTCACCAATTTTATCTTTGTGCTTGTTCTTGCACTTGTCTGACCACAAAATTGACAAGCCACAGAGATGGGACTGTCCTTCACACATGGGTTTGTAAGGACTTTTGTGTGCCTTTTCACTCCCTCAAAAGTCGTCCGCATAAATGAGCCATTAATCCACTCTCATAGGATGCTTTTTTCACTCGGCGCTCTTTTTACGATTATCCAATGATGTTTTGCATAATTAGGCCACTTATATCAAATGCGGGCAGATTCTAATGGAGCGCTAAGGGGACATATTTACTTTAATTACTACTCTGAGTATCTCTATTTGTTATCCACCCTCCCCACGAGACTAGTGGTTACATCAAGGGATAGAAGTTAGTGTGGAGACGGTGGCTGCCTTCAAAGGTCACAGCCTCCCACTGAGGAGTTAAGATAGCGTTTGACCTTCTAGCCCATTACTACTGCTCAGCCACAGTCACAGGGGAACACAGGGATAAATAAAAAAGTCTCTTGTTTCAGCCTTCCATTTAAAGTAAAGGGTTCACTGGGACAGTGTGTAGTTCTCTACTGTGGTGTTACCTTTCTAGTTTCTATTACGTCAGGTGTGCATGCATGTGTTATTATTTACAGGAAGCTTTCAGAATTTCACTCAATAGCCCAAGCCAAAAAATAGTCTAAAGTGCACTTTACCACCACAGGCTGCAGCAGTAGGCTTTTTACTCCATGCGAAGCAGTACAGAGAGAGAGACCTCAAAAACCCCACATGAGCCCACTGATCGAACCAGGCAAACAGTCAGAAACCCTTCAAGACAGTTGGGATTGAAAGGTGCTGATAAAAAAAAGAAATATCTAGAAACTCCAACCGTCCATTTTGCTGGACAATAGCAAGGCTATAGAGAGAGGATGGAAACTTTAAAAAAGAAGGGAAAAAAACGGAATCAGTCTGCCATCATGTCTGGCATTACTCATTAACGTCATCATTAGTCTGAAGCTTGTCAAAGGCTATTGCTCCTAAACTGCTCTGCATTTGTTAAAGCGGTACATGTGCAGAGTGACAGGTCTAAAAGAGACTCTTCACACTGGGGAGCTGCTCCTGAGAAGCACAGGGTGAACGGGGGGTCCACCCCTGATGATTCATTTCATACAGAAATCAACATGACATGTGTCCATCACTACATTTATACAGAGCAACAGACAGATTCTCTCATAGTGGAGGAATTTCTCCAAGATGAAGTAGAAGAAATAACTTGTGATTTGTGAAAGCAGTGGAAATAGTCATAGACATGGTGGTAGAAAAGTGTTAGAGTCCACATTGGGAGTATAATTGCAGTAGCAGTCTTATATTATTAACTTACTGGGCACCATTCTTATACATAAAAGTCCTTCCTACATTACTTTTTAATGTTGGCATTATTGGATTGACATTTCTGGGTATGAGCATGAGACATTGTCCTTTCCTTGTCCCAAACAGAAAATCACAGGAGGTTTAGTCACATCATCTACCTCCACAACACATTCAAATGAAATGTAAAGCACTGCTGTATTTCTCTCTAATGGGACAAAATGGTCCACTAACCTTGGGTTTACTGTGTTTATAAAATAGAGCTGTATGTTTGGGAGTAATATCTGCAACTTTATGCCACACCTGTTGCTGTGGACTTGAATAATTTATGGTGCTGACATGCCACTGCAGGCTGTGTCCTCTTCTGTTTAAATTTACCACATCAATCTGGCGCTGAGGTAAAGGTGAGAGCGAACACAGTGCAGTGGAGAGAGAAGGATGAAAGGATAAAATGTGAAAGTGTGTGTGTCTGTATGTGTCACTGCAAGGTCACTCTGGTCTATCAACAACAGGACGCCATAGCAACTCTGTCCTCTGTAGCACCTCTTTTCTGCCCTTTTATGGAGCTTGGCCCAGCAATAATGTGCAATAATAACAGGGGTGTCACCTATTTTGTGATGGGATGAGATTTAGTACCACCTTTTTGTGAAATGTTCTTCAAAATATACTTTGAAGTGATGGATTAGAAGATTCAATACACACATCTAAACATGTACAACTGCATCTTAATGTATGATTTTGATGCTACAATGAGTCCTTGAGTCCCGAGCCATTATAAATGAAGATAGTTGCATGCAATAAACCAAAACAAGTAGCTGGCATTTTGAGTATCACGCAATGGTTGATTAGTTTTTTAATCAAATTAAAACGGACGATGTGTCGAATATTTCACTTGTGTGGACTGAGATCTGTATTTACTTTAAAGTAGACTTATGCAAAATCGACTTTTCAGAGTTTTTAACCAAGTTATAGTTGTTTCGCCTTCTTGTTGACCCTCTTGAAGTTGTTTTGAGTGTTCTGTGCATGTTTGAGCCATCTTTAATCACTTATTTTCCCTCTCAACCACATTGCTAATCAATCCCCGTTTTCACCACCACCGGCATACGCCCACTGCTCTGTACTTACTTCGTTCTTCAGCAGTAGCATTGCCTAGTGATTTTGATACAAAAGAAAAAAATATGTCAGACTTGTTTCTTTTTAGATTAATATTGCAATTTAAATTATTAATGATTCTCAGGAGTCATAGATTATAACTTTATAGCAGACACAAGCACAAAAAAGTCTTGACTTGGACAATGCATAATGCTGCAGTTGTCCTTTCTAATGAGATGCTTCAAGAACAATGTCATACCAATACTGAACACACAACTATGGCCTTGATGGAAGCCATTACTTGCCTGTGTCATTCTGTCGGCAAGGGCATAGTGAATGCATATACATTATATATATACGCTATGGAGAAAATCAATGGGATTAAGGCTGGTATGTCACTTAAAAAAACAGTAATTTCATAAACACTCAGGCGTTCAGAACAAATACAAGCGTGACAACAAGGGATGACATAGGGAAGAGAATCTGAGTGGATGATGGAAAAAGAGGTTAAAATACGTTGCACCTGCAGCACCCAGCTGTGCAGTGCTTATTCTGAATCATGGCTCCACTCGGAGAGACTGCTTAGCGTTTCATTTGGAAAACAGGGATTTATAGTGCCTTTGCAGTGTGTGTGTGACGAGGCAGGGCTAGGTGTGTACGGGACTTTATGGTGAGAGGAACTTGGCTCCCTACATGAGCATCTATAAATAAGGGAATCTCATTCGATTCCAAGCAGGCCATAGAGTAACACAGTGAGATTGCAGGTTTTCTGGAGACAGCTGGTTCCAGGTGGATCAAAGGCGTCTACATGCATGTGATTAGATCTTTAAAAATGAATTACTGATTCTTGCTACCCATTACCAGTAGAGTACCAATAGAGTTATTAGAAGACACAAAAATGAACTCATTCTACCACACTGACTTCACACAGTGAAATACACAGGTACTCAACACAGATGCTACACCTCTCTGTAGGTGGAACAAACAGCTCATGGATTTTTACCCTTTTCCTAGACCACCATGTCCAACCATAGATAATGATAAGCATTATCCAAAACAGAAATTGATGAAGCATACACGATGTTCTTCTGGAGAGAAAGCTGGCACATATGAGCAGATCTGAATTTGATTGGTGTTCAAACACAGGATATTACAGGAGGCAGAGAGGAGCTGCATATTGTATAAGTGACAATGACAACATCTCAGTTGAAGCATGATAAAGCCAAGGTGATGGTATGAACTCAACAATACAAGGTGTCACCAGCAAAGACTGTATTATCACAATGCACACATAAGATTGCCTACAGGTTTGTATCAGACAAACTGTTAATCAAAAACAGTGCCATAGGTTGGGTGCCATCCTTCCCACTAATTTAAGTAGTATACTGCCACTATAAAAGGGAAGGATAACGTCTGACAGAGCATCTGGTGCATATAGAAGACTTGAAACTATAGAAAATCAAAGGGGTTTAAATCATTTCAGCACCTGTTATGGGGACACAGTGTGGCACTCATACACCTTTCTCAGGTGTGAAAATGAACTGTTTTTTCTTTTTGTTTTTTTCAGTTATGCATTGTAACATTGGTGGAGGGCAATCTTCTTGTTCCCATGGACATGTGAACAATGTCCTTTGCCTGAAATATTCCACATTACGGCATTGAATTTATCCATCTTCAAATTCACAACACAGGTCTTGATCTATTGGTGTCACTGCCATAGAGATTTAAGTTTAATGGAGACAAGAAGCTGGCAAACTCTCCATCAGAAATGTTGCATAGTGCACCTTTAGAGGATAAGCCTGCAGGTCAGACTACAGATGCCAGTTGGCCCTTGTAACGTAGACAGACACATACCCAGCCAGACACAGACAGACAGAGACAGTGAGAGTGAAAGAAAAGGAGAAAGAGCAGCACAACAACACCAGACTTTCTCCAAATGAGCTGTTTTCCTGCCACGCTTCAGGGCTCCCTCGTCGTGGCCATGTTTAGATATAGGTCTCTGCTAGGTTATTTTAAAATTAGCTCTTTGCACTATATGCCAGTAGCAAACCTTCTCATACGGTTGCCAAATAGAGATGGGACATTAAATCAGGAGTGAAATGTATCAATTTACATAGGTTCACCTGCGACGTGGCTGACAAACACCATTCTCATTTGTGTTAAAAGGATTTATGGGGCAGTCATAGCCATGGTGCTAAAAGCTCCTTTAAGCCTGGCCAATGAATTAACTATTATGGATTGCAACTTGTAAATGTTAACATAGCCACACTTCAGCCTGATAATACTGTCAGTCTAATGGTACATCACGTGAAGTTAATACAGGAAGCTATTCAGGCATTCAGAGTCTTCCATTATGGCTCTAGTAATCCCAGAATGTAACATATAAGAGCTGAAACATAAGAAGATGCCACATTAATCAATCTGGCATTTGTATTTTATTAATTTTGTGCTAAGAAAACTAGTGCAAAAGGCAAGACTGACAAGATTTTTTTCTGTATATCCCTCTAGCCTAAGCTTTGAAGTTTTAATAGTGAAATTATACTCTCTGAAAAGTGTGTCAGGAGAAAAAGGTAAGATGCATTTTATACCCTGGCTTTAAAACAACCTCACAACAGCCCTTTAAAATGTTCCAAAGTTCAGTAATGTAAGAGTTTAAAGTTTTTAAGCCAGAAACAGAAAATGACACGCAGGTTCACCACGCGTAAAAGCAATCACTTTTCCATTAAATTCTGCTGGTACAGACAGCTGTTCTGAGTTACCTCGCGCTCACTTGGTACATTTAAGTCAGATCAAGAGGCGCGCACGACTCCATCACGTTGGGAATTAAGGCTTTATTAAATATCCCTTAAGAGACCACCACATCCAACTGAGGGACACCCGAGAGAGCGCGCGTCGAGACCCACAAATAACAAGCAGCTATAGCAGCCGGTGGAGCGGCCAAGCATCCCCCCTCACCGCATCTCCCTCTCTCCTCCTCCTCCAAGCGCCTGTGTGTTTCCTCCGCTCCGCTTCCCACACACACACGCACACACAGACCGACCCGGAGAAACGCTCAAGTTGGGGACTGAGCAGAATATAGATGCGAGGGAAGACAAGAGGCGCTGGAGCCGTGATTTGCACATAGAACCGCTTTTATATTTTCGTTACTATTGCGCGCCTTCTTACTTGTCCAAATGTATTCAGAGATCAGTCAGTGCCTCATAACGCGGTGCCATGAAGGACGCACTTCATGAGGAGAAAGGGGTAAACTTGGCTCGACACTATTTGCCAGTGAGGATGCCTGAAAAGCAGCGTTGTTGCGAAGTAAAAAAGCAAGGAAAGTGTTTAGAAGTAGAGTATTGCGCTTCATTCCAATGCGTAAACGCCATGCACCGTCTCAAGCACACCCACACTCGGAACTCTTATCCTACCTGGTGCGCGAGAAAAAACAACAGGATATGGACTCCAATCTCCATAGCGGTGCGTTGGTGAAATGTCTCTCTCGGTTTTGAATTGACAAGACTGTTCAGGTTCAGCACAGGGTAGTAAAGACTGAGACAGCTCTGTACATAATTCCAGTGTCCGAAGCGAGTGAGGAGAGGAATGCCTTTGTGCCGGTCTGCCAGCAGCTGCCAACTTCTCCCAAATACAACTGCAGTGGTCTGATCAGCAAAGCGGCGGATAGTGTGAAAGCGAGACCACGACCAATGGATTTATGAGAACGACAGGAGGGGTAGAGAGAGCGCGGAGGAGGAGAGAGAGGAGCAGAGCTTATTGAGTCTCTATCAAAGTCTATAATATTGATGAGGTCATTGAAGAAGTTTAGCCATGCAAATCATAATTTATAGCAGGTGTGAAGGATTTACGAAGCTCGTGCGTTATCATCTGTCTCTTTTTTATACACGGCACTTTTATGATTACAATACCATCGCTTCTAATCCTTTCCATTTTCATGTGATTTATGTATTCTGTCAGACCATGTTCAGCGCACTGATGTTTGAGCCTCTACCTACCTCCCGTGCGCCTTCAACAGTGAACCAACACAAGTGCAGCCAGCGACGCCTGAGGGGCGCCCAGAGAGAGGGAAACTTCACTAATGAGGCTCCACGTGGATATTGTGTGTTACACTAATGAACTAATGTACCCTGTTTAATATATGTACAAGAGTCTAAGCCATTACATGCTATTACAGTGTGAGCAGACTGTGGATGGAAGCTATGCTGCTGGGACCACCCACCTGGGGATGTAGTTCAAATAGTAGCCTACAGGTAGTAAAGCCTTGATGTATGTTTTCTGAATATTTTGAATCAGGTGTTTTTAATTTATTTTATAACAATACACAATCATATTTTGGCTCAGTCAGTAGCAGTGCAAAAAGCACCTGTTGACATGTATAACAAAAAAACATGTATACATAAAATTTGTGTTGAATGTGGTTTTGGCAGATAAAAAGCTATTTATACATTACCATGTGAAAATGCAATGCTTTATTTAAATTTTAGCCAAGTGAATATTAAATCTGTTTGTGAATTTCGGTCTGGTTAATACTTGGACAGGAGTCCGATGGGAATACCAGGTGCCACAGTGGGGCAGCAGCAACTTCACTGTGTTCTTTGACAAGATACTCATCTTTAGTGGTGCTGGTTGGAGGGGTCATACGGCACAGACTGGCAGCCTCACTTTCGTCACAGGGCAGCTGTGACTATAATAGCTTACGAGCACTGAGTGCAGAGTGAATGAATAATGTGTGGAAAGCACTTTGGGTGTTTTGAAAGGTCCTATATAAAGCTAAAGTATTATTAGTACTAGTGAGTACTCACACAAAAAATATGTCATTAGAAAACTAGTATCTCATCCTGGTTAGTATCTTTGACATAAGCCTATATTTTTATCCTCTCCAAAAATATTTAAATCTTCTAGTTTGAGACTGAAAACTGCGTCCCTGAGATTCGCTTGTAAAATACAGAGGAATAAATCCTTCCAAGCTAAAATGAGGGCATTTTAATAGTCCTAACTGAGTTAGTATCCTGAGGGAGCAAATAAATGGACTCAACACCCGTATATATACACTGACAGTATAGAGCCGGGAGCCGGGATTAATGACTGATGTGCAGATCAAAAGCCTCAAATCGCCTGTGCTGAAAATGAATACTATTTGGAACTTGTTGATAAGTTATTAAAATGTATGTGGGTAAGAATAGCATCTTAGATGCAGCTTAGATTGCCAACCATATCTTTTCTCCAGATTTCCATGTGGCTTTGCACTCCAAGGGTCAACCACACATCTCAGCCTGGGGTGATCTGCAGAAGTTATGTGGCCTACAAAGTACTAAATACTAAATATGAAATGAAGACTTTTAGAACTTTTTGAACTGCAACTTTTATTCTGCAATACATTTTTACGTTTTCTTAAAATGTGACTACTTTTTGCAATTTTCTTAGTTTTTATTCTATTGTACAGTTAATATAAAGTTAATTTATTGATTGATTGATTTTTCAATCATTTTAATGGATTTCATGACTCATCTATGCTCTTCACAACTTTCACACACAAATATACTTAAAGTTCAACATAAAGTTCAATGTGAAACTGAATATGGTTTTGTAAAGTGAATTGAAAAATAGACAATAAAAAATAATATAATGTAAAGTGTATGTATAATGAGTGCTAATCTTGTATACAATGTGACTCAAAGGTATACTCGAGCTCGTATATGAAGTGCTTTTCTTACCTCTAGTTTGCATATGAACACTAGCACATGAGCAGAGTAAATGGAAATGTGGGACTGTATGATCTAGTGCAGTTTGATTTCACAGAGGTTGGTTCAATTAAAGCTCCATCTATTTATCTGTCTTGAAACCTGCACAAAAATAAAGCACATTACCGCTGCTGGAGCAGGCTCTCAGTCACACCTTTATTTATTCAATGAGCTGCAAACTTTTCCTCATTCTGGGCCTAAAGGTCACTTGTCTTTTAACCAAACACATCGCTCTTTCTCTTGGATCAGAGCTGCCATAGAGAGCACTCCATCTTAATACAAAGCACTCAAAGCTCCCAAACAAACCACTGACGTACCAGGTATGATTATGCATGCTGTTAGGTTTGCACTTAACATGCACAGCATTGTGATGACAGATTTATGTGTCTATGATTTAGCTAACGGTGCCAAGAGTATAATCCAATTAAAAGATATATTTGTGTAATGTAGAAAGACAGATCCTCTCCTCCTGATTCTCCTGATAAGTGCAAACACCAGCAACACACCAACAAACGAGGCAAAGGAAATTCTCCAAAATATAAAAAAAAAAGTTCTTCATTCAAACATCCCAAGTGTGGAGGAAACACAGAACTATCCCGTGATGTTCAAATACTGGTCCTTGATTAGCACTGACTGATTGAAGATTGGTCAGCACCT
This sequence comes from Periophthalmus modestus, assembly GCA_019594935.1. NCBI lineage: Eukaryota > Metazoa > Chordata > Actinopteri > Gobiiformes > Gobiidae > Periophthalmus > Periophthalmus modestus. The sequence continues at coordinate 28,004,356 of JAIEZT010001390.1, read as the reverse complement.
TCATAAAGCCACTGGAAATTGTGGTTAGTTGATTGCTTGACATACCAAAATGTTCAAATAAGGGACAAATCATAATCATAATTATTTCTAAATTTGTCAAACATAAATGATTTTTTATTATAACAGGTGCAATGTTCTCAAATCACATTAATCAAACCCTAATAAAAATAGAAATATAATTCACTGTCTTTCCCTTTCCTCCATGATCACACAAGCCCTTTAAAAATGAAGAGGTACCACACAAATGCACAACAACTCTGAAATGCTCCTGAAATACATATTTATACATTTTCTGTGGCCGAGTAACTGTAGGAAGGTTTTATCTGTCTCCATCAGCAGCTACAGAAACACTGCACGTTCTGATGTGGGGCTGGGCTACATGCCAAAAGAATCATGTCACAATGGTATGAGCCTGGGTTATGATTTAGATTTGATCATGATTCATGCAGGATCTTTTTCTGAGTCATTAAGATGCAAGTCAAGCTATCGGTTTCTTCTGAGAATTCACACTTCACTGTAATTGTTCAAATACATCTGTCACTCACTCAGATGTCATGGAGGCGGGAGGGGGCAGTCAGTAGATTAAACACTGCATGGGACGATAAAGCAAAAACTGTTCAATTATCAGTTTTTGAGTCACCTTACATAGTATAACAAAGTTTATTCAAGCAGAAGGGGTTCACAGTTTGGGAATCTGAATAGTAAAAGTGCTGCAACAACGCTTCCCCATTTCTGGAGAGGTGTTGTTTGGAGAATTGTGCCTATTTATAAGGAACAAAGTATATCAGAATACAAGAGAGGTTCCATCATCTACAGAGTCTTTAATTTGCACTTTAATAAACAGTCTTTTCATTTCAGTAACGATAACTACAATAATAAAAGTTCTGAATCCCACTTATGCCCACTCGTTCAGTTCATTATAAAACAGTTACCCACAGTTCCTTGAGTGCACCAAGCACGACACTCAGGAGATGGGCGCCCGTGCTCTGTGAATGAGAGCGACGCCAAACACGAGATTAGGGACCCCGCACTTGATGAAATTAAAGTGTAAATCAAACTAATCAGATCAAAAGAAATCGAAGTAACAATGAACTAAAGTTAGCTGTGGGCAAAGGAAAGCAGCAGAGGCGGGGTGTCCTGTGCCGCTGCTGACCACTGATGACATCTAAAGAGTAAGTGAGTACATTTATATTGGGCTTTTCACAGATGAAAATCACAAAGTGCGGCATACGGCGAAGTGCACTTGACTTAAGGCTCAATTCGAACAAGCAGAGAAACTACAGGAAACATGGACTTTTGAGAATTTGGACATTTCTGTGAATGGACAAGAGTAGTAGGCATCATTAGCCATGGGTAATGTTCACACCGCCGCTGCAGCAGGTAAGAACACCTGCAGCATAGAACCTCCATGCTGGTCGTGCCACATCTATATTTTTCAGTGAGCTTTAAAATGATAAGCCCTCAATAAGATGCCTATCAACGTTTAGATACAACACAGTGCATCTTAAGTGTGTATGAAAAAAACATTGTTGGCAATGAGTCTACATCAGCTTTGTCTGTCCAATATTAAATCAACAGACTTTTGTACACAAGCAGATGAAATAATGTAATTTTAGCAAAAGCATGCCCAAGATCTGTCAAGTGCGCTTTGCTCCGGCGAGTGATTTTTAAATTAGATTTCTGCGAGTGCTCATCTATTTCTTGTGTCTTGGAAATAAGGTTCAATCACTGTTACAGAAAATATTAACACTTTACTAATGGAAATCACCATCAATGCTTCTTTTCATGTTCATCGAGGCAGAAAAATCCAAATTAAAATAGTTTAATCCAATAGTTTTCAAAAGAAAGAAAATTTCAAATCTAGTTTTCAATCTCAGCGTGTATGACTTTAATGCACCATTGACACCGGCAGTAAATGAAACCTGCAGGTTGGTAGGTTTTGTTTATGTAAGCTAGTTATTCTAGCTCTATAGTGTGTGTTCATTTCACGAGAACATTAGTGAAATGAACAGCTTATGATTATATTTAAGATATTTATATACTAAAAGTGGTGACATTATTCGAACACCCTGACACGTTTGTTGAAAGGCAAATTTGTGGAGCCAATCTCAGGTTCAGCATTTGTGGATTTAACTTTGGTTATTTCTTTCAAAAATGGAATTGCCCATAGAGTAACAGTAATGGAAATTTCTCCTTGAAAAATCTTGACATCCATTTCTTGTGTCATGAAACTATCTGAAAAAAACATGAAAACATCTCATAAGCTCTTTTACATATTGGCTCTAAGAAGTCGACATAATAAAGAATACCAAGTTTTTGTTCCAACAGCAGTGTCTGTGAATCCTCTATGGCCCGCAGACCTTGAACTGTGCTACTATGTTAGCGTGTATACATGTTTCCAATTATTCCAGATTCATTAGGCTAATCATCCGGAACAACAACACGAATACACAGGGGACAGGGGAATGCAATTAACACCATTTATCTGATTTAAGCCACAAAACCTGCTCTCCTTCAGTTCTAATTACAGCAGCACAGCACAGGGGTGAATGCTCTCTGCAAGACCACAATGCAACAAAACCATTCTCCCAAATTCAGTTTGATTTGATACTCACTCACTGTGGGCCTGCTGTTCATATGGATTGAGTTGTATGGAGGTAACTTGCCACTAGATGGGGGTAGAGTGTGCATGCTTTTACATACTGTTTTCAATCAAACTGCAAAAAGGGGTAGGGTGTCTAAAGTCTCACACAGCTGAGAGACAAGAAAAATGGGAAATATCACATAAACCTCACAATGTGCGTAGCATGTATGTATATATTACACACACACACACACATATATATATATATATATATACACACACACATATATATATATATACATACATACATACATATATATATATATGTGTGTGTGCGTGTGTATGTATATATATATATATGTGGGTGGAGAGAGAGAGAGAGAGAGAGAGAGAGAGAGAGAGAGAGAGAGAGAGAGAGAGAGAGAGAGAGAGAGAGAGAGAGGTGCTCCAGGACGGAAGTGGAAGTGAAGTGGCAGGAAGTGCTCCACTGTGTTTTTAAACTCCGTACACCTTCACTGGAATCATTTGAATAATTTCAGGCGTAACTCCAGGTGTATTTTTCCAGGTAATATAGGACCTTGAGAACTCGATGTTAATAAAATATAATCTTATGATTTTGTTTTTTTTTTTCGTTAAGAAAGAAAGAAAATGATTTTCTGGAGAGACTTTCAAAACTATGTCCTTATAAAAATATGACTTTTAGGTCACATTTTATAAAGGAAACAGTCCATCAGCCATACTTCTCTTCTGACTGAAAAGGAAATCACGCCTTCGTCTGCTTCCTTCATTCTGTCCACATTTACAGAATAGCATGCCGCCCAAAAGCTGCAGCCCTGTTCCCTGGCTGAATTTTATCAAGGCAGACTTGTGACCTTCAATTTTCAAATTTCTCCAGTCACTTTGCCTTTTGGAGCACTACTCTTCAAATGATGAAGTGTACAGGGCCGACAGCCTCTGTTCTTTTACATTTGTGAGTGCTGTTTCAAGATGACGTCAGACCTCTCTATATTGCAAATATTTCCAGAAGTTGCTACAAGGTTTGCAGACTCTTTAAAAAGCCTCAAAATAAAGAATTAATGGATTCTTGGGATTCTTCCCTAAATTCAATATTTGACATAACATAAGTTTGGTCAATGGTCACATTTTATATAGCCTGCAAGGCTCTCAAAGCGCTTTACACTGTCTTACCCAAAGACGCAACAACAGCATTTATCTGTGTGCCAACCTATGGGACGGTGGATCTGATCGAAATTATGTTTATGTCGAGAGTGGATTTGAACAGCCAACCTTCGCATCAGTGGACCAACACTTACCAACTGAGCTACTGTCACACGTAAGTATACACTATTATAAACAAACACAATATTTATTATTATTAGTTATTGATAAAAACACAGCACAACAGGGGCCATGACACAGCATGAGTGTGGATATTATGAGCAAAAGGATGAGGAACAAGTGAGTGAATGGTGTTGAACTAAGCAGCTCAGAAACCCTTTAATCCCTGCTACTGTGCACTTCCAGGATACCCATTTAGTAAGGAATGTTCACACTATATTTTGTTGAAAAGTAGAAACTTTTTTGTAAACAGTGCTTCATTTTCAAAGCATAAAGATAGTCATTTTCCCATCTGCTGCCTGTCATGTTGTTTGTGTGAACTCCTGCTTTGAAGTATCGTGTAATTACCAGAATATCTCTTCACTAATGGCTCTTTGATTGTGTCAATACCACACACGCATGTTTGAAGCTCCTGAGTGGTTCCACTGTGTGATAAAGGTAGACAGCTGGAAAAAGCTCATTTTAATTGTATATCATTCACCAAGCACTATATTCATCTGACTTCATTTCTCATGACACAAACCTTTTTCTAATGCACCTGAGTCATAAAGTCACCTTTTTTATTCTCACACTATATCCTATTAAAAACGTCTGGCACTTCACCCGATTCACTTAGCGGGGATATTTACAGGCATTGATTGCAGCAGATGGTAAGTAGCCAATAAGTAAATGAGTGTGCCTCTCAGCAATAAACTAGTGGTACAGTCCAAAACAAATTAACCTCGTCACTATAAATAATGCACAGTATTCGTAAATCACTACAGATATGTGCCCAGTATTCATAAATCACTCTAAATATGATGTGCAGTAGTTGGTTCACTAACAGTAGCATCTAGCTGTTGATTAGACATCCTTCATAAAGTTGCAACCTAGTGTAGATTTGCATGCATGGCAACAGCTCCTTGTTTACCCACTATCAAATTACCATTCACCTCACAGTCCCTCGCATCACACTGCTCAACCACACTCTCCAATCAGATCACTTTTGATCCATTTTCAAGTGCCTAAAAAGCCACTTTTCAAAACACACAAGATGAGGAATAGGATTGACTCCTGCTTCTCTTTAAATTTTCCCTTTAAATATTCCCAACCTCGTAGCATTACTGCCAAATGTTTTGGGGTTTTTTTTTTTGTTTCATTCTACTCTGCAGATCCTGGTGTATTTGTAGAGATCTTGACTTGATTTCGCTCTCACACATTATTAATAAAACTAAACTTTAATTTGAGGACATTACTAGTTTGTGCGAGACAAAAATCTTAAAAGTAATTGCTTTCCCTGAGCGCACAGAATGAGACTGCTTACAAAGGACTTACTGTGACTTTATTTTTGTAAAGCAAAATGTCAAAGGGATAATATCTATATGTCATATTGTGAAATGATAGCTCAGTGCAGAGATGCAGGAGGCAGAGTGGACTTGTGCAGTGGACCAGTCTGAGTTTTCAAATGGACACAGGTTCAGGACAAGAGGATGTGGCAGAAGCGAGACTGACATTTGTGGGAAAAAACACTGACACTAATACTTGAAGCTGATTGAGTGACGTGCCACAACAACAAGCAAACTCATAAATTTAACTTTGATAAATTCAACATCCTCATCAATATTATAGGCTAAACACAGTGCACATTTACCTGTGGCCTCACACTGTACTGTGTGTGTGAGCTGTGGCGTTACATTGTACTGCGTCTGCAAGCTGGATCTGCGAGCTGTGTGTGCGAGCTGCAGTGTCACTCTGTACTGCGTCTGCGAGCTGTGTGTGCGAGCTGCAGTGTGACTTTGTACTACGTCTGCAAGCTGTGTGTGCGAGCTGCAGTGTCACTCTGTACTGCGTCTGCGAGCTGTGTGTGCGAGCTGCAGTGTGACTTTGTACTACGTCTGCGAGCTGTGTGTGCGAGCTGCAGTGTCACTCTGTACTGCGTCTGCGAGCTGTGTGTGCGAGCTGCAGTGTCACTCTATACTGCGTCTGTGAGCTGTGTGTGCGAGCTACATCTGTGAGCTGTGGCGTCACACTGTACTGCATCTGTGAGCTGCATCTGTGAGCTGCATCTGTGAGCTGCATCTGTGAGCTGCATCTGTGAGCTGCATCTGCGAGCTGCATCTGCGAGATGCATCTGCGAGATGCATCTGCGAGATGCATCTGCGAGATGCATCCGCGAGCTGCAGCACATTGTACTGTGTGAGCAGTCGCGCCTCATTGTACTACACTGTACTGAATCCATATCAACCAATGAGCGATGAGCTCTGCCAATATTTCTGGGCCAATATGTAGGGCCAATTTAAATTTACTACAAATTCATCCACACCCCTATTTCAATATAAACTATAAACTGACTAATGGCTGTTAAAGTTGTTGACATGGAGGAGTTCAATTCTCACATGCAAAACTACTCCCTAGTACTCAGACTTGATGTGTTTGAAAGTCATTTGAGGTAGGAATGACATGCCTCGCCTGAAGCACTGCAGCTCAGGCCTGATTGACACCTTTCCCCCTCAGGGTTTATTAAACTGCAGTCATTCTATTACCATCTGCTGCTGAGTGACACTGCTACTACTTTTAAGAAGTTCTGTTTGAAAAACTCGCCTACATTTCTTTATGAGATTTGTTTAAAGTAATTGGTAGACCATAACAGTTCCTTTGTATACTACAAGATTATAAGAAGTTTCAACTAAAATAAGAACATTTTGAGTGGCAAGGGCACATCCTTGGCATATTTCTTGCAGCTCATGGTTAGTACAACTGAAATGCCAAAGCAATCTCTATTTATGTAACATAAGCCAAACCCACAATTGTGTGCTTTTGTTGTAACAATAAAGGCAAGTATCCCTCTATACTCTGTCACTACTACTGTTTACTGCCTGATTGATAATACTGAAAATTCTCTGGGCTGGACTTAAATACAACATCAATATTATAGGCTAAACAGGCTGGCTGCACATTTAGAAGCTGAATCCTCATATTTTGCAACAAAAAAATCAATTAATAACTTCAATATTTACCTCTTTTTCTGAGTTCATATTTCATCCATGTGTCAAATTGTTACAGAATCCTTTCAAACATACATGGATTTGAGTAATGATTCTCGCTAAGCCACAATTCTAATAAAAGCATAAGCCACAGGCAAACATTCCCTGCCCCTTGTATTTGTCACACTTTCTCAACTGGCTGTGCATTTGCCAGCTAACTCAACTACTACATTCACTTAGTCACACACCAATGCCCAACACAGTGCCTTTGTGACCATTCTGTACTCACAGCTCTGACACTGTGCAATAACTCAATTTGACCACATTTTGTCAAGGTAAACAGCCAATATTTATCTGCGCCAATAACGATACAACAAGGGAAAAGGAGGCTATGTTAATGTAGAGGAAAGGACTCATAATTTTTCTGGAACGATCACGTCAATGACAATGGCTCTTTGGCTCATATACGGTTTTGATATAGTGTCTTCAAAAGCCACCGTTATTCTCTCCTCATCTCTGTTTTGTCCTCTGTCTATTTCCCTCCTGTGTGGGAGAAGTGATGTATGCCATGGTTGTCAGCAATTCTGGTACATTTTTTTCTTCACTTTGGCAGAAAAATGGTAGCAGAAAATGCATCAATAAAATTATATGTGTAAGGTAATGGGCCATTAAAGTCCCAGTTTGTTTCCGACTAGCGGCAGTATTGTCCATGATGCTATCTCACAGGCAATTTGTTAGACTCTAGAAAAATATAACTTTCAATAAACAATTATATGACTGAAAAGGAAACTATTTCATCCCATTTGAGTACAATGGATTATTTGCAGAGGGAGAAATACCTCATAGTAACTCAACAACAATACTGATATTTTCGTGTGTGTAGATGGGTGGGTATTTATTACATTCCATCCATCTATTCATTTCCTTCAACTTATCCGGGGCCAGGTTGTGGGTGAAGCAGTCTAATCAGGGACTCTAATACTTCCCCACACCCAGACACTTCCCCCAGCCACCCAATACCCGAGGCACCTCAGCTGGCTCTTCTCAACATGAAGGAGCAGTGGCTCTACTCCGAGCTCCTTCCATGTGACTGAGCTCTTCACCCTATCTCTAAGGGAGTGGCCAGCTCCTCTGTAAAGGAAACTCATTTCTACTGCTTGTACCTGTGATCTTGTTTTGTCATTACCCAAAGCTCATGACCATAGATGAGGGTAGGAACATAGATTGACCAGTAAATTGAGAGCTTTGCCTTTCGACTCAGCTCCTTCTGTACCAAAACAGTCAACAGCATCATTGCAGATGCTGCACCGATCCACCTGTCAGTCTTACGGTCTATTCTTCCTTGACTCCAGACCCCCTCCGGTCTCTGACTGTGCGTAGAAATTCTGTCCATACATACAATAAACAGAACCTGTGACAGGTCTGGCACCTACGCCAATGCGAACACATCTCCTGCTTAGCAAAGGGCCCCAGACCATATACTGCTGGAACACTGCCCAAAGAACACCATGAGAGACATGGGCTGTGGGGCAATAAGCAAGCCCACACCAGCGGGCAATGCGAAAGAAATGGTGAGTCCAGCCACTCTCAAAGAGATGGGTTCAAGAGCCCAAACTGTGAGTTAGGTGAGGCCGACTATATCTAGTTGGTAACGCTCGACATCCTGCAAAGGCTCAGGCTCCTCTCCCCACCAGTGAGGTGACATTCCATGTCCCCAGAGCCAGTTTCCATGTCCAGAGATCTGATCATCGGGGCCTCTGCCTTTGACTGCCACTCAGATCCTGCACCGGCCCCTTATGGATACTCCTGTAAATGGTGAGTCTAAGGGAGGATGGCTGACGAGCACCCACTCCACCCACTGGTTCCGGGGAGGGGCCCCAGTGATGGCAATCAGGGCAACATAACTGGCCTATTTGACTCATCATAGGGGACCATTTATTTTATCATATTGTGTAGAAGAATAAAATCTGTGTACACACATCATGGGGGCATGTCTTTCTTATGGGACAAAAATCACTTTCCTTATGTAAATCATGTCAAGGCAAGTAGTCTGATTAAGGTTAGGATCAGTCTCCAGAAAATGTCTCTATGTAACATATAATCCGAAGGTGTGTTTGCGTGTGGGTTTGTGTCTGTGTATTGTTTCATTTATTAGCAGAAAAACTCAAACATGGCTTTTGCATCTAGATGTTGTTGCCGATTACTGAATATAGAAGACAGATGTGTCTCCAGCAACACAGGACTTATGCAACTTCAAAGATTCTTGGACAAGAACTAGATTGCAGTTCTCTGTGTGGTAATTGCTTTGTAAATTTTAAGTCAAAAAGGTAAAACAGTTCCTGAGTGATTTTTGTTCATGTTTGGAAATAACGTTTTTTTTTTTTTTTTTGTTTTGTTTTACAGTAATTAAATTTCCATACAATTACATAAATGAATAGTATTACACATGAAGTTTCACAGGTACTTTACAGGAAGTGTGCAGTGTTGTGGAAGACAACACTGCTGCTTTACCTTGAACTATTGTGTGGAGCTTTTCTCTACTGCTGACTGGATCTTCTTGGTCGATTCAAAAGAGTTGGGCATATGGCATCGCAGTTTAACTGCAACACTGCAGGCACTGTCAAAACTTGATAGGCTGTGTGCTCGGCTTCTCACTCCCTACAAAACAACACAGTGCCTTTTCTCCTTAGTCCTTGAGATAATTGCAACAGAATGAAGTTATACATAAGCTGACAGCAATGATGATGAATGGGTGGCCACGCTAATAGAAATGACTTCTCCCAGGGATATAGAAATGATTGACAATGTGAAATAATAGCCTGGACAATCAATGCCTATTGATTGATTTTGCAGTGCCAGAGTTCACCGAGAGATAGAAGCGGGGAATGTGAAATATGAGCAGTTATGCTGTCTTTAAAAATTATTCATGGGACTGTGAATCACTCCTGATGGTTCATTAGTATTCAGGTACACAATAGTTGATTAGAAGGAAAACAAAAAATTTGAGAAGAAAATACTTCTTTGCAGACTGGCCCTACAATTTACTTTACTATATGCAATTTACAGTATAAGACTGGATGGAAGAAGACCTTGGAAAGCAATGTGAATGAAATCACCAGTTGCCTTCTGCTATGTTAACTATGTAAGGTTTTTCCTTCCATCCTTTTCTCCACCACACATGGCTGTCACACCAAGTAACCATGTGTTTTGTCCACTGAGGCATTGTTCCATGCTGTGCTCATGTGATCTGTCTGTTATAAAAAAGGCAGTTTGAACAGAATATGTCAGATTCCACATACCGTTCCAGTGTATAAGAAATCACAGACATAAAGTTATTGCAGGGATCCAGTAATATGCATGTGTATAGATAGCAGAATACGTTTTAACAAGGAGCAAAAAGGGCTGTAACCATGCGGATGGAGTCTGCTTTAGTTTGTGGATAGGTGACTGCAGGAAAAAGAACATTACGAGACATTACAGCGGACTACTGACTACCATTACTACTGTTGCTGGGCAAAATGTTTTTGTCGCCATGGGAAAGAAAAAATGTATAAGCCGCACTGTACCATAAGCCACAGCAGTTAAAGTGTAGAAAAAAGTAGCGGCTTGTAGTCCGGAAAATACAGTAATTTCAGACCCTAATTCACAAACCAGCTGATTCTGAGTCACATGAAATCTAAACAGAGAGGAACACACTGAGAACTGAGGGAGTAGAGAAGTAGAGAGGATAACAATGAACATACTATGAATGGTAAAAAATGATTGCAAATGCCTGGTTATAGTTTCAACCAAATAAATTTAAATGCAGTGCAAAACATGTACGCATTATAGATCAATCTATTAAAAGTATTACGATTGCATACTGTCTGAGTCCATCTAAATCACTCTGAATCTTTGTGAAAAACACTTACCTGAGGAGGCAAACAGGATTTCTTCTTCATGACTCTGGTTAAATAGTTGCCCTCCCCCTAGAGGCGAGGGGTGTCACTGCACCCTCAGTCAGTTCAGTGTTCTCAACAGAGTGCAGTAATTTGACTAATTAGAGGTTTGGGGTAAGCGGTTGGGAAGAGGGAGACAGACAATATATGCTCACTCACAAACGAGACAAGGCTTAGTCTGAAGAGGAAGCTGTGGCTGAGGAACAGTGATGGGAAGATAGCTTTGAAAATGTATTTAGTCACAGAATACTGAATGCCTGCATTAAATGTATTTTATAATGTATACATGGTACAATCAGAGTACTGCGTTCTGAGTATTTTTACGTCAAGTCGCAATTAAAATGTGTAAAAATGAAAACAATGGCAACATAGGATTAAAAACAGCTTTATCTTTGTTGTGCAGTTTATATATTTCCTATCACTAATTGGAGAAGAAAAAATTACGGACGCACTCACCACAAGAGCAAAGTTTACTCCTTTTCTCACTAATATAAGTGTGAACCCAAAACTGTATGATCAAATACTGCAATGTATCCCTTAGATTTGAAAAAAGTAACTGTATTCTGAATATGTCTGTGTAATCCCTCAGTCATCCAGGTCTGATCCATAGCAAAAGATGAAGTTTAAATCTGTCAACTGGACAAATTGTCGTAAAAGTGAAGATGTTTTGATGCTCATCCAGGCCCGCTTCTTCAGTTCTGGTCAGATTGCTGGTGGACACTGCCTTATATCTATCTGAACGGAGGGGCTAAACACACTGAAATTGTAAAAAGGTATTATCTCCAGTTTCAGCCGAAACTACCCTATTCAACCTTTAATGACCCAGCTATTGTTCTGGGGCTGAGGATGGAGTTATAGATGGGGGATAGATGATGTCTAAGGCCCCCATTCCTGTTCAAGGAAGAATTCTCTTTCCTAACTAAAATAGCTTCTTTAACTCCCCTCTCAAACCATTTCTTTTCTCTGGCTAAGATCTGAACCTCGCTATCTTCAAAGGAATGGTTAGTGTCTTTGAGATGGAGATGTACAGCAGACTGGGGTCTAGAGGAGCTTTCACGTCAGTGTTGGTACATCCTCTTATGGAGTGGCTGCTTTGTTTCTCCAATGTAGCACTCACTGCACTCTTCATTTCACTGAATGGAGTACACTACATTACTTTGTCTATGGCTCGGGGTTTTGTCCTTACAGTGGACCAATTTTTGTCTTTAAGTGTTTATTGGTTTGAAAAAGAGAAGAATCTTGTATTATTTGAAAATTATCTGAAGTTATTCAGACACACCAGCTGTGTAAGGAATGGTTGCACCTTTCCTTCTAGATACAGATTCCTTATTGTCCTGTTTTTAGTTCTCTTAGATCTACTGAGGGCCCATTTTGGATATCGTGTAACTGTACCGGAATACAGTTACTCTATATTTGTATTCAGAAGACATATTTTTTGGTACATGTAATCATACTACTCCCAACACTATTCAGAAAACATTGTAACTTGGGTAAAGCTTGTAGTTTTGTAAAATAATCTACTAGTCTATATTTAGATACATACTGAAGATTCCTTAAAGGAGCCACCGCTTGCTTGGCTGACATCACTGCAAAGACTTGACCTTCTCTCAGTGACCTTCATGATGATGCCCTGTCAGGGTCATTAGTGGAATGCCACAAGCAAAAGGTGGATATTCATAGTTTTGATGCCATGAGTGAGAAGTAAGAAGTCATGAAAATAAAGAAAAAAACAGGGAGCAATAAAGTATGTCTAAACTTCTGACAAGTGTAAATAGAAACATTGAGTTAACCAGCGTTAGCGTGAGTCTTACTACTACAAACTTTGCATAGATGTATAATTAACCTGATAATAGCGTGCTGTGAATGAATAGTTCAGGGCTAGACAGCTGGAGGAAGAGACGATAAGGAAACTCTTCTTATCTTAAAGCCTTGGCTCACTGGATAAACACAAAGCACCCACAAGCAGAGTTCAATAATTAGATCAATTAAGCCAGCGGGTAATCAGATGTAGAGAGCCAACTCTAAAGACTTCTATTTAGGATGGGAAATGATGGGGCCAAGTGAACCTGCAGCTTGCATTGTGCAGACTGAAGGCTTTGAATGGACTCATTTGGAACGCACGCACATTGTTTCTGGCCATGAAAAGTGCAAAGAGAAAAAAGGTGTTAACTTGATTTCCTGTGAGAAAAATTGCAACTCTCTTCATGTGGATATTCACTTTGAAAACCAAATCAGCACTTCTTCGTTTACAGGTATTAATAGTACAACAATTTCGAGGCAAGCGTGCCAAAACATGGTAACACATACAGTAATTATGCACTAGAAGTGTGGTATTATTTTTGCAGTGTTTTGAGTGGTATCTTCTCGTTTTATTGCATCTTTCACTTACAGGCATTCTCTAGCTTTTTGATCCATCTAAAGACAGGGAGAATGAGCCAAGTAGGAGCTCTCCATGGTGCTGAACTATTTCCAGCTCAACATCTACCCCCAGGCCACAACAACCAGAAATAAGCATGAACAGTATGAGACAGTTAAGAGTGACACTTAAACTGCCACTAAAATGACTCTATTTGCAAGTGAAAAATAACATCAAACACTCTCTACACCTTTATTTAAACACTTATTTTGATATTAGTTTATGCTTCTCTGTCTGTTTTTTAGGCATAGAAGATATTGTTTTCTGGATTATGGGAATTTTGTCTTTCAGGAAACATTTCACGGTCAGTAAATGATTTCAAAGCAGACAATCATGGGGAGTCTTAATGTGGCTCACCATGATTGTCTTTGTCTTAAATTGTAATCATGAGAATACAATGATGAACTTTTCAAGGTTTTTATTCATATATAAAGAATGTTTCCATGTGGTTTTCAACCTGGTCAGGTTCTGCTATAGCAGGGGTGTCCACACTAAGGCCTGGGGGCCAAATGCGGCCCTCAGACCAGTTTTTATTGGCCCTCAGGCCCCCCGCTGAACCGGCCCAATTGATCATAGCATAATTTTTTACAGCAAATTAAACTATTTCTACCACTATATCCTCAAACATCACTTTGCAGTGTGATACAGACCTAAAATGAATGTGTTCCAAGCCTTATTAATACACAGCAGCTCTGTCAAAGCTGTGTTTAAAGTACTGCAGTGATCACTGGTCTGTGGCCCTCCACTTCTAATATGTTTTGAGACGTGGCCCTCGATTAAAAAAAAAAAAAATCTGGGCACCTCTGCGCTAAAGGATTGTGAAGTGTGATGTCACTTCTGGGTCCAAGGTGCTGATTGAAAACAATGTTTAAAATGTCCTCTTTTTTTCAAGCGACGACACATCTTATGTTAAAAGGGATTGCAAATGTTTAACTCGAACGAGGTTATAAGTGTGACAGAAAGTGTACAAGGTTGAGATAAGAAGCTAGGTTAGGCTGAGATAGTGTTAGCAGTGACTGGCAGTTAAGAGATATGCACACTGGTAAATCTGTATTGCACTAAATTATAACTATATTATTTTCATATTTATTTTTTGATTTTTGAAAGGTAATTATCTCTTGTTTGATGAAAGACAAAACCAGAAATTAGCTGAAATTAGTTGGTTTGGACCCGGAAGTGACATCATCATTTAACTGTCCCATATGCATGATCCAAACACTCTTTAACTTGCAGAACTTGAATCATGTGTCTCAAAAATGTTGTTGTTTCTTTTTATGCTGTAGAATAAAGTGAGAATGTTTACAGAAAAATGTTTTAGTTTTATCTTTTTGTTGATGATGTTAACAAATGTCGTGAGGTCGGGAGGGCCAAAAAATATTTACCGACCATGTTTCTTCATGCAACTGACAGCAGGATGTCAGGTCATGATGTCTCCCCACTAAAAACTTGCCTGGTGAAGTGCAGACAGGCTCGCTGCAGGGGATGAGTTACAATTCACACCCAATTAGGACGAGTCCAAACCAGTGTGTGTCCTAGTGCTTCTGTGTGACAAATTCAAATCTATTGAGTCAGCATGCTCCATTCTTTATGCCTTCCTTACAATGTCTGCTTTTTGTCTGCTATATATAACACATGTGGATCAGTATTATAAGGAAGTTCAGAACAGATGGCAAGTGGTGGGGTAGGGAAAAAGTTACTTGCCGCCTCAAAAACAGAAATATTATGCAAAATATAACAAGTGGTTAATGATAATGGAAAACAATTATAATATTACACAAGAAGTTTATTTTATTTTAGAAGTTTATTTTAGTATTTTTGGTAGTATTTGGTAGTATGATAGTATGTCTCCTTCAAAATCCAGACCACCTTATAGTTTATAGTACATCTCATAATTAGACTTTTCTCATAGTAAGCTTTGCTTCTTCCAACATTTGCATCTACTCAAAATAGAACATCGACTGTGCGTCTTACTTTCATCCTCATTTGCCCAATTAAACCACTCGCCTACAAATTAACACCTTAAAAGGTAGAGAAATTATTTCTGTTTGGTAGCACTCTCCACAAGTTAGTGCAGTTATAATGATCACAAAAATGTCTTATAAGACCATCAGTAATCCAATTTAAAGATACATTAAAGCAGACCTACTGTGCTATAGTTGTTTCTCCTTCTCATTTACCCTCTCAAAGTTTCTTTTGGAGTGATTCGTACATGTTTGAGCAATCTTCGCTTATTTTCAAGATGCCATATTGCTTTTTTTACTGCCATTGGCATATGTTCACTAATCTGTACTTACTTTGTTCTCCAATTTTATTTTCTTAAACTGGACTGGACTGCACTGGATTTGGCAGGGTCTTGTAGTCATTTTGGTACAAATGAACAGGCAGTTTTCTAACCTGGTACTCATAGGGCTTGTTTCTTTTATTAAGCCTTTTTATAACATAATTATGCGTGGGTGTCATAGACTATAACTATATAGCAAACACAAGCATAATAGGCACATGAACTAATAAGTTCATGTGCTGGGTTTGTGAAGCTGTTAAAAACTGTTTATTTTTACTATAGTTTCTTGCTACGGAATCACACATAAACTCAGAAGTAAAAAAATAGTCTGCTTGGGAAAAAAGTGGGTAAAGACTACAAAGATTATGCTACAGTGTATGTGCAATCTCTCAGCCATCCAGCAGATACTGTAACAAAAGGTAGTAATCTTATGGGGTTGGGTTTAAGATGTTTGCCTTTTGTGGAAGACTTGGACCAAATTACTTCCTGACTAATTCTTTTGTGGCAATGTAAAATATGTGAGGCTTAGATTTTGAAAAAAAGGTCTTTTTTAGTTCTCGTGAATGCTATTAAACCACTTTCTCTTGTCTCATAACAAAGAAATCGTACAAACGGTGCCTTTAGTATAATGAGCATATGTTACGTATGCTGTGTTAGTTCACCTTAAATAATTTTATGCAAAGCTGTTTCTATAGTTTTGACATGTTGGCAAAAAATAAAAAAAAAAACACATTAGTATATGATCATTATAAATTATAGCAAGCTTTAAAAATTACACCAGGTCAGTTATTGCACTTTATAAACTTACTCGTGCTCGTAAAAAGATTGGTGAGAGGAGAATTATGGCTATCCACTGTCTCGTTATGTCAGGTCTTCAATAATTCAAACACATTATCCTTGGAATATCACTGGAACTGACAAAGCTCCTGTAGCCTCCACACCTTTAGACAACGAATACTCCTTGTTTGCAGCTTTTACTGTGATTTTACCAATTTAGCTTAAAGTAAAGAAAGAAAACCATATTTTGTGTACAGTGTCATTATAGAAGGTGTGTGCAGCTGAAAACAGCTCAGTGCTTTAAAGCAGGCCATCAGAATGGATAAGTATTCAGTGCACATCATCATCCCTGAATGGTTTTCTGTTTTCCGTTATGTGGCCAACTGAGTGGAATGAACAAAAGAAAAAACTTTTTAACTTAAATTATGATAAACCAACGACCAATGACTCCACCTTATAATATGGAAATAATGTTCTATTGAAGTTAGTATTTATTTAATGGTTTTAAATATAGCACCTGTGTGTAAATAACTGTATGTTTTATTTTTAGAAATAAATACACTGACATGTGACTTATCTAGTCATGATCACTTTACTTAGATTTGAATTGTAGGCCTATGTAATATACCGTAGTTTTGAGCCAATTGGGGGCAGACTGGTTGAGTGTTTGTGGCAGCTCGTGACGATACAGGGGGCCATATGGACTGTGACTTCTTGGCAGGAAGGACGGGTGTCCATAGGGCTGTCTAGCTGTGTTAATCTGGCAGCTTTTAATGGTGAGAGCAGTCAACAGCCAGCAGCCCCACTCAGCGCTCCCAAAGCAATAGTACCAAGTACAGCGCACAGCAGCCAAATGGGCCCTGGTGCAGGAGACACCACACCCACCTTAATGGGACATTCTTGATAATAGGACACTGGATGATAAAGAAATAACTTGTAACCACATTATGGTATTTTGCACTCACAAACCCTCTGTGTGCCTATATGCACAGACAATAGACCAGCAGCATTTCCATTCATAAACACTGGTGGGTACACACTGTAAGTGCACATGGGGATTGTTCTAATTAGTGTTTTGCCTTGTTTTAATGTTGTCACAGCTCTTCCATTATACACAATATACACAAATACAAATTACAGGACATTATTATTGTTCCTGAACAGTGTTCATGTGTGTCTTAGTGGCAGTATTAAATCACCCAAACTATTGTTATTTTCCAAAAAGAAAAAAAAAAAAAATTAAATAAAAAAAACTATTATGTGTAATTCTTGAAGTCTTTCTCTCTTTATTTTATTTTAGTTATTTTTCTCCTCATAAATCCATAAAGTATCTCTCTTGTGACTCGGTTACATTGGGCAGCAGTGACTGGCAGCAATTAGGACACTGATCCAAAGGTTGCCAGTTCAAATGAGTGGTGGGTGAGTGCCCATTGGAGGTAGAAAACCTCTATTTGAATGCATTAATGTGACCATTTTACATATTTTGTCATTTATTTCATTTATTTTTTATGTAACATCTACCTATCTATCTTTGGATCTGGAGTATAAATGATACGAGTGTAAACGAGTCATTAAAATAAATATTAGCATATATGTCAACAAAAAGCATACACACATTATTTGAGGTATGAGCCAAGCTGTGCAATAGACTACATGCTCAAATGACATTTCATACTTTTGAGGCATCTCATTACAAGTGAAACTGGACAGTAGTTTATTTGAGTGAAATTGAGCACTTTAGAGGATCAGAAAAACAGAACTGTGTTCCTCAGATCCTCTGTAACCAGCTAATGGTCTCATGGTAATGGGATATGTGTTTCACAAGAGAGAAAGATGAGAAGCACCTGTGTGAAAGTGATTGAAAGAACAAAGAGCTGAAGGAAAGTGCTTCAGACAAGGGAAATGTGTGTCAGGTGTTAGTATGCACTAGGGAACAGGACAAACGAGGACATTCAACATCCTGACACCCCTCCCATAGGACAGGGCAGAGAACACAGACTGCCCAAATCTTACAGGAACTACAACGTGTTGTCCTCTTGCCCACCCCCCTGGTCCGTCTGAATAACGGGGGCTGATATGAGCACTGATGGAGGAGACTGCACTTCCTGTTGATGCTCTCATGAGTCATGGCACAGGCTTTGTTCCGAGGATGCATCAGCAAGATCTCTGTCATTAGAGATATTTTTGGCATTTTAAAGGCAGGGGAAGCATATATGCAATTGTATGTCTTATTAAGAACCTATAATATTATAATTTAAGTTTGTATTTAGTGCTTCATGTAGTACAGTGTAGGGGTTTTATCAACTCAGACCATGAGAACCAAGAGATGTTTCCTGAGCACTGTGCAGCAGTTGCTCACAGCTGTCCCAGCGACACTGGTTGAAGGATGGATCAAATGTAGATAAATGTGTTTCTATCAAGAGGGATCATTTCTATTCCTAAATGCTTCCTATTTATAAGCATTGTCACAACTTTCAGAGACCAGAGTGGAGTTTTGCTGTCACAGTAATGCTATCAAATATTAGCTTGCTAACAGTGCACGTCGTGATTCTCCTTCCTGGTTTTCTCACTCATTTGGTCTCATTTCTACCACAAGAGCTGTTTATACAATATCTGTACTGGGACAAAAGACATGTTGCTCAGCTACATGGAAAAGAATTGGGTACAGTCACTTTAAGTGTCTTGTCCAAAGACAGTACAGTATGTACCTGTCAGAACCAGTATCAAACTACCAACCTTATGGTTTTACCTGAGCCCATCTGAGTTGACTTTGCGGAGTGTTAATGACCTCCTGCTCGGGCTCCTGCCTCTGGCCACATGCTGCTGTTTGACTTTAGTGCTCAGTACCTTTGAGGCTCTTAGGTGCAGAGTGGAGGGAATGAGGCTATTACCAAGAGGTAGAACTCACTAATGGACTGTTTCAACAATTCATATCCAGCAGGTCTCACGGCAAAACTCTAATTTGACTGTGGACTGAACCAACGATAAGAAAGAGTGCACTTATTTTTCTTTAAATGTTCCATTGGTCAAGCACATAAGAAAGCAGCCCTAGTTTAGAGGCTGTCACCTGGCGCGACCCCTCTCTCATCTGACGTCACATGCTGATGTGCAGATTTGGGTAGCAGCTAGCATTCTGAGCCCGATGTTAATGTTTGTTGTCTTTGTTATCTGTACAAAACTTATTTGTGAAATCATGCAATCAAAATGATGATGGCGGTACTCATGGATCCTTCTGGAATAAGGTCAGTATGGGGTCTTGTCAGTCATCTCCCGTTCTTTAGACAAATAACTGCCTGTTTCTGCCCTCCGTCTCTAAGGGGCATGTCTGGGCCGACTGTGTAACCTGCGGTCGATGTAAAATGATTGAAAACGTGTTACAGTCATGGCATTATGACATAAAAGGGAAAATTATAATGAAATAATATTCATTTTATAAACCTCTATCCACTCCATGTAACTGGCATGTGCCCTTTATATTAGTTTCTGGAGTTTTGAAGTTGCAATGTCATTGTTGATTCGGTATCAATCTAGGAATGCACTGATGCCGATAGTGATGTCAAATATTGGCACCGGTACTGCATAAAATAGCTTAATCAGTCCCATGATATCAGTTGAGCTGATATGCTGATTGGGCCTTTAACTGGATGCAGTAAGACCATTTAGAGGCTGATTTTGGCCTGGAATATCGCATAATGTTTGAAGTTTCATTCATACAAAGCTGTTCAGTTTTGTTATTCTCTCTAAAACCTTCAAATCAAGCTAGAAATCTAGGGGTAATGATGGACTCAGATTTGAACGTTAACATATGCAGCTTTTTACCATCTAAAAATATTGCAAAAATCAAAAGTATACTGTCTAAACTAGACTTGGAAAGACTTATCCACGCATTTGTCTCCACTAGGTTAGACTACTCTAACAGCCTGCTCACTGGCCTCTCCAAATGAGCCTTAAGACAGGTGCAGTACATCCAGAACACTGCTGCTCGGGTCCCGACTAGAACCAGGAAGTACTTCACACATGCGTCCTGTGCTCAGGTCTCTGCACTGGCTCCTGTGGCTCAGAGAATAGACTTTAAAGCAGCTCTGCTTGTGTATAAGTCTCTCCATGATCTAGCACCAAAGTACATCTCTGACAAATTAGTGCCATATGAACCATCTCACACTCTGAGGACTTCAGGGACTGGCCTCCTGCTGGTGCCCAGAGTCAGGACTAAACATGGAGAATGAGTCTTTCAGTTTTATGCAGTTAAATCCTTGAACAGTCTTTCTGAAGATGTGAGACAGGCCTCTACTTTGACAATGTTTAAATCCAGGCTCAAAACAGTTCTGTTTAGCTGTGCATATGACTGAAAGGTTTTTGTTCTACACACTTCTCTTTTAACATTCATTTTATGATGATTATTTGTGATTATTTATGCTTTGATTTGTTGTATTGTGGTTTTAATGTCTTTCTTATTCTGTAAAGCACTTTGAATTACTTTGTGTATGAATTATGCTATACAAATAAACTTGCCTTGCTTTATTTGAAGGATAAATAACAGTTACATAACACAGTTAGACCTCTTGTTAGTTGGAAGCTGGAATTTAATTGTGTTTTAAGAAATACAGGATGTGTCATTTTTAGTTCCTATACTTGTATCAGCTAATATCAGGTATTGGCAGATACTTGAAGTCAAAGTATTGATATCAGTAAAAGGCTGGATCTATGCATCCCTAATGACATCATCTTCCCCCTTCCCCCTTCCCCCACAAGCATACTAACAATGGATAAAGCATGTGCCTATTTACAAGAGACAAAATTTTCTAGATAATATTGCCCAAGGTGAAAAAAAAAACTTTGTTCAGTAGCTAAGTTTAAACAAATAAACAGTTTGCTGAGTCTTTGTTTGCTGACAGCTCTTTGCACAATTTTAATAGAGCAGAAATAGGACCAGGATATTCATTTCTACATGGTTTCATACATAAAAATATCCAGGCATGGTGTCCTTACTCAAATTTATCTTTGAATAAATTATGTAAAGAATGAAAATCCCATATACTCACATCACGTGTAGACAAGGTAATGTGGGAGAATGATGTCCCTGAGATGCTCTGCAGGTGGGAGGAATTTAATTACAAAGTGGAAAGAGAATAAAGAACAGAGATGGCGACTCAAATTATAGAGGAAACAGATTAATTTAGAGTATTTCTTTCAATATTATTGGAATAAGTGATTTGTGAGAGATGAATTAAAGATGCTCCCTGCTGCACCTCCAAATAGTGTTACAACAGTGTTTTATTAAGAAGACAAATGTTTTTAAGAAAACAAATGTACAAATTTTAAAGAGCTGGTTTCTTTGGTGCCAGTGGGATGTTATGGTGCAAATTGAAGTTCTCTGTTGGAAAGCTATATTCATATCTTATTTCTTGATAACAAAACGATATCCCTACTGTGAGAAGAAATTTGAAAATGTCAGTTTCTTTATTAAATGTATTAAATATTGTAATGTTTGTTATGTTACCCTTTGTACTTGATTAAAAAAACAATTCTCTGTCTATTTTATGCTCACAGTTAATATACAGTGTGTGGGTAAACATGAAGGTGTAAAGCTGAGATTGCTTTGCTGTGATTGGTGATTTAAAGTCATCAATCAAGTCATCTATGAGCCTTAAATTGTAAAAAAAAAAAATCACCATCAGTGTTGTGTTGCCGTTTCAAGTAGATATTTACTTTTGCAATTGGAATTAAATATTGTATTTATATAAATTCCTCGACAGATTTTTGCACAGTCTTTCCTTTTACAAGTGCATATAGCTCTCAGATTAATTTAATCATTTCTAATTGGATTGCAATCTCTGCCAATGAAGTCAAAGAGAGACATTCAGCACCTGTAACTGTGTCTCTCTTTGCACTGTAACAGCGGGCTGCATGATTCCAGTCAGCATGGCTACTGTTTTTACAGTGCACATCACTAAGTCAACAGGCAGCAGGAGAATCACTCATGCACAAACTATTACCAACTGCAGCCTTGCTCCTCGGAGGGAAATGTATCAGGAGAGAAGTGGTGTTCAGCATTGATCCCTTTCTGTGCCTCTGGGCTGGCCACACTTTGTGACAGGCTATGACAACATAATGTAGGAGCATAGTGCATGACAGAACACACGGCTTCTATCATCCATCATGTTCACGTCTGAGGTGCACAGCTTTGGTGGAAGTCACAGGAGTTTGATTTTAAGACAGCGATGAGAGCGTCAGTGCATATCTTTATTCATTCATTTTCACATGGTTACACTTATTCAGGGTCATGAGGGGCTGCAGTCTATCCACAGTGTGAACTGTGGGCACCTGCACTTAATCACAGCTGACATCTCTACGCTTTGGGCATTTCACTAAATGCTACATCTATTTCACTGTGGCACTTTGGAGGCCAGGGCCAGCCATCTGAGCAATGCCACCAAGGAGCATTGTCAATTTTCTCCAATTAGTAGTCAGAAAGACAATCTAAGTAGTTTCGTAGCTTACATTTAAAATGTAAGAGTTTTGGTAATACCACCTTGAGAATGTCCGATCTTAAGGTGGCATGATTAGCAGCGTGGGACAACACTGTGAATACCACTGATGTTGTAGGGTGAAAGTGACTCAGTGGTATACTGTTGTTGTGGCCTTGGACAAGACACTATTCATTTTATTATGTATTTATGTATTTTTTTGACTGGGACAATACATGCTAATGAACAGACATCATAGAACATGAATGTAAACACACCGGATTACAGCCAAAGGCTAATTTCCTTTTTCTGTTGTCCCAAGGGCTGGGGTATGGTATTGCATGCGTGGGAGTGTTTTTTATATGTCCATTTCCTAATGGTAAATGAGATTACTAGATCATTATTTTGCCATTATAAGAAATCCTATATTTGATGACCTTGTTGCTGGGCATGCAGATCCCTCATTAGCAGCTGAAGACAAAACAGCAGCACGTCCACATGACACACAAGTGACAGTGGCCTTTTCATGCTTTTGCACAACATTTACTCCATCGCTGGCTCCTTTAGCTGACACATAATTACCACAGCGCTGAGGAACAATCAATTATACCATCAAGCTCTTCTTCTGCTGGCCCTGTGCCACTTTTGGACCCACAGGATGTCATGACTGATCATCCGGCACAATTTCAAAAGTTAATCTGAAAGCTGACCTTTACTGTAGAGCATTTGTGATGGCGGCCTTAAAAATATTTTAAACACTGGTCTTGCTTTTAGTACAGCAAGGAAAAGTATGAGTTTGAAAAATGCTATTACAAGAATGAGGACAAAGCAAATCATGCAAGAGATTGGCCGGTGGCACTTCCTGCTAACTGATGGAATAGTGTGCCTTAGACATGCCCTGACTCTGAGTATTAGGGAAATAGGAGGAGGATGGATGCGAGCAGGAGGGAGAAGGACTCTGTAGGCTTGTATTACGTTAGACTGTTAACATCAATATGGGGCAGTAGATGTAGCTCAGGGCTTTCCTGAAGACATCGCTCTCTGTCTCTCCTTGTCTCTTTTCGTGTCATTCATATTGTATCTTATAACACCACAGATGTTCCCCGGTGCCAGACATTGCATAAGCCATTTTTATAATTACTGGTTCTCCCCATGCCAGTCTGACGTCTAATGGGGAGATGAGTTAATGGGTATGACATTAAGTGCTTTTCTTTTTGCCTCGTGTATAAAATTGAGTGAATTTTGTCTCCCACCGGCGTACACAGTCAAGAGTAAGAGGGACACACAGCCATCTTGTCCAAACTCATGAATAATAGAAGCGTGTTCATGGTTTGGTATCAGTGGGTGGCTTTATTAGCAAATTTGATCTACGGGAGATCACTCAATTTAAGTAATATAGTTTCCAAATTAAGTATAGAGCTATCATTGATTATTGTTATACACATTTAGCTCTAAAACTGAATACACTCCAGGAAGAATGTGGGAGGTGTTCCATCAGTCTTTATTACACCCTCCCTCCCCTGTTAATCCCTTTCTCTTATAGTTGATGAGATAAGAGACAAACTATCCATATAACGGTCTAAAATCAGATGGTGTGACCCTATGTGTTTTAAAAGACTGTGTGAAGCAGCTGGCAACACCTGTTTAGACTTCAGTCTCAGTCTTCTTTCAGATAGAGTTCATGTTCTGTGGAAAACATCTTGTCATGTTCCTGTGCCCAAAGAAGCCCGTGCAACTGTGATAAACCAGTTCAGACCCGAAGCTTTGACATCTCACAACTTGAAGACGCTGGAGCGGCTCCTTCTGTGCATCTTAAGGCCACAAGCACACCACACACTAGACTCGTTTCAATTCGCCTATCAGGAGGCAATCGGAGGATGGTGGTCTCTACATGTTGCACCAGGTGTACTCTTTCATGGTCCAGCTCGGAGGATATGTTAGAGTTATGTTTGTTGATTTTTCTAGAGAATCTGACACCATCAAACCAGACATCCTTAAACAAGAACTGGAGCAGCTGGAGGTGGATCCTACTTGGATCACTTGGGTCCACTGCTACCTCACCGGGCAGCCTCAGTATGTGTTGAGGCTCGGTAACACCATCTTGGACATTGGCACTTCACAAGGAAATGTGCTTGTCCCTTTCCTTTACACTCTGTACACATCTGACTTCAAATACATTTCAAATACAATAAAAAAATAAAAAAATTAAAAAAGGAAGCAAAGTATTAGAATGTGATCACAGCATTTTGTGAAATGCACCAATAATGCCTTCATATTGAACACAATATGAAGACAAAAGAAATGAACACTGCAGCCAGTCAACATAAAAGGAGAGGACATTGAATCGGTGCACAGATACAAATATCTCGCTGTCCACTTTGATAACAACTTGGACTGGAATATTAACACCGAGAGCCTTTTGAAAAAGAGTCAAAGTAGACTCTATGTTTTGAGGAAGCTGAAGTTCTTTGATGTGTGCGATCAAATGCCTATGTTTTATCTGTTGTTGCTGCTATTCTTTTCATGCTGTTGGGGAAATAACATCTCTGTGAAAAACTGTAACAGGGTGGACAGTCAAAAGGGCTGGGTCAGTGGTTGGGGAGGGGCGGGTTGGCCACAGTCAGGGTGTTGATTGACAGATGCATGTGGAGGAATACTGAGACTATCCTCTCTAACACCAGACGACTCTGCGTGCGACTCTAGCTGCTCACAGAAGCAGCAGAAATAACCGTCTCCTCTCCTTGCACTGTAGGATGGAGCTCTTTAGGAGATCTCTTATCCCTGATGCGATTAGGTCTGACAATGCTCACTGTTTATGTATGTATGTGTGTGTTTATTTCCTCTGGCTCCTTTTTATCTGTCTATTTATTTATTTATTTATTTATTTATCTGTCTATCTAATCTATCTGTCTATCTATCTGTTTATCTGTCTGTCTGTTCATCTGTCTGTCTATCAATCTATCTATCTATCTATCTATCTATCTATCTATCTATCTATCTATCCATATATCTATCTATCCATCTATCTAAAATGAACTATTTGATTTGAATTGATCACAATATTTGGTCAAAAACTATTTGGAGCAAAAATCGCATATATTTAACATAATTGCAAATATAAATGAAAAAGACACATAATACAAAACATATGCAAAAAAAAACATTTCCTTGTTTATGTACGATTTATGATACTTGATGAGGTGCCCCAGAGGCATTGAAGGATGGGTGAAATGCAGAGAACAAGTTTCCCTGTGGGACCAATAAAGTTTACCTTAACCTTAACCTTAAAAAGACTAGCAGAATACGCTGAAGATGCTGAAAAAGTAATATGCCAGATGTGGAGACAGAATTTTAGGTTCAGAGAGGTGGAGATATGACCATGGTAACTCAGGACTCATGAAATAAACGAATAAATCAGGCTTGAACAATTGGCACAGGTGCTGCCAGTTCTAGACACACATACACTGAAATTAACACACAACTTCAGCACACTAAAACAGCCTTGGGTAACAAATACATTCAAATATTGGACCAGTACATACTTTGAATAATTATAAACATAACTTGAAGGCACCACAGCTGATTTTTACTGTCTTAACTATGTGAAAAGCGGAACATTTTTTTTTTTCAAATGGTTTGGTCCAATGTCAGTTTTCTTAACTTATACCAGGGGTGTCCAAATTTTTCTCATTTAGGACCACATATAAAAACACAGACAAAGCTGAGGGCTGATTGAGGGCCATAGACTGGTCACAAATAGAGTGAATAATTCAAATCTGCGTTATTATTAGTATTATTATTAGTTAGACTGAACCATTAGACCTTTATTCATGCGTGTATTCTCAGTGGGGCACATTAAATATTTTACATGTGCTTGCTAAAGTAGATTTTTGGAAATCTAGAGTAAAAAGTACTGTTTAAGGTAATGTGAGCTAATTCACCTGGAAGCTTGAGGGCCAAGAAAAATTGGTCCTCTGTCTGAAGTAAAAGCAGCTCAACACATGCACTCTGTCTATTCTTTTATTAACAGGTTGGTGACACTAAAATCACAAGTTTCATGTAAAGTATCAAAGTTATAAGATGTCAAAGGATAAATTGAGTACTGTAGGAAAAAGTGGAACAAGAGTTTATAAAGGGTTTTTGTGTATAGTGTGATCGTGTTGTATGCTAACCTGCTAAGCTAATGGTCAAGTTTACGGAAAGTACAATGTGGGTAAAGCTAGTCCAAACCAGTCTAAGGTGCAAGGAGCCATTTGAAGGATATTATTTACAGACATTTATGAAACGTTTTTCAAACAATATTGCATATACTGGGTTTTATGTTATATTTGAGTTTATTACAAAGAACCAGAAATGCTGTTGTAAATGTGCTATAAACACGTGGCTGTCATGTTAAGCTTGGAGAGACTAGTGCCCTCTTTAGGACACTTGTTGAATTGTCATTTTGTTGAACCTGGTGAATTAATTAAATATGTCATGGGTTATTGTTAAAAATATAAATATTGATACGAGTTCAAATAAGTTAAAGATAAAACGGAATAAAAACATGAATTCATTTTATGTAAGATTTGTATTAAAAAGAAATGTATTTACAGTTTATATTGTTAATATGTGCAAATATCAATATGTTATGTATATGGAGTCATGTTACTTGGATTGTTATGTAATGTGTAAAAAAGGAAGAATCAATCCTCTGTCTGAAGTAAACGCAGCTCAACACATGCACTCTGTCTTTTCTTCTATGGCATATGCCCTCTGAGCCGCTGGTCAGAGGAGCAACATCACCAAAAAAAACAAAAAACTAACAAACTAACTAAAGCATAAGGCACACAGGCTCTCTGGGTGATGGAGGCAAGTGATTTTCAGTTTAAATAGTAATGTTTTAAACTGCATAAAGTTGAGTCATAACTTTTGATTGTTATAATTTCATTCACAATAAAAGGACTAATATAATTTCATTCACTTGAACAGTTAGTTTTTTTTATGTTCACAGGTTACAATTACTTTCCAGCCATTCAAGTACAAGATTTACATTTTTAATTTCGATTTGACATTAGGACAAGAAGGAACAAAAAGATGAAGGCAAGACAGCAGGATGCACTGCAGGGTGTCGATGACTCAAACTCCATAACCTCAGAGAGAAGTTCATTAGTCTATAGCTGGTTAAAATATTTTAAATATGGTAACAATTTTTTCAAATCTCACTGTTCAGTCAGTGACACCAACTTGACCAGGCCATGACGCACACAAACTCATCACCGGATTTGCCCACAATAGGGGCTAGGGAGCTAACACAGCAGGGGCTTTGGACTAAATGTAAAACAAATAACTTACATCAGTTCACCTAAATGTTTAGAAGTTAATTTTTTTATTCACTTTTTTTAAATCAGAGTCTTGCCTAATGACCAAAGAGGTGAAAGTGAGCAAGTCAGAGGAAGACCAAAGAATGCTGGGAAACCTTTATAGTTTCTGCTCCACTGCCACCTGCTGGTTACTCCACAAAGTCCTCACTACACTAACATGCACTTTCTGATAATAAGATAATGTATATTTTCTAATTAGATGCAGACATCACGCAGCAGACTTATTTTGAGCTGAAGAGCTGTTTAAATATACCTGTGTAACATGAACTCAAACTAGTTGGTGTCCCCTCTTCTCTCCACTTCATGAGGTTTGATTATTTCAGAGACAAATCCACATCCAAGGACAAGCTGTATGGTTCAGTAGGCTGATTTGGGCTGACTTCAGTGATTCCCCTCTCAGCTGGATGTCTGATGTCCTTCATAAACGCTGCTGTCCTCCTGTGACCCATTCACCAGCTGCTGCCCAGTTTTATACTTAACGAATACAGCGTCAGACAAACTGGCTACAGAAATAGCACCTTGTGACATTTCTCAAAGTCAGCACAAATTACCACATCTAAATTTGAATAGCAGGAGACATATCATTATATTTTACCTCAAATGCGCCGTACAGGATTTTTATGGTTTTCAAATTGTGAAAAACACAAGTTCCTATTTCCAAAGTTATTCCTCACTTATACTTAAGTATGCCGAGCATCCTAATTATTCACCACAATGAGTTGAAAAGCATGTTTCACAACCTTCAGAGGCCAGAACGAAGTCTTGCCATCACGGTAATGCTAACAACAAAAGGTGCACTTCCTGATTTTCAGAGGATAAAATGCTTCACAATCATGTCTCATGAGAGCTGCTTAAACAGTATTTCTGTACTGGGGTAAAATTAATTTTGCTCAGCTACACAGAAAACTTTGGGTATAGAAACCTTAAGGGAAAACAGCCACACACAAAATATTATAAGATATTATTATTATCATTATTGTTATTATTATCATTATTTTTTTCATTATTATCATGTCATGGTAATATGTTCACTCTGGTAAATGAACATGCATTTCTAAGTAAGAAATTATTCAAATATTTATATTTCCTGGGAAAATTATAGCACAGAATTCAGCAGTCAAGACCAGTATTGAACAACTTTTATCTTTAGACATAGTCTTTGGTGAGCTCAAAGCATCGGATGCAAAGTGCATGCTGCAGACAAACTAATCCCATATTACAATATTTTATTCGGTTCACCTAATCTCACATTGCAGCCCTTCTTGATTTGGTTGTTAAACAGTCCAAGCAGGTAATCACTGGCACACACATGAAATAATTATTGCACATTTTGATTCCCAAAGCAATGACTCATGAATCTTTTACAACTCTGTTTCCAAAGCTCCGTGTAGACCAGGGCATCGTATACATCCTTGTCAAATGAATCACCTATTTTTTCTTTTTCTTTTCTTTTGTTCTTTTTGTTTCAAGCCTCATTACTGTATTATAAAATAGAAAATAGAAGAGAAAAATATAACATATGGATGTGATTAACAGTAACAATTTGAGAGAATGTTTTCTATTTTCATTTACATAAGCCAGAATGCTTTGGGCTGCTTCATCATTCTATAAATGTCAGATTTCATCAGCGTTATATTGGACTGTATGTTTATTTTGTGATTTATTTCATTATTGTTGATAATGAAAGAAATCAACTCTCTTTACCTGGGCCCAGTTCCTTTTGATGTCTTGAAATGATACACTAACCTTTAAGTCTCTTTTCTTTTCTCACACATATATTTTGGTAAGGAAATGTAGCAGCAAGCTTTACATTCACTGACACCATTACTCCTATTGTTGCAATGCACTGGAGTTCAAAATGGGTTTCCTTAGATGCCCTTTTCAACACTGTAACCTCACAGTCAAAATCTTGTGGTCTTTCAACTGAGAAATAAGTTAAATCTAGCTATAAAGCAGACCGATAAGCTATAAAGAGAGGGGGGCAAACTTTTCGTGAATGTTGTGGCATTCACTCTAAACCAGAAGAAAAGCTAAAGAATCATTTGTATAGGCTCAGAATCATTTGTATAGGCTCATTTGTCATTTTGTGCACGAGGACTAATAATTCCAGCTATAATTTATGGTCAGCATAGAATCAGACTTAAATGAAACTTACATTAGATAACAATGTGAAAGTCTTTGAGCTGGTGACTGGTGCTTGGAGGATCAGGTTAGCATCATAATACTGAAGGAGTAGGAGTCTGAATGTGTATGGGGTTTTATGAGATGATAAAACAGTGCAGGAGTGCCATTCCAGTTTTCTGGCAGAGTGGAGCTTTAACAACATTACTATTGCCAACAGCTAATGAGCTCTTTAGTGGTGGCACGGCTGCCAGGAGACCGAGGCAAAGATGTTTATTTATGACAGCACATACAGTATAGCTGTGCATGTCCTGCTGCCAGAAAATATCAACACTTTTGGATTTTGAATAATCTCATATGAACTCTAAACAGATTAAACAGATATAAGTGAGTTTGGGTTGTGTAAGGAAGAATATATCATTATACATTTTTCAATACTGTATGCATGTTTCATTCACACACACTTCGGCAATCCCTTGAATCACCTGAAAAAGCTTCTATGTCCATACACCGTGTTAAAGGTGCACTATGGAACTTTTCTTGTGATAAGTCCACCACCTGCTTGTCTCTGTGGAGGTGTTTTGCTTTGCCTGAAGTTAAGATTAGGAATTAAGCCAAGATTAGAAGTAGAAAACCAGGACTATAACTGGACCTAACCAAATCTACAAAACAGGGCACAAATGACGACCAAACCAAGTATAACCACACCTTAAAAACGCTTAACGCCTCTTGCAACACTTGTTTTTGCATCAACACCTGTGCGAGTCGCAATACAATTCTTCAGCTCTAGATAGTCTAACTGAGACACATTTGGTTTAACTACCACAGCAATCGATCCAGTCTAATATGGCCAAGACACTAAATGGCCTTGTATGCTTAAGCCCCACACTTGTGCTCACTCAGCTCTTTTGGCTCATAAGCTCTCAGAAACTTTCTCATAGACTTATCATTCTGAATCTGGCCAGTGCTTACGGTGTGAGAAGCAGACCTGGCATGTGCTGTGCTCGATGACATTGATTGGTTAAGTAAGTGAGACATCTTAAGAGGTTGAATGTATTTAGTCCTGCTGACCAAGGATCATAGAAATGTCTAGCCTGGACCATCAGATCTCATTACCCAGCAGTAGGACAGACACCAGGGCCATATTGGGTTCTCAGGGGACACAGAAACAGTAAATCAGCTCTATTTCAGAGTTAGAGAGCTGCTTTCCTCTGTTCTTTACGAGGGCTAGGGCAGAGAAGGGGAGCACTGTAAGGAAAGAAATGTGTTGTAATAACCTTTTCATTGATATCAGAGGAGCACAGACACTCTTGAAAAGGCTACTGTCTTTTGCCCCGCTTCATATAGAATAGTTCAACACATTTTGGTGTGCCACTTCTCATTTGTACTGCCAAAACTTTGGTGTAACTTCCAAACAAAGCCTTTGTTGTAGACAAATCACTTCATCCAAGTGATAACTAAACCAGCAAGAAAAGTGTTTTGAATTGTATTATTATTCAAGAGACAAGGGAGAAGCATTTTTCCAGGCATTCCAGTATTGAGCTTGACATATTTACCCATATAAATCAATAACTGGAAAAATACATTGTTAAAAAACAAATCATTGTTATTAATTTATTATTATTATTTCTAAAATGGAAAGTTCAGACTGTGGGCTTTGTCGTAGTAAAATATTTATATGAAATCAAATATTGATGTCTGAAAAAAGTGGAAAGGAAATCAGATGTCTGATAGTGCAGATTTAGGTCACAGTCTACGTGATCTAAACTGTTTACAGCACACTGGAGCCAAATAACAAGTCACAAATGTTTATTTATGTTTAGTGTTAAGATATATTGCTGTGTATAGTTTCATTTACTGACAAAGATACTCCAAAAACGAAATTTCAGGTTTGTTGGCGTTCATAGACTTGCGTCCTCAGCATATTTAGTCACATTGAGTTCAGGCTTCTATAGCATGACTATATGGAAAGACTCTTAACTAGCCATCCCCTTCATGTCTCCATATGTTTTGTCCTGACCTTTGTCATGTGAAATGGACCATTACATGTAAATGAGTGCGTTTGCTGCTCATTTGCCTTCCCTCTGCGCTCCCTTTTACCAGGCTCATTACATCAGTGGCTTTTATCAGCAGGGCGTTAGAGTTTTCTCTGGTGCTATAACTCCTTTTCTACTCCCTTAGTGCGACAAAGAAGAATATATCAAAGACTTCCAGCTGATCAAGTCAGCCGCTTTGAGCCTCACAAGGGATGAGCAACAATTGCCTTAGAAACAAAGCTAGAAATCCACTCTTATAGCCATGTTTTGTGGACAGTATGACAGCAGGCGTCTATGGAAAATACAAGAATGATCCTGTCATAAAATCCCACCTACATAGCTATTAAGTAGAAATCCTTTGTTGTACCAAAAGAAACAAAACACGGAGCTGTTTTGGGCAAATAAAACAGTAACTTCTCAATCCTTATTTAAAATTGGGGAATTGAGTGTGCTCCAAGACATGTTTCAAGCTGATTGGCATTAATTAGGCATTTTGGAGTTGCGCCGTTATGTATGCAAATTCAGAGATTAAAACAAAATATGATCTGTAATGAGGTGAACATGGGCTTCATGAGGCATTTATGACCCAGTCTGAGTCATGGATACCACTGGTACATTGGTTAGATTCCTGTCTTGCAGATTACCTTTGTTATTTTTCTAATCACTTCCTTATTTACTTTTCAATCATCATAAAAAGTGACATAGCAGTTGCTTGTAACTCCCTTTTAAATCTCACACCCCCATAGACACATTGTGGATCACCTTACAATACAATTTCTCAGAAAATTGTCACTGTTCCAGACCAGCCAAGCCAACGGGAAATTACATGGGGCCAAAGATCATCTTGTCTTTTCACTCAGTCTATTGTTTGAATGTGTGTCTATACTATTACCGCAGCGTGTAGGCTGTTCAGAGCGGTTGGACTACATATCCCTCAGAGCCTTGTGCTAGTCGGAGCAGTAGGGAAGTGTGAAAGCAGAGGAGGAGATTTTGATTTAACACCACCAGTTTAAGCCTCTTTGCTTCTCTGCTTTTGGTAAGACAGGATTTTTTTTACTGTTCAGAATGATGCCTTCTACATCAGAGCACAGTATTTCACATTTTCACTTATTTTTGGCTCCATTTGATTCATCCTATACTTTTGGATATGTGGCACTTGTCCTGGTTGCAGAACAGGTATGTTTTCATTCTCATTGCAGCTAGACACACCAGAGAGATAGGTTGAGTGTTTTAGTCACCTGTAGGAAGCTTAGAGTAGAGTCGCTGCTCCTTCAAATTGAAAAGTGTACACCAAGTGCCTTTGGGTCTGTCACAGATTGCTCCTTGTCATTTCTCTGGGGAGGTTTTTCCGGTATGTGTATATGGATTCACTTATTTATGATTGAGCTAAATTGATGAGGACTTTGCTAGTAGCGTGACCACCTCATATAGTACAAAATATCTCAACAGACATCCTCTTTTGCCCGTCCCGTTGCCTTTCAGCTGAGTCAAATCTCCTCACTCCCACTTGGAGCTCCAACTTGAAAGTCCAGGCAAGGCAAGTTTATTTGTATAGCAGAATTCCTACACAAAGTAATTCAAAGTGCTTTACAGAATAAGAAAGACATTAAAATCATAATACATAATCAAAACATAAATGATCATCATAAAATTTACATTAACAGAGAAGTGTGTAGAATAAAAACCTTTCAGTCATATGCACAGCTAAACAGAACCTTTTGGAGTCTGGACTTAAACATTGTCAAAGTAGAGGCTTGTCTCATATCTTCAGGAAGACTGTTCCAGGTTTTAACTGCATACAACTG
This sequence comes from Periophthalmus modestus, assembly GCA_019594935.1. Lineage (NCBI taxonomy): Eukaryota > Metazoa > Chordata > Actinopteri > Gobiiformes > Gobiidae > Periophthalmus > Periophthalmus modestus. The sequence continues at coordinate 27,970,267 of JAIEZT010001390.1, read as the reverse complement.
AAATGCTGATTCCCAAGGTTTAGTCCTGACTCTGGGCACCAGTAGGAGGCTGGTTCCTGAAGTCCTCAGAGTGTGAGATGGTTCTTACGGCACTAATATGTTTGAGACGAGTTGAAGTTTTGGTTTATTTTCTTTATTTTAACAACAGAGGCGCCACAAGGGGGCAGTACAACATTTAACCATTCATTGTAAAATTACTATATTACAACACTCCCACTTAATTTTACAATGAGAATTACACATTTTAGTCATACATTTTGACCATCTTTTGTTTTGTTTTACACCCCCAAACAATAACGAAAAAATACCTGTAACTTCCCAAAAAATGTTACAATTTATCTTTTAAGACCTACTTTTATAATACATTTGAACAAACAAAAAATTACACCTCTTAAACAAATAACTCAAGATATAATACAGATCTTTAAACTGGACACAGCCCAATCTCTTCTCTAAGATATTCAAACTTTTGTTTTGATAATGGTTTTGTCAGAATATCTGCGATTGCAATGGCTCCTTGATTGTCCTCCAGGATCACTGTTGGTGTGGTTTCCATTCCAAGTTCAGTCAGTAGTCGTCTCAGCCAAGTTCCTTCTTGAGCGGCCTGGCTTAAAGCGACATACTCAGGTTCTGCAGTTGAAAGTGCTTCTGTGGCTTGTTTCTTACTAAGCCAACTTACTGCTCCTTCAGCAAAGAGAAAGATGTTTCCTGTTGTTGAATGCCGATCATCCTGATCACCGGCCCAGTCTGCATCTGAGAAACCAACCAAGGTTCCTGTCTCTGACCACTTATACTTGAGTGCAAGGTTTTGTGTTCCTTTCAAGTATCTCAGGAATCTTTTTACAGCTGTAAGATGTGCAGTATTTGGATTTGCATTAAACTTTGATACAGCACTTACTGCTTGTGTGATGTCTGGTCGTGTTGCCATAGCAGCATACAGTAAACTTCCTACCATGGATTGATAGGTGCTCGGGTTTACTGGTTTACTCACATTATCTTCCTTTTTCAGCTTGACATTGGAGTCAGCTGGTGTTGTTACTGGTTTTGCATTGTCCATTCCATACTTTTGTAAAATGTCCTCAATGTATTTCCTCTGATGAAGAAAAATGCACTCTTTGTCTTTGTCTTGAACAACAGAGATGCCCAGAATGTAGGACAGCTCACTCATGTCCTTCATTTTGTATCTTTTCTTCAGAGTTTCTTTGAGCTTGTTCATTTTGTCTGTGGATTCTGTCATCAAAATCCGATCATCAACATACACAGCTGCTATTTCTACTTCCTGACCTGTTCTAACAAACACACACTGGTCTGAGGTTCTCTGTGTAAACCCAATGTCTTTCATAAACTCAGTGAAAGATTTGCTCCAGCAGCGAGGTGATTGTTTTAGTCCATAGATCGACTTTTTTAGTTTGCACACCAGATGTTCTTTTCCCTGTTTTGTGTAACCCTCTGGTTGCTCCATGTAGAATTCTTCTTCCAAGTGTCCATTTAGAAATGCAGTTACAACATCCATTTGATGTACTTGTAAGTTGTTTTGCACAGCAAATGACAACAATGTACGAATTGAACTGAACCGTACCACTGGTGAGTGAGTCTCATCATCATCTGCACCATACACTTGTGAGTAGCCTTTAGCAACAAGTCTGCATTTGTACCTTTCCACTTGTCCGTCACTGTGATGCTTTATTTTAAACACCCACTTTGATCCTATTGCTTTGCGATCCTTTGGTAACTCCATCAAGTCCCATGTGTCATTTTCTAACAGTGATTCATATTCCAAATCAGCTGCTTCCTTCCAGTCGTTTGCATTTGGACTCACCATGGCTTCTTTCAGTGTGCTCGGCTCTGTGACACAACACATGTTAGCATAATGTTAAACAGTAACTACATCTGCAAATTCGTCAAATCCGAATCTCCATGGAGGTTTTCTGACCCTGCCTGACTGCTTAACAGCCTCACTGATTGTAATGTTCTCACCATTTGCTTGCTTTTCATCTGTGCTTAGTGCCACTTCATTGTCTGAGTTGGATGTACTTTCTCCTTGTTTACACTCAAAATCTGACTCATTGAAAACAACATCTTTTCGAATGAGCATTCCCCTCTTTTCTTCATCCCACAGTCGATAACCTTTAGCATTGTTTGAGTAACCCATGAAGCGAAGCTTCCTTCTCTCTATGTCTGGGATATGAGCATAAGCAATACAGCCAAACACTCTCATGTGACTCAGGTCCGGCTTTTTCTCATACCACCTTTGATAGGGTGTTTCCTGGTTGAGAACACGTGTGGGTAACCTGCTCTGAATGTAGGCTGCAGTTGCAACAGCCTCAGCTCAATACATTCTTGGTAACTTTACCTGTGATAGCATATTTCTGGCTGCTTCAACTAATGTCCTGGGGTTTTTTTTTTCTGCTACACCATTTTCTTGCGGTGTATGAGGTACAGTCATTTCATGATGAATGCCCTGAGCTTTCAGATCCTCCTGAAACTCCCTGGATGTGTATTCACCACCATTGTCTGTTCTGAGTCTTGTCACGTTTTGCCCACACTCATTTGAGATGTTTTTTCAAACTCCTTAAACTTGCTCAGAACCTCACTTTTCTTTTTCATGAAGTAAACCTTACAGCATCTTGTGTAGTCATCAATATACGTAACAAAGTACTTAGCTCCACCAATTGATTCAGTTTGCATTGGACCACAAACATCACTGTGAACTAGTTGCAACTTACGTTTTGTCCGTATTTCTCCAAGTGGCTTGCAGGGCTTTCTAGACATTTTGCCCTCAACACAGGCTTCACAGAAGGCTTCCTCCTCATTAGCAGTGAAATTCACTCCCCTCACTAGTTGTTTGAGTTCCTTCAGTTTGGTAGTGTGAGGCGCTGGTGCCACACACTTGCTGTAACTGATGCACTTGACGCACCATGACAGGCAGCAATGCTCCCTTCAACATTAAGCTGGTAGAGTCCATCTGTTGTGTTCCAATACCTTGAAGTTTTCCATCCTCTTCATGTATGTAACAGCGAGCATTTTTGAATTTTACCGTGTTTCCTCTTTTTACTGGAGCTCCCACTGAAAACAGATTCATTGACAACCTGGGAACATATAGTACATTGTACATAGTAGCATTTTTGACCTAACTAACTCTGAATACCATTCTCAGTTTTATATTGCCAAGCCCAAGAGCTTCAACCACTCTGCCATCACCAAGCTTCACTTGTGGCTCTGAAAACTGTTGATAGTGTTGAAGTCTTTCTTTGTTCCATGTCACGTGTTTAGATGCTCCAGACTCACTTAACCAGTCTCCTTTTTGTAACTCACTGTCACTTGACTCCTTTACAACAAAGGCACCTTCACATTAATCCTCAGTCTCCTCGTGCATCATACTTTTGGCTTTGTGAAATTTGTATTTCCTTTTTATGCATGGACAGTCACGTTTGAGATGTCCCTTTTTGCCACATTTGTAACATCTCCATGTGTTGGAACTATCTGCTCCCACTGTTTTTGACTTGTCCTGCACCGGTCCACGCACTTGTGTTGACATGGCTGATGCACCACTTGATATCGGTAAATCAGCATGCACTCGCTTTTGTTCCTCATTTATTAGCGCCTGCTGCACAAACGTCAGTGTCAAATCCTCTATTTTTGCTTCAAGTGCAGTAAGGACTGTTGCATAGCTTTGTGGTAAACTGCCCAGTAGTGCGACAATTTGGTCCTCTTCTTCCATCACCGACCCTATTGCACTTAATTGATCAGTTAGCTCCTTCATTCGTTTCAAATGTTCATTGACATTTTCTCCTTCCTTCATTTCACATCTGAAATATTTTTTCTTCAAGAAAAGTTTATTTGCAACAGTGTCCCTCTCAAATTGTCCTTTTAACGTGTCCCACGCTTCTTTTGGTGTCTTGCAGCTTGTTATCAAGTATAACTGGGGTGTACTCACGTTTAGTACTAACACTGAAAATGCCTTCTCACGCCGTCGTTCAAACTCGGCTTGTGCGTTAGCATTAGCATCTGCTGCTAGCTGTTCGGTCTCTGTTAGCATACCCCACAGTCCTTTTGCTTTCAGAAGATGTTCCATCTGAAATTTCCATGTTGCCCAGTTCTCCGGTCCGCTCAGCTTGTCAATAAACAGTTTATCTTCCATTGTGAATCCCACAACACTGTTTATGACCCACAAGTCCGGGTAAAAAAGCCTTTTTTCAGCGACACTCTGGGCCCATAACCTGTCGAAGTTTTGCTTTATTTTCTTTATTTAACAACAGAGGCGCCACAAGGGGGCAGTGCAACATTTAACCATTCATTGTAAAATTAATATATTACAACAAGATGTACTTTGGTGTGAGGCCATGGAGAGACTTGTTCACAAGCAGAGCTGCTTTAAAGTCTATTCTCTGAGCCACAGGAGCCAGTGCAGAGACCTGAGCACAACTTATGCTCATGTTTCCTGGTTCTAGTCAAGGCCGAAGAGCAGCAGCATTCTGGATATCCTGCAGGTGTCTTAAGGCTCGTTTGGGCAGGACGTTACAGAAGTCTAACCTACTGGAGACAAATGCATGGATATGTCATGTCTCCACAGCCCTGCAATGTGAAGTGGTGACAAAATGGAGGGATGAATTTTTTAACTGGTATATTTTCTAACATCGTGTAAAGATTTAAAAAAAAAAAAAAAAAAAAAAAAAAAGGCCTTCAAACCCCATTAGAAAAATGATTCCGTATCTGAAGTTTTGTAGTAAACGGGCGGGGGTATGTTTTCTAATACTCTGCTCAACTTGCTGTTTATGTCCCTCCAGATGGACAATCCACTCGCTCATCCAAAAACAAATAACAATCTCAATTTGTGGAAACATTTTGAAATTTATTCTATATGAGGTCAAATTACAGGATGTTCAACTAGGCTTGAAATGGACCCTATCTCAGCAGAGTGAGAAGCAGCGATGTTTGGTTAATGTTTCACCTGCCAACACTATTCGTAGTTTCAAGCAATTTTCCCAGTCTTTACCTCAGGACTATTAATAAAATTCAGATTTTCGAATGACATTTTTAGGATATCTAAAGGCCACTGAGTTACTACAATCCCTCACACCTCACAAAGTTTTATATGGCAGTGGGACACAATAACAGTTATAGCTTATCTGCTAGAGTGATTCTCTCAGAAGGCCACAGGCTCTCAACCGGGGAATTGGCTAAATGCAATCCACTAAAGATCTGTTCACACATTAGCTACAATCTGCACTATGCTCTAGGCCTTTCCAATGTCCTAATGTGGTCTAAATTTCGCTTAAAGGGTTGTGACATCTTGAGAAGAGTACAATACTACATGTTGTGTCCTTGTGTCCAATACTACATGCTGTGTCCTTCTCTACCTTTACAGCTTTGACATTATGACCTCATCTGAAACCATTGTGCTATTCATATGTTGTTGTTTTTTTTATTTTGTTTTGTGTGTGTATATATATATATATATATATATATATATATATATATATATATATATATAATATATATATATATATATATATATATATATATATATATAATAATCTCCTCCTCACCCTCCGCGGGTGGTCTTTATCCCCTCTTTTTACTACGCTCGGGACCTCTACCAGAGGCCTGGGAGCTTGAGGGTTCTGCGCAGTATCTTTGCTGTTTCCTAGTACTGCACTTTTGGAGCCTTTATGGTGGACACTGCAGTACCAAGTGATGGGAACATCAGGAAAAAGGAACATGAGAAACTAGAGAAATACCAGGGGCTCAAAGCTGGAGAAGGCCTGGAAGGTGAAGGCATCAGTGGTGCCCATGGTCATCGGAGCACTCGGGGCAGTGACCCCTAAACTGGAGGAGGGGCTACAGCAGATCCCAGGAAAAACATCAGACATCTCAGTCCAGAAAGTGCAGTACTAGGAACAGCAAAGATACTGCGCAGAACCCTCAAGCTCCCAGGAAAAAGAGGGGATAAAGACCACCCGTGGAGGGTGAGGAGGAGATTAAAAAAAAAAAAAAAAATAATATATATATATATATATATATATATATATATATATATATATATATATATATATATATATATATATATATATATATATATATATATATATATATATATATATATAAAACATACATGTGTGCTTGTGCTTCATCATAATTTTATCTGAAAAAAAAAATGGTGTTTGGTGTATTATGGGTGCAGGGAAGGGAAGTTCCAGCAGACAATTTGGCATTAACCCTATGGCAAAAGGCACTGTGGCCTGCCCCAGAGTGGCCATGCCTCTAACCCAGAGGCTAATTATAAAGCTCATTATGTCCTCACAGTCCCACAGCCTCATCACATTATTTTCTGCACAGTGTCAGACAGACTTAGCACTGATGTGAGTCCAGCAGGTGAACAAGATTTAGCTTCACAGATCATGGTACACTTTCACAATATTTTGGATATTTTTAACATGGAAGGTTGTACGTTTGTTAAGAATGTGATATTTTAATGCAAAAGTTCTAAACCTTTTTAACCTTTCATCCTGATCCTCCTTTGGTCCTTTTCATGTCTACCACAGCACATAATCCTCCCACAGTGTGTTGATTTACAAGTATTTTTCATGATGCTGAATTCTGATTATCTATTTCAGACATGGGTCGACCGAGACAAAAATGTGTGTAATAAGTAACTTCTGATAGATGAACTTTGGTGCTTGACCTGACCCCATAGAGTTTGATAGATTTGATATTAGTTGAAAGACACAAGGTAGGAATCTGTGATTCGCTGACAGCGAAAGACATGATAAGATGTTGGAAAGAGATAAAACAGTCCTTAGACAGACAGAATTAAGTCTTTATGGTTTGCAATTGATCTTCATTTATCTGAGCCTGGGACCAGCACAAAGAAACAACCAAATCGGACATGGGACCAAACCACCAACCTTCACACTTTGAGAATGCTGTCTTTGTGGCTCAATGGAATTTGCTTTACGTTCTTGTTTGCACATGTTTTTTTGCAGGGGTAAAAGTGTCTTTGTGGTTGTTAAACACTTCAAGCACAGTTCAATCACAGAGTTGGCGACAGTTAACATATAAACAGAGACAGATGTAGACTGCATCATCCTAAATAATGCAAACCAGTGTTCAGCGTAGAGAAGAGCCTTTGTACATAACAAGGTGAATATTTGTTTACATTCTGTTTGATGAATTTTTTATGGTAAAACAAAACAAAAATAACTTCTGTGATGTTGCCAACATCACAGAAGTTAAATTCTTCATTTGAAAGTTGCTTTGAAATTTAGACAGTTGGTGAAGTAGTTGTGAGTGTTGTTTTGTTAAAGAAAATGCATTATTGTAAATACTATCCAATCTCATGATGCCCAAATGTTCAGGATTGGGCTCAACCATAGACTGTATAAAGAACTGGAATAAAGGAGTGTGACATCACCCAAAAACCGTGTCCCAATTCAACAGCTGCATCCTTCGAAGGACCCGGCCGACGAAGGCTGCTCCTCCAAAATGGGACAGGTCTAACTCCAGAGCCACTCCCATCACCCAGCGACTGAGACACACTAACACTAATGCTAACCACACACACCAGGCATATTACACACATGGATAGATTCAAATGAATAAATGAATTAGTTATTATCAAAAGAGACATAAAATAACTCACAGTGAATCAAAAGTCAGTCTAGACAAAAACACATTAAAACAAACTAATCTCATAGTGGTGATTATGGAAAAACTATATTCTGATATTTGAAATATTCTGCTTCTTGTCACACAAAATACAAATATATTTTCTGTAATTGGAACATTACCATGGTCCACTTCTTCAATGATAACACAGTTTAGGTGTTCTTCAGCCAAGATGAAAAGAAACTACCTTTACTCTACATTTAAATTGAATGTTTTAACTTCTGCAAGAAATTAGAAGAGAAACCTAAACTTTACACACACATTTCAATCTTGCAGTCCTCCTTACTGTTACTACAGATTTCATAAGGCAATGAAACATATCCCATACCTCATGAGTGGCAGTAGCTGGCAGCAGGTCAGCACCTCTCCAGCGTAGTGTTAGGTTCACATTATGATTAGGTCTGATGGGCATAACAGACACAGGTCTCTAGTCTCTACATCAGTGTGAGCACATATCTATTATATTACTGTCTATCATGAATCTGACCAGTGCAAAACAGTGTTCTTTACTGTATCATTTAAAAACATTAATGGATTGTAAAAAGCAGATATTTATGCATTTAATTCTGAGGCAAGAATTAAATGCATAAATTGGAGACTTATATTGCTTAATTTGCAAGTAAATATACGTTTAACATAATTAAACTGTGCCTTTTAGGATTAATACATTAAATAAATGTGTGTGATCCTACTGCCAAGCTTCACTGGCCAAGTGTTTAGTCCCATGGCCATGAAAACGTGGTCGCTTCCCCATCATACCTTTATGAATTACTCCATGGGCTTTTTTTATCCCAACATTAAAAACATGATCAGTTTGTTGGCAGTCTGTTCAAATATGAAAGTTGAGCGGACTAGCTGCAGATTACAGTCAAACTTTTAGCTCGAATCTCTGAGGATCATGCAGTTAATACTAAACTTCTGTGACAGTTTTGTGGGCGTTATGGCCTTATTTTTACAGCTGTGGTAGCTCGGATGTGTCCTTCGTTCACAGCCGATCTCCATGGAAACGTGGGTCACATTTGTCGGCCACATTTGTGGGCTGTGTGAAATGGGACAGACTTCTTTGCGCAGATCGTGACACACCTGGCTTTCAAATGTAGCTGCCGAAGGATGCAGCCGTTGAATTGAAACACGGCTCTAGAGTTTGGCTCCAGTCAACTGAAGCTCATCGGGGCAAGCAGTTATAGGGGTGAATGTGGAGCCGAGTTCCTTATTAGGAATTCCAATCACTAGTATCATACCAACCAAAAAGCCAATTAGGAGTGAGGCTGTTGATGGTAACACTCCTCCCCACCCACACCACTGGTTTAGCAGGGAGTGGGCACAGCAACACTGTCAATAAAAACCTGTTGCTAACCCAAGCAGGAGCAACCTTGGGGAAAGAAGGCACCTGATTTGCCTGTTATTAATGTTCATATCTTCATTCAAGGACACAATAGCGAAATACAAACACCAGGATCATGTGGAGCGGGTTACGAACATTTTAAGACCAAAAGCTGCAGCCAGAGTCGATGGAGTCAGAAGTGCACCCATGATGCTTCCTATTTGGAATACAGCAGCTAGCATGTTAGCTATGACCATTTATACATACAGTCTATGTGCTCAACTGAACTTTCGTAAATTGCCATAAATGTATTGTAAGAGTGCCATTTTATTTTTTTTCAATTTTGACCTTTTCTTTCTTTATTTACTCAAATAGCATTTTTTTTTTCTTTAAACTACAAAGGAAAGACATAACAATTTCCCAACAAGCTCTGAAGACCAAAGATTATCCTACTAATTACATATTATCTCAAGTAATTAAAGCCATGGGGAGGACCAAAAATGGCACACTCTTGAGTTACGAAGCAGGCAATTACAATTACTATCCGTTCCACAGTGGTGTGATGAGTACGGCGATAATAGTGACAATCATGAGGCCTAACAAAGCATGGAGTAATCAGGCCCAGGGGATTGGACCCTATAGCCACCAGAATAGTGCTAACAAGACGCCCCCGCTGAGAGAGACTCACGATCCAGGTAAATAGGACAGGATGTGTAATCAGTGCTACCTCGCCCTGGGTGGAAAAAATACTGAAATTGTACAATGCCAGTTAGAGACATTTATTACAGTGGTCTAGTTTGGGACTTGCATTTTCAGTTGAACACAAGACAAGATAATGTTAATTAGTTTTGCTTTTTACTTTATATACTACAGCATTTATCTAGACAATCTCTAAGAATCGCACATCCAAGTCTGCACCTAGCCACACGCTACATTCAAGTAACATTTGACAACAGAGCACTGCATAAAAGACTTCTGCTGACCTTAGTGAGTCATATTCAGAAGAATAAAAAAAAAGCAATTAAAGAAAACCGAGCAGAGAGGTAACAAGGCTTGCTATCGCTACATAAATTACACTTTGTATATGGGAAGTGTACTTGTTATGACTGTATTTTTATGTTACTCAGAGTAGAAAAATCGTCATATTATATACTAAGAGATTAAATTCTCACCACAGGTCAGAGTCAAGTAGAGCTCGCTTTTAAAGTTAGCAGGAAAAATAACACTGAAGAGGTCAATTGTGTTTAGAGTCAGGGTTGTGACAATTATTAATACAGGGTGGCCCAAAAGTCACTGACACTTTTAAATCTTCAACAGCTCCTATAATTCTTAAGTTATACTCATCAAATTGTAGCAGTAGGTAAACTGAACCTTCTGAGATTTTTGGCAATATATACAGTTATAATTGTACACTTGAATTGTACTACTTAAACTAGGGGAAGTAAAAATGACCTATTTTTTTAAAATAATGTTTTTTTTAATGTTTTTGTCCACCATTTTTGGCTTTGCACTGAAAAGCCCAATCTAACATACTTTGCATAACGTTTGAAAGCATTTCCGAGCTTATGGCTCTTATTTGATCCTCAATATTATGTTTTAAGATGTTTATTGTCAGAGGTTTATTCACAAACACCTTTTCTTTAAGATAGCCCCACAGAAAGAAATCGGGACTAGTCAGGTCTGTGGAGATCACATACTGCCCCCTGTCTTTGAAAACGACTTATTATTCCTTTAATGGAATTTTTGCTTGGGGCATCTCTGGTACTAAAATGTTGATGGTAACACCACTGGGTTTTTGAATTTGACTCATGTGACTCAAAGTACCACTGTGCAATGAGGGCTCGTTCCTCGGTGCTATATTTGCTCATATTAATGTTGGAAGGGTAGTTCTAAATGCTCTGAAAAGTTAAAAGAAAAAATATTTAGAAACAAAACATTTATGAATTTTTTTCAACTGTCAGTGACTTTTGGGCCACCCTGTACAAGCTTATGTTAACTAATGAAAGGATCTTGTAGACCACAAAACCTCAAGAGTATCTCATGCCAAATGACATGAGATGATTTCAGGATTCTATCAAGTAAAATTCATGTTCATGAAACAAAGTAAAAGCAGTAAACTGTAGTAGTACTGTATATACTTCAGTAACAAAAAAATAAAGAGGTATCTGTACTTTCAAAAGGGTACTTTTTTACTTACTATTTTAGAGAAGAAATCTGTACTTTCTGTAATGGACTGAAAAATATACGTTTTTTTCACTATTGTTCCAGACCTGCTGAAAAGGCTGAGGAAATTCATTGTAGCACGTTCTTTGTTTGAGCAAACTAAAATATACAAATAAAAACAGCAAGGGAAAAAAATGAATTCAGTTGTTTCTGTTCAGCACAAATCTGTATCAAAATCATAAAGTTTGAAGATTTATTATGTCGAAGATATCGAACAACATTTTTACTTTTTACTCTTTAAGTATTTTAATACTTTTACTTGAGTAGATTTTTTTTTATGTGATACTTTTTCTTTCACTGTATTTTTTTTCTCCAGTATCTGTACTTTTATTTGAGTAACAAACTTGAATACTTCTTTTGTCACTGTTTATTTCAAAGCTGTATTGTTTGACTTTTACTACTATATCCTGCTACACACTATATGCTAATGCTGACACTTTAGAAACTTGTGATAGTCTACATTTTTATCTACTGTAAATTTGCATAAGATTTTACCCATGCTCTGTTCTGAATTATTTGTTCTTTTGCTATGCATTAACAGTGAAGTTGCCCACATGTGCACACTGCATTATAATAACAATTGTATGTGAATTATGAATTATGAAGTGCATATTCAATTCAGCTTTATTCTGGACTCATGGTGCATTATTAAAACACAGTGACAATAAGAACCAATAAGAAGACCAGCAGTGTGTCCACATCTTACACTGATCTCTTACTGCACTGAAAGGTATATGTGTGAGTGACAGTATGATTTTGGTGTCTGACGTCATCAGCCTGTAGATAAGACTCTGCACAGTGAACATGTCACCAGATGTTCTCTAGTGTACAAATATCTCACATTTTACACAGGTGTCTGTCTGCAAACCACATGAATCATAGTTATTGATGATCCTTAATGAACTTGTGACTTACTTGTTAAAGTCTTTCTGTATGAATCCTCTTGGATCCACGTTAATATACTGAGGTGATGTAGTAATGCAATCATCTTTAACTACTGCATTACCATTTATCATGAAATGTTACCAGATAAATGTTGTATTTCAGATATTAGATTTTTTTGTTTTTTTGCACACTATATTTTGTATTTGTGTTTTTCTTTATGCATGTGACCTATAGCCTGCTACATATAGTGTGCTCTTGCTCCCTCTTGTGATGCTTCCTACTAACTGCACTTGTTTTTCACATGTGAGTATACACTCAGATAAACTCAGATCCATACACACACAGTGTATATGGATGTTACATTACAAAAGGTCTGTGATATTTTTGTTCATTTGACATGATTTTACTTTCACTTAAGTGAAGTATGTATACATGCCATAGAAAGCAATAGCTCTTTTGCTGCATGAGCTCTACATGTGATTAAGATTTTATTAAAAAAAATTGTAAAAGTTAATACACAATAAATAAATAACAAGTAAGAATTTTCTGTGATATCTGAATTCTTCTCAAATGCAGTAAAACATGTGAGAAACACGTCTCAGTATAATGTCTTTTCTATGGCACATGTTAAACTGTACGACTGGATAACTGACTACTATTGACAACTATTGCTCATGGCTTATAGTAGAATATATATTTTGTGAAACCACTGTGAGGATGAATATTTGAGATAAAAATTCCAAAGGTGGTATGTTTCTGTCTTTGTCTCATGCAATGTTCTTTTTTTACTCTTCGAAACAGCATAAACACACCTGCTCACAGATGGCTGGATTCAAACAGGCGTGTTTAAAGATGCCAGCACTGTGCAGTGTTGTGAAATGAATAATGTTCTAAAGGTATAATGGAGTAAAACATAGTTTGATCATTTTGAGAACATCCTAACTTTCCCAGTAGCCCCTGGAGACAAGAGATGCTATGCTGCAGCAGACTCGCTCTTGATGGTTGAAGCGTGGCAGAGGCAGTTGTTTCGAGAGAGAATGTTCTCTGAAGTTTCTGCCTGTGTCAGGGATTACTCTTAATTACTACCAATCTGAGCACCGCTGTTGTTCCACACTCTAATGAGTTATATGGGGATTAGGCACTTAGCACGATGCTAATTAACATGCTAGTGGTTCCTAGCAACCACAAATTGAGCAAACAGACATGGGCTTTTCTGCCATTAAAGGATTGCCAATTTTTATTGTTTTTATTGAGTCAGTGCATGAATGTGAAAAATGCATCTGCCATTATTTTATATCTGAAACAAATACAGGAGCATCATAATCTTCTCACGTGATTTGAGAGGGCGTGGAGGTTATATGGATGAACAGCACAGTACAACAGAAAAAGATAGGAAATCTAACAATGAAACTGTCCATGAACCGTCAGTCACTAAAAACAAGCAGACTGACCATACACAGGAAAAAAGCAAATAGTGCATGGACCTTTAGACCCTCGATCTTAACGAGGATAAAGTCCCAAAAACCCAGTGGGAAAAAGAGAAAGAATGACAAGAACAAGAGTGAAGGAGGAACCCAGGCATTGCTAGACCGCCTAGAAAAAAAGAATCTATTTTCTATCCTCTTTCTTTTTAAATTTAATTACATGTGCGCTGTGGTCCAGTACTCAGGAGAGAGGTGGGTTACACAGTCATAATGAGACAAACACACAAAGCAGCAGCATTCAGCATCCAGCATCCAGCACGAGTTAAAACCAAAGATAAGACTATGAGCATTAATTAAGTAATCACTTCCCTCAGTCTACAACTCTGTGCTGAGAAAACAAACACTTTCTATTCTCAAATACACTAATTAGATTAGAATAGCTATGCTTGCAGTTTTTAATGATGCACTGAAAAAACACACACAAACAGTGTTTTTGATATTTATAAAGTTTTAAGGTTAAGGATTATGTTTTTGTTACTTTAATTAACATCGCTGGTGTTCGCTGCAGTTTCAAACGTGTTAGGGGGAGAAATGCAGTTTCAAATCAAATCCTTTGGTATATGGATAATAAAAGAGTACAGAATATGAAAGTACTGATCTGAGGTTGGGTTAGGCTATAGGTAAATGGCCAACCTGCTGCTGGCTCCTTGTGCTTAGAGGTGGATGGATACTAATATAACCTAAGCACTCACACACGCTTTGGGCTCTAAGCATGAATAGAAACCCAACTGTGCTTTGTGAGTAATAGCATAAGATATAGTTCTGAGTGGCGTCTATGTAATGTTCTGATTCTCTGGAGGGGCCTGTCCAAGCTGCCTGTCAATTGAAGACACTGTGATCCAAGTCCACTGTTCTATTCTGAGGCTCACCAGAGGGTCTATTCGGACCTTTGTGAGCTGCAATCCAAGGCTGTGATTGCTGTCATGTTTCTCTACCTTTCTGTGTGCAAGCAAGTCCTGCAGAGAGGTGCTGTGATTAAAGTGTTCACTACTATTATCCTGCTTGGCTGAGACCAATCTCAATGTGGAACAGCCCTATTGTGTTGTTCTCAGAACTGACAAGTGTATTCACAGTGAGTATTTCATGCTGTAAATGTGAAAAGTTGGAAAAGAATTCATAATACTTTGTAGGCTACTGCCTTTCTGTCAGGGTACTTAATTAATATTTATTATATCCAGCAATAGGATTTTAAATATAGCTTACCTGTAGGATTACAAAATGGGACAACCGTTAGCATTTTTCCTTTTGTAAAAAGTTACTGGTTTTTTTGACTGGTTGTAACTGACTATAGCAGTCTTGATTTATTTATTTATTTATTACAGTATTTACCTATGAAGTCAAGTGTAACAAGTATAGAATCATCATAACCTTCAGCCTAATGCATGCTGTTTACCATATTTTAGACAGTTGACTCTTACACCGCTATTTGGTGTGATTACTGATTTACTTTATTAATAATATATATCTTTATTGTTATACTTAGCCTTTCGGTGAAATCTTCTGTCATCCTCCTATTCCTCAGGAGTTGGGATGTATCTTTTTTGGTGTTAAATTTACACTTTTAAATCTGATCTGCCTAATGATTCCACTGGACCTCACCACAAGCTTTTCTAATGGTCACTTTTAAGATCAAGTGTCCTAGTGTGTCTGCTATTAGCACAACTAGCCTAATGGACATTTGTATTCTGTGCAGCAATAGTTATATGAACAGATAAGAGCCCATTAGATTCTTGGAAAGAGCTTAAATCAATTGCAGCTATAATTGCCAATTAACAAATGAGATTGTACAGTTGAATGTCCAGACCGACGCTGGTGAGATAGGGTCAAGAGTTTCTGTTCGGTCTGTGGCCACTTCAGTTGTTGTCTATCAAGCTTTTCATTTCTTGCATCAATGTACAGCTACCTTATGTAATATTGACACATATAATGCTTCAAATATTAATATAATCATCTAAAAAACTAATAAGGCTAATACAATTCTCACTTTATCATGTAACAAACCAGTTGTAGGCTAAAACCTGAGTGTTAAACCACCGTAAGAAAGAGAAAAATCAAATGTAGAAACAGATAACATTGTATTCTGTTACATCGGCCAAACAAAGTACTGTATTCTGAATACTTGGAGTACAACTTGATTTTTGTTATTATGCATTAATTTATGCCTCATTAGAGATGGAAAATTGCACATGCACGCACTGTAAGAGCTGTTGTTATTTTTTTTTTTTTTTTTTTATTTTTTTCTCATTATTACTGTGCAGTTCAAAGACCAAATTCCATGATGAAGTACCTCCATGTATTCTTTTTCATTTAGGAATTAAGGATGTAACTGTATTCTGATACCACCAAATGAAAAGTAACTGTACTGGAATACAGTTATTCAAACTGTGTACTCAGAACATGTATTTTGGGTGCATGTATTCTGTATTGAGTGCACTGTACACTGAGTGCATGTATGAGGCCTAGGCCAACATAGTGCTCATTATGTTTGACCGTCATAAAGCGCTTGTAACGATCCTCACTGAACAGAACCTACCTCAGCCTCTTTAAACCAGGTTATGAACTGTCATAGTCACTAATGTGCTCTTCATAAGCAGAAAAAAACTCCACTCTCTGGCTCTAAAGTCTTGAGTAAGCTCACAGTGTCTGGATAGCAGAATCCTGAACAGTCTCCGCCCAATGGGGCGTTGACGAAAACTTACTCAGACCAATCGGAAATTACTATGAAACGTTGTAAACAACTTCTACACGTTGTTTGAGGCTTTCTTAGTGGCATCTACAGCAAACCTGTCCATCTGCTCAGCGTGTGTTTCTTCGTAAATAGGTGCGTAAAGGCTCAGTCTGTCCTGTTCATGTGTTTTCTCTGTGTCTGGATCATGGTTTCTGTGCGTAACTGAGTGAACGTCGAGTCGTGCGCTCTCGTGACTCAAAACAGAGGAGTGTCTGAAACAGCTGTCATGTATCGTAACAAGCAGGCCTATAGCAGAGGTTTGGGCGCTGTTGTTGCTCCAGAAATACTCACCAAGCGTAGTTTTAAACAGCTGCATTAAAACCTTATCAACGCTGCAAATGCACCTTTATGTGCACAAGAGCGACAGCTCTGTTTGCGCTAATGCTTTTTCTGTTATGAAAACAGCAGAGATTCCATTTTTAGTGAATGTCAGTGATGTTGGGGGCGTATTGTGTTGGATTTGTTTATACAGTAATTTAAGCTGTATTTAAGTTTATACTAACCTCAGGTCTATGAGGTCTGGAGTAAAGTCTGGAGTAAAGTTTGGAGTAAAGTTTGGAGTAAAGTTTGGAGTTAAGTTTGGAGTAAAGTCTGGAGTAAACTTTGGAGTAAAGTTTGGAGTAAAGTCTGGAGTAAAGTCTGGAGTAAAGTCTGGAGTAAAGTTTTGGAGTAAAGTCTGGAATAAAGTCTGGAGTAAAGTGGAGTCAAGTGAACTAAAGTTTGGAGTAAAGTCTGGAGTAAAGTGGAGTCAAGTCTGGAGTAATGTTTGGAGTAAAATCTGTTATTGTAATTCTAAGAGCATCTTACCTACATTTTGCCAAACTACACTTGACTTCTTGCCTTCTTGAGTAATCGAGTACACTAGCTTGACTCATTTTTAGGACAGCATAGTTTTGAAAAATTGGGGGGGAAAGTTTTCGTTTAGGCCTCTGGACCTTTTGCTTCTATTTCATAATAGGTTTTCATAATAATATGATGTTGAAATGTTGTGTATGTTTTCTGTCAGCATAAGCATTTATCAAATGGTGTGAAATGATGTTGATGTCAGATGATGTATACAATATTATGCTGATTAATATGAATATCGAAGTAATGGGAGAGAGTGATTATTGAAAAAAGAAAGTTTTTATATGAATCAACACTGACAGTACTGGCACTCAGACACACCCAAAGACATGGACATGATTGTACTGGGACATTTGTAACTTCAATTCAGCTGTAAAAATAGTGACTATTTTAATTATTCTGATGTTCGTTTGGTCGTTTGTTTAAATCATGCTTCTTTAGGTGTGAATTTGTTTCTGTTTTCTTCGTGTTAAGTTGTGTTATTGATGTAAATGTTGATAGTTCCTGTTTTTGCCATTATGCAGTTTGTTGTTTCTCTGTATTTGCCTTGTTTTTGGTTCATTTCATATATTTTAGCAAAGCGTTTGACTAATCTTGGTATTTTTTTTATCTTAGTAGTGTTTAAAATAATATATGTATTGTGGGCCTGTCTGTGTGTGGCGATGCTATAAAGTGTAACAGCCTCTTATAGGCCTGAAACGGTCATGACTTGGAGCGGATGTGGGTATGTTTCTGTGGAACATCAACATCTGGCTGTTCCTTCAGTCCGTACGCCCACCCGCCCTGCAGAGGAGGGAGGAGCTGACGAGGGGAGGGGGGCTTCCTGCCCTGTGCATGAGCTGAAGTTTTGGCAGAAAAGTGGGAGGGTGGCTTTGTAAATATTTTTCAATGTAAATTTAAGTTTAATTATGGTTAGAGGATCAGTTTCTTCTGATGGCATAATATCATTTTTGCTATAGCCAAAAACTGTTCTCAACTTTGAGGATCATTATTTCAACATAAAATATTCTAGGGTACAAAGTACCCCAGTAATGGTATCTCAGACTCAGGTATAGTAAGAGTAATTTTCTGGTCTGAACAAGCCTATTTTGCAGGTTAAGGACAAAATATAAAATACATACAATTAAATCAAGAGAAAAACAAAACCAGGAGTTGGAAATCAGTGTTGAAATGATTTAATATTGTTAATACAGTTTCATGTTAACATGTTAACAACTCGCTTACAGTGAACCAAGACAGCAAGAGAAGGACCACCTCTGCAAAACATTTGTTGAAATGTTGTCAATGTCAATCAAGCTTGTTAAGATTCTGATTTATAGAATCCGCTGCTACCATTTCTCTGTGGAGATAAGACAAAGAGGAGCCTGTTCATGAGCCACTACAGAAAATCTACACTAATGAAGTTGATTTCTGTGAAGTTATGTTCACCCAGGTTTGACTTGTTATCCACATAGTCGACAATGTTTGACATGGACGTCTATGAAATGTTAGGCCATTTTTATTCTTATTTAGATCATTACCACAGTTTATGGTAGTTTGTGAAAATGATGATTCTATAACACTCTTGAAGACAAACACGTCATTTTGTCATTCACAGAGAAAAGAGATCGTTTGAAATCTCACGGCTCTTCTTTATTACTGCTGATATTTCAAAGTACTTTCTCCTGAATCTGAAACTGACATGCTTGATTGTAATCTCAAGAGTATGACACACCAGATGATCTGTGTTTGTTTTCACGGTAACCAAAGCATGAGGTCATCACTTCCTGTAGCAAAACACATGCATGTCGATTTAAAGCTCAAGAGCTGTTTTATCAGGTTGTTCTAACTCTCTTTTGGGGAGAGTTTTTGATAGTGCATCAAAATAAATGTGTAAATGTCAAAATATACCTAAAAAGTACAATATGATTACTTAGAAGGAGCCCAAATAACCCGTTCTTTGGATAGGTTTAGAATACATTTGAAAAGCTTTAGCCATGTTCATAGTACCATGGACTGTTGTGTCATGTTGTCGTGTATATTCTAACAATGATGTTATATTATGATACTGTAATACAGTTCACAGATCTAGAAGCTTGGGTTTTGAGACATTATTTTTTTTTACTCAGGGGCTATAATGTGATTTTTAAACGCAGTCATTGTGAGCACACTAAATGACAGGGTTAAATAAATGTCCTTTAGAGTTACAGTTACAGTGCACATCAATATTACACTTTTGAAACACATGGGCAGAATAATGATAAACAAGCCATTTTTGAATCAAAGAATGTGTACAACATTGTACTTTATTTCTGTGAAAACAGTGCTGACTTGTTTGGACCCTGTTGTTGAGCTCAGTAGAGCAGGACTATGGAACATCTTTTTATGGCAGTGCATACAGTAAGTTGTGCATGACTGTGTGGCCTTTGATGTGTCTATCAGCTGCTCACACCACATACTTGTGCTGCAGAATTCCCCTGAGTGTTTTCGTCACGCCGAGTCAATGCATTTCCCAAAAGAGCTCTAATATTCTCAGTGGTGCATATTCTTTTTATAAGCAACATAACACTATGTCTCTTTAAGTCATGAAGAGGTAAAAACAGTGGTACCAGTCTGTGCATCACATGATCCATGACATGGTCTGTATTGTTACATTACAAAAAACACACTCTTAAATGATTAAACTGAACATTTATTGAATTGTTCAGTTTATTTATTAGAGCACATAAGAACAGCTAAATTTCAAGTCCTACATCAACTAATAATTCCAAAGTATAACTGACAGTAATGTGTATTAGTACATAGTAAAACATGGACCTCTAGTGGTTGGATTATGTCACAACAAATAAAACCGCGCTGTAAAATGAACAGTCATGTAATGTTCTGTATGCTTTAGTCTGTGCTTTATAACTGTCCTGTATGCTTTAGTCCAGGGGTGGGCAAACTTTTTGACACATGGGCCACAATGGGTTCTAAAATTTGACAGAGGGGCCGGGCCAGGAGATATATATATGTATATATTACATTAGAGATTTGGTGTGTAACATGTAGCAAAGCATGAATATGCAAGGCTCATTGTACAAATTGTTTTCCAAATGCATTCAATTCAATTACATTTTTTTTCTTCCTTGCCAAGCAGGAGGGTCTAAGGACGGGGAATGTTCTGGGACAGTTCTCCATTTGCTTCTTTTCTGTTGATTAATCTGCTTGTCTGTTACTGTTTCATTGTTGATTTTCTAACTTTCTGTTGGTTAAATAAATTCTCATGTTCAGCAAAAAATTCTAAACAAGGTTTACCCTTACCTATTTTAATATAATTTGGTCATGTTCGGCGGGCCAGGTTAATAAACCCAAAGGGCCACATGTGGCCCCCGGGCCGTAGTTTGCCCATGCCTGCTTTCGTCTGTGCTTTATAACTGTCCTGTATGCTTTAATCTGTGCTTTATCACTGTCCTGTATGCTTTCGTCTGTGCTTTATAACTGTCCTGTATGCTTTAATCTGTGCTTTATAACTGTCCTGTATGCTTTAATCTGTGCTTTATAACTGTGCTGTATGCTTTAGTCTGTGCTTTATGCGCGGTGTGGGGGTCAAATGCCCTGATAGATGCAGTCAGATGATTTTTTCTGGCAGTACATATCATGGTGCATTGTTATAATATTTATCCATTCTAATTCTAATACAAATTATCCATTCTAATTCTAATACAAATTACAATTAACATTGTTATCTTGTTTTGAAGATTTGATTACTCACTGTGCATAGGCATCTAATCAATGTAATTAGTATAATTTATATTGTAGGTGAATAGATACATTTAGGCTTGTTGTTTATGTATATTCATTGTATTAATGATTTAATGATAATATATTATATAATAATATAATGAGGTGCATAGTCAATGACTGTGTGACATCTAAGTTCTCAGAACCTAAACTTTTCACATTTGGATTCCGCCTGAGATTCCCACTAATGTCCACTAGAGAGCAGTATAGACTTAGACATTCACCTTTGAGTTGACACCTCGTTTGATTTAGAGGGAGATTGTGGGACAAGGACGTTGCTTTGTTTCCTTCCCAAAGAAGAAAACTATTTTAGTGTTACACTGTCATTTAATGACCCTTTAAAGGTGCTACCTTATTTTTACTCCCCTAAAATCTTGAAAACATAACTAGTTAATTTCAAACAGTTATTCCTAATTTACCTTATGAATTCTGACAATCCTAAATTTTTCACTGCTATAAGTTTATTATTACTTTTAACAACTTTAAGAGACCAGAGCAGAGTTTTGTCATCATGGTACAAATTTCTCAAATTTATAAAAAAAAAAAAAAAAAAAAAAAAAAAATGCAGATTATGCCCTTAGAGTGCCTCATACAGCCCATGCGTGTTCAGACTGTAGCCTTCTGCTCGATAATGCATTACTGTATTTGAACAGATGATGAGAATCTGCTGGAACATATTGTGTGGACCATACCTCTAGTGTGACTGGCTTGCATCAGGAATGTGAGGGGGCTATCTCAGGGCAGGAAACAGCCTTAACATGCTACACTCCTGTGCTTCTTTGAAATCAAGCGCCTTGGCTTTCAGCATAGGTCTGGATGACCTCTGACCCTGACCTGGACTTGGAAGTTTACATTAGAAGTATAAGCAATCTAGAGTGTGTCTGGCAGACAGGATGGAAGTGGATTAGATCATAGGGAAGTTTGTGCAATAAATTCATTGTTATTTCATTATTTCACATTCACATGACAAAACTAATTGTGACTGTATTGTTTTTATTGGGATTATAGCTGCATTCTTGGATTAACACAGTGATTCTAAATGACCTGCTTCATTTTTGGTTTAGTTAGTAGCTAGTTGCTTTTGGTCCAGTTTAGTTAAATAGTCTGTACCTGCAGACTGCCTTAAAAACATCAAAAACAGAACTGGTTCACCTTATTCATTCTCATGCAATTATTCACTGCAATGAGTCTATATGGCTTTTCATAACTATCAGACAAACAAAACAGAGTTGCGCCATGACGATAAAGCTAACAACAACTTGTACGTCAATGCACACTTCCTGATTATCTGATAATACAATTCTATAAGATGCAGACAGTACACAGCAGACATATTGTAACCTCAAGAGCTAAATATAATATTACTCGTACTCGGTCAAATACATGGAAGAAATCAGGCACAGGCCTTTAATAAACTGATAATAATTCCACTTGCACATGTTAAAGACAGAGATCGGCCCATACTCACTCTTGGGTTGGACATTGCACTTGGTTTGATCCTTAATGTATTTGTTCTTTATAGCCATTATTAAACCTGACTTAATAGTTAAGATCATAACCTGCAAAACCTAAAAGCTTTGGTTCAGTCTCATTCTGTTCAGTGGTGGAACTTAACGAAGTAAAAGTAGTAAACTACTTAAAGTGTCTATTCAAAATGGAAAGTTTTTACTTTCACTTCACTACATTTTGAGAGCAGGTATCTGTACTTGCTACTCCACTACATTTTTGAACAGGACTCAAAAGTATACATTTGTAGTTTTTGGTTTTTTTTTATTGTCTGAGATCTGCTGAAAAGATTGAAGGGTTTATTTTTAATACGTTCATAGTTTAAACAAAAAAATATACAAATAAAAAACTGCAAAAATTCAGCCCAAATCTTTATCAAGATCAATACAATTTGAAGCTTTATTAGATCTCAAAATCTTTGTAAAATACTTGTACTTTTTACTCTTTAGGTCCATTTTTAAATAGGTACTTAAATACTTTAACTTAAGTAGATTTTTTTTCCCTCTGGTATGTGATTCTTTTTTTTTTTACAGAACTTTTAATTAAATGTACAGAGCTTTTTGCTGAGTATTTAAGTACTTCCACCACTCGACCTGCTTGTGTACTGCTATAATGTAGTAATCTTAGTTTCAAATTCATGGTTGCTCCATAGTTTCCCTTATTTCTATTTCCACAACCATAAATTGTGATGGATATATTGGAGTGTTAAAGGTCTTATATTAAACAAAATTGATTCTTGTGATCTTTAGGCCATGTTAGAACAAAAACATACCCAGAGTTGTTTTGTTTCTTTCACACATGTTTGAGTAAACCTGTATTATTAGTCTGTTTACATCTCCAAAGCTCAAAATGCTCTGTTCCACTTTGTGATGTCATGAAGTGGTCATTTTCAAGTTAACAGCTACCCTTTACCTCGTGTTAAGTAGAGATTAGCGATTCCAGGGCTGAAAGTATCCAAATGATTCTAGTGAATGCGTATGAAGTTTAAAAACACAGTGGAGCACTACATGACATCACAAGGTGGTACAAAGTGATTTCTGTTTGAGAGAAGAACATGCAGGGTTTGTGTGTTAAACGTGTGGGAATGAAACAAACCACGGTATATTTGTGATGAGGAAACAACATTATAACATAGCTCTGAATATACATTACAGTATATGGGCCCTTTAAATATGTGACATTTCACCTATTTCTTTTCTTATAATATCACACTGCTCTTGAATATGTCTCCTCACTGAGACTTCACAAACACTGATCAGAAGCAAAGGCGCCCAATTAGAGACAGAGCAGCCTATTCAGCACACTCCACACTGTAGGAAGGATGTAGATTTCTGACACTCTCAAATCGAACCCCACGGAGCACAGAACTGAGCCATATTGTCGCCTGATGTTATCCCTTCATTTTGTGCTCTGAATCTCGCTCTGTAATGTGGTATCGAGGTCCAGGATGGTTGGGAGTCAATCAGAGGTTACTGGCGCTGTGTGTGCAAGCAACTGTCTGGGTGAAGGTTTTTGTGGTAAAGGTAATTGAAAGTAAACTTCCCTCCGTGAAGGGCTGAAGTGAAAGGTGAGCTGTGTGGATGATGGTGCTTTATAGGCAATCTCTAATGTACTAAGGTTTGCCTGTGAATGCTGTAGCATTAGTCTAAAATATGGTGATAAATGTATTTGACTGCATTCTCTTTGAGTGAAGTCTGTCCTCCTTGTAAGGTAAACAGTTTTGGCCTCTTGTTGTGCTGCAGGACTTGCGGCTAATTGGCCTTTCCTCCTGTGACTTGTCAGGTTTAGATGAATGAGTTTGTTTGTAAGCCCTGTGGCCCTAACCTGCCTAATTAGAGTAAATAAATCCAGCTGATTGGTTTAAGGTCACCATACAAGTCCTTCTCCCCAACAAACTCAGTCAAGACACCTCCACTTTGTGTTTTATGTACCTTTAACGTTTTGACTCGGTTCTTCTGCGTGAAACAATGGCAAATATCTTTGCTTTGTATTATTAACAGTGTCTCTTGTTTCATTTGTGACATTTACTGATAGAGCTCCAATGACTCGATCCTTTAGCTGTGACTATCTGTATTTATTTTATTTAGTAGTTTATTTGACAGGGACAATGTGTAAAAAACATTAAAGATGCTTTACACCAGATTATAGCTGACACTAGTTCCCATCTGTAGTCCCTGAGCAGGTGAAAAATACAATATAAAATACAAGACTAGTTTTATCCAATCGTAACAAAAGGCTTACATGATGTAACCAAGCATCTGTCTTCTTAAGGAGATTTACTTTTTTGTGCAAGAGTTCTAATGTTGTAACTTCTTCATCATGCGTATTGCAGTTCCTAAATCCTCCCCTTGACCATTAAATGCATTATATAGAAATATAGGGCAGGGGTCAGCCATGCTTTTTGTGACCTCAGTGAGCATGGCTGCACGTTTATTTGCATTGTCCATATATGTGTGAGGTCTTTAGGGGAGTGTGGTGGGACAGCAGACATGGGCCCAAGCTCAGGGGTACCCCAGGCCCCAGAATTCCCCCAAGCAGCATCCAGCACAGAGGAACAACTATGGCCTTTGTTGGTCACCCCATGGATCTCACACACAGTTAATATAGACTTTTCCCACTGGCTCTGCCAAGAGTCTGAAGTCATTTAATGAAGTGGTGGCTGAGTTTAGAAGGAGCCAGTGTGCTGCAGCGCGCACTGACAGAATGGAAAATGTCTGTGTTACACAGCAAAAGGACGAGTGACAAAAGGATTGTGTTCTGATACTCACCTTTGACAACAAAGCACAGGGGCACTAGTGCACTTGTGATCATTAGAGTAAGATGGATGTGGAAAGCTAGTTGAATTATTGGACTCCCCTTCCCATTGCAATTGAATGGGACGTACACTATCTTACATTATGTAATAACAGATTGCATCACTGCAAGTCATGTGCTGGTGTGAAAAGCATTTAGGAAAGAACAACATTCAATCACTTTGATGGATCCAGTGGGTTTTTTGTCATATCTAAATGCTGTTTTGTATTTGTGTGTGTTCTCAGTACTTCTGGGTATTTGTTTTTAAAACATCTTTTCAGAAATTGGAATTGTAATGTAAATAAAAGACCAACCAGCTGCGAGCTCTTTTTAATAACCATGTTTGAATGTATTGTCCCTGCTAAACAAATAAAAAAGAAGAAACTTGTCAACTTTTTCTTTGCCATAATTTCCACTGGCACCACTAACAGAGCACCTTATTTCAAACTCTCTCTCTAATTGTGTAATTGTTTTGAGTGCTCTTTGTCGTCCTGCCTTTGTTCCTTCACTTCATTTATCAGAGTAAAACTTCACCTTTCATGTCCATTTTCATGGCTGTCTCCTTATCCACTTGTGCTGTGAATGGACAGTATCTCTGTATGTATTAGCTGCTATTCATCCGGCTGCCTTTTCATCTATGGACAGATTGCGCTCTGTTTTGGTGCCCAATTGTGCAGCTGTCAGTTATTTTGAAAACTCTCGAGTGTCATTTGCCTCAAAATTCCATCTCTTTCAATTTGCCTGCGTCTTATTGTATGGCTCCTCTAGCGTACATCTCATTGAGCGTGCATCAGTGGGCATTCTTCTCCTCTCCCCAAAGCACTTTTTCATAGCTGCCATAAGCCTCCCTTTTTAAATCCACGGACAATGTGTTTTTGTCCATGGTCGTCCTCCTTTTCAGTGGAGAATGCAGGGATTCTCTGTCCTCTCCTGCTCCTGGCCCTCCCTCTCTCATTTTGGGAGTTCATTTGGGGGTGCCCGCTTGCCTCGAAACTCAATTGTCTCTTGGTAATGAAGCATGATCAAAGGTACCAAAATGAAACGTAATAATTTGTGGCATGGAGCACGTGGCTAGCGGTTGACCTGACTGCGATAGCTTAGACAACAATGAGCGTGTCCAGCCAGCACCACTTGTCCTGCTCTGGTCCAGCAGTCCCCTTGTTCTCCCCTGCTCTGTCCTCCTCTTGCCGCTATTCACAGTCACTTGATGCTGAAAGCTAGCTGTGATCAGAGACATGCCACAACATCTCTTTGGGAAACAAGACAAACTGTCTCCTGGACTCAGTGTTTTTTTTTGTGATTTTTCGACTCTAAATCTACTGCCTTTTCAGACTGAGCCAATTGTTTGTCAGGTAAAAGTGAAGAAGTTATTTTCTTCTTGGCACTTCTTGGCACACAGATTTGGAAACCCTAGCATTAAATTTATACTTAAACATTGCGGTTTTCTGAAGTTTGAATTGTTTCACTAAAGAGAATACATGAAACATAGCATTACATTTTTAGCAATTGCTTTATAACCTATGTTGAAGGGTCCTCCACCTGCTTATCTCCAGTTATTGCTTAGCTCAAATTATCCCACAATATGACATTGAATCTAACCATGTTGCATTTATTCAATTACACATTTTTATTGCTCAAAAACATGCGTTCCACCTCTAGACCCGTCACAATACACATGTATGTTGACGGGTCTAGACGGGAAGCACCATATATTGCTACAGCGAAATCTTGTGATAAATGATAATATTGAAACTACTTTATGCCACTAATTAACATTTAAATAATAATGCAAGTCATTCCAGTAAAGCAGTTTTAAAGAGACTGTTTTAGTAAAAGACTTGAGGTGAAATAAATGGCAGAAGGTACCGATAGTTAGCCATAAAAGGGACTAATTCCCCCTCCACAGCTCAAATCTTTTTTCTTCTCAAGTTTTGCAAAGAAAAAATACTCACTATAAATATTGATAACGATAAGTTGATGTAGTAATTCTCGTGACAGGCCTAGCCACCTCTCCACAGATCTGACCTCTAACTTGACCTGATGTTGTCACCTGCTTGCCTCCATAAAGATAAAAATGTTTAATGCCATACTGTGGAATGTTCTAAACAAAGCAATCACATGTCCTTGGAGACAAGCAGGTGGTGGATACACCAGTTAGTGCACCTTTAGGAACTTTAACTCACTTAAAAGCTTGGTCAGTAAAATGAGCTTTGTGTCTCAAGCCTTTTTGACCATGACCTTCTTCAGACCTGCTATGTTGGGCCTGACAGCAGCATGTACCTGACAGGGCCTGCAGCTCCATGTTGTCTCTCTCTGGCTGCTTGTCTGGCCGGCCTTTCCCATGACTAATGATGTGGTGTGGACGTCGGAGGTGGAGGATGGCAGCGGAGACTCGGAGGCTGAGCATGAGGAACAGAGAGGCGATTGATGCTCAGAGCGACCGCTCCAGGTTCTGACGCAGAGAGTGGCTGTGTGTCTGGGTTTATGTACATTGCCGTCTATAAGCTTGTGTGTACGTGACTCCGCAAATACAGCCAAATGTGTTTGTAAAGAGAAAGAGACAATCATGTAATCTTGCACTATTACTTCCTGATTGCACACATCCTGCTTTTTGACTTTTTGCCAAACATAATGTGTTGCTGTTTTAAATATCCCCGTGAATGTTTTTGGGACATTTTTCATGGACATCATGTGGCGTGGGTGGGAGCTCTAAAAGTCCATGTGGAAAACTTTGGTTTGTGGGCACAAGATTACATAACAGAATAGTGTATTTGGTGAAGCCATGGTTCACATTTTTTCTACCTGCATAGAATATCAGTTTGTCTTGACATGTCTGTTTGGGTAAGGAATGGGATCCAAAATTCCTAGATTACATCCTGACATTTATTTATACATGATCTGTTTTTCTATAAATGAGTGAACGACATCACCTTGCACTTTCGCAATGACAAGCCCCTTGTCATGGACCCAGGATGTTAGTCAGCTTAATGGTGAAATGGTTAATTTTTATAAATAACCCAGTCCGGTTAGGGTTAAATTAAAGACAAAATAACTTTGCAAAACTTTATGGTAGCATGTTATTACAGACATGGTAATATTGCAATGAAACATTAATCAAAGCAATGTGCAGTGTAAGCAAGTGTTTTGTGAATGTTCCTGTAACTCCAGGGGCACACGTGTCTGAGCTGGACAGTGACTGAGGACAGAGACACAACAGAGCGATAGAGAGTCTTACTGTAAGCGTGCTCTGAGTGTGCCAGTTCTCCAGTTTGGTGGTCTTCTTCTGAAGGTTGTTAATTAGTGCAGAATGTAGACTCCAGTCCCACTGCCAGCTCTGCTGAAAAGAGGAAAGGGAGAACGAGGGGGAAACCGTGGGGCTGCCAAGAAGCAGGAATTTGTGATAGGTTTGAGAGTGCTTCCAAATGCCTCCTGACCTGTGTGTCTGCAGTGTGCCTCTGTCCTTACAGACAGTCAACAGAAGCACATTGCTGCTGCTTCAGGTGGTATGGTCATTCTTCATCCTGCATCATGACTTAATACACACAGCATAAAATATGAAGACTCCTTTAACGTAAGTTAATGCATGCCGTTAATGCACTTGCTGTTACCAAATTACAAGTCCATAATTGTAAAATGTATAGGTTAAGCACATTGTTTTATTTATGTATTTTTAAAGGTAAAGAGGTTCTATACTGTTTTTCTCTTCAATCCCCCCCCCCAAAAATGGAGCCCTGCAATGAATTGCAGGGCTACATTATGTATTGCAAAAGATATTATGAAACATTAGTGGACATACAATAGATTTTTTTTTTTTTTTTTTTTTTTTTTAAAGCGTCCTCTTGTCAGAGATTCCAATGCATGTTCACCTGAAACATTTTAGGAGCTAGACTATGATCCTCTCAAGTTTCTGAAAAGTGTTTAAAACAATATTTGTTTCATGGGGATTCTTTTTGGGCACAGGGGCTCACAGCAGTAGAAAAGGTGAGCTTACTATTATTGTTCACTCTCTGCCGCACTCCTGTCCACAGCTTGTTCTGCCTTGCCCGGTCCTGGGAGTCTAGTGCCTGAATGGAAACAGCATTATGTCATCCCAGTTGCACCCTCCCAATCTGGCCACACTGTGGAGCTTTGTGTGCACTCCACAGAAGGACTGGAACTGCCCCTATGTAAAGGAGGTGTGAGCAGAACTATTGTGTTCAATGAGTTCGGAAAGTTATTAAAATCAACTGGTGAATAATTTGTAAAGTGGGTTACAGATGAAATGTTTATCATTTCCGAGTAGGATTATTTATTTTGGCGATGTGAAATACACTTAAGAACCACTTGAGAACTCAATTAAGAGTGAAAAGCTACAAATTGCATATAAAAAGTTGTAACTCGTTTTTGTAGCATAATTTCAGCTAAATTTACAAATATTAATAGTATTTTTTTTTCCCATTTATAGTACTGAACTGTCATTTCTCATTTCCTTTACAGTCTCAGTCTAACTCCACTAGTTCTGCCTCCTAACATCTGCTCCCAGCCAGCCACCTGTCTGCTGTCAAATGCAATATTAATGCACGCCATACACTTGATAATTATTTCCCCCTGAATGTAACCATGTCAAGCTGAATATGCATAACAGGATTCTAAAGAAGCATTTTATTAGCCACGATCACTCTCTTTTCTCTATAAGGTCTTTCTGTGTGTTGAAGTGCTGCGGTCAATGCATGTCTGGGCTCAGCGTGCCTCCATACAGCGCTCGAGTCCCCGTTTCCCAGGAGACACAACAACTGCGTGTGCGAGGAGGGTGGCAGAGGGGCGGCCGGGGGCGGGGGGTGGCTAGGTGGGGTAAGAGATGTGGAGGGGGGTCAGTGGGGGAGTGGTACATGGGGCTCAAGAGAGGTGGCAGAAGAGATGGAACAAATGTTTTATACAGTTAGGTTATTATTTGTTTTCAATAATAACTATTTGATTAGGGTTATATACACTTTCATACCCTTCTCTGAATGATATTCTCTGTAAGATGGTTAATGTTCAAATCTTGTGCCCCTTTTTGCCCCTTTTGTGGACAAACTTAACCCACACGATTTATTTGTGTCAGGCAGACTGTGCAGTTTAAGAAACAGGCATGTTTTGTTTGGCAGGATAGAGGATATGAGGTCACTGATGCAGGTCTTCAGGTTCAACAGGTGTAAGGATTTTTTTTTATATTTCTTTTATAAGAATTTGGGTTTCTGATACTAAGATAAAGAGGTTGGTTGGACAAGTTAATAGAATTATTATTAAGCAATATCATTGCTTGTTCAAATCAGTATCTAGCTTCGATAGAAGTTTTAGTATCAATGAGTTTCGCATTAATTAATACAGTTCCATTTTCATTTGAGTGTGTCCTCACCACTGAATTGTTACAAACATATTTACAGTCTATATTTTACATTAGACTTCCGTTGTTGCTTTGCGCCATAGGGTCTTGATACGGGACAGGGCTGGAGTAATGAGAGGTGCTGCTGAGGAGGGGAGGCCAGGCGGGTGGCACAGTGGTGGGGCCTTCCCTGTGTCCTGCTTCCCCCTTGTCCCTCATGGTCCCTTGTTTGGGCGGACAGCATCTGCAGTCTGCTTTACATGCAAAACACACCCTGCCGAGAGGGCGTCTACACATGGGGCTGAGGGGGACAGAAGAAAAGCATTCCTCAGGCAGCGCTGGGAGAAGAGGGAGGTGGGTCTCTTCAACAGCCTCACTCTATCCAAGCAGAGCTGCCCCCCATACCACCACCACCACCGCCACTACCACCAACCATCACATATCAAAACACAGGGGATGCGGTAATGAGGGCTGAATGACTAGACGCGCTCACTGTGTTTTTTGCAGACATTTTTAAAATCAGGCTTGGAAAGACACAATTTACTGTTTACATGTATATCTTTTCATATCACAACTGTATATTTTTAACTTTTTATTCTGGTATTATGTGTAATCAAGTTACTCCCTTTCAAAAATTGCCTCTGATGTTTGCCATCCCTTTTCATCATTTGTTGCCCTATCACGTCAATGGTGCACTTGGAGTTGGCACTGTTGGATCTTATTGTTACTAGAAGAAAAACATGACGGTAGTGGCCCTATTTTTATAATGTGTTTGATTTGGGGGCTTTCTCTTTTTCCTTTCATTATGCTTTGTGTTAAGTAACTGCACTGGCTGAACAATGTATCCAACATCAACCAGATGTCACGACATGTGAGTCATCATAGAGCGTGTCCTCTGTGAGTAATTTGTCAAGAAATTTAAATATATCTAATCCATTTTTACACCCATATTATCTATTCTGATGATAAGAAGAAAAACAATACATACCAACAGTTGCTCAGCGGAGCGATAACTTGAAATTTGGTCATTCAATGCCAGCAGATAGTGCCCTCTTTTGTTGCATTATTGGGCAAGATGTTCATCTGGTCTTCAGTTTTAATAGATCTTTTTTGAACCAAGATTTTGTTTGTTTTCACACCTGACAGTTTTGACAGCTCACTAGCGGACTTCCTGAGAGTGGTCACATGGTTTTACTGTGACGTGTCCGGTCAGCTGATTTAAATGAGGAGCTGTCTTCCTATCGGTGGAGGCAAGATACAAGATAACAAACATCGCTGCAAGATGGTGCTAAAATCTGTTTAAATCAGCTGACCGGAGCAGCAACATAACTACTCTGAGACTGCTAGTGAGCAGCGAAACTGTCAGGTATGAAAACAAACTAAACCTTGATCTGAAAAAATAATCTATTAAAATTGGGCAAGACACTTTACCCAACTTACCTACAAATATTCTTGGTGGTTTCAGACTCTGTTGCTGCAAATGGGCAGATAGGTTTCTGTCACTCAACCCCAGAGCAACTTCAGATATAGTAGTAGTTTTCCACCAACTGTGGGAAACTTTGAGTCTCCAAAAGGCCTGATATAAATCCAACCCATATCATTTTTATGACATCACTGCATGTGCCAGTCTAATGTATTTCACAAGCTATCAAGCCTTGCAATGCAAGTCAACTCAAGTCCAAGTCTGTCTTCAAATTGGATATCAAATTACTTATAAGGAACAGTGCTGATAGCATACACTAAGGACCAATCATTTTGCAGGAGTCTGTGAGAAGTCCAACTTGTCCTAAGGCCCTCAAAACAGTGGCTTGGCTTACAATACAAAGAATTAGCTTCTGTCTCACACCCAGTGAAATCATGTCAGTATTATGGAAAAAGTTCAGGAGTCAAGTCAGTAGATTATAGTAGAATGTCTCAGTGCCTGTAACCTGTAGTGTCAATTTGTGGTCACCATTTTTTTATTACATGATGTGTTTTGCCAGTAACTGAGCAGACTTAAATTCCCTCATTGTAGGGATTTGGGATTTCGAGTGACATTTGGTGCTGTTTCGCCTGCTGTCTCCAATGTGCTCTGACAGGAAAGTGGAAAGTACATTGGACTTGGTTTTGGTGGCATTTGTGTGTCTAGCCTTGTGTCTGCTGAAACTCTCTGAAACAGACCTAAAATGTTGGCAGATTGAGTCCGTGAAGCCACAAGTAATTTCCCAAAAAGTGTGGGAAGTGTACAGTAAACCAGAAGGTCATAAAGTTAAGAGTATAGCCTTTGTCTGCACAATGACAACTGCTAGATTTACTGACCTTATGTAACAGATGCAAAAAATTGAATATCTGATAACGCATTTAACTGAATTTGAATGTAATGTCAAATCATTTTAGACCCTTTTGTACAGCAAAATAGAAAGAATGTACTCTCAGGATGACTTAAAGGAGTTGTTGTGACTATTGTATATTGCAATGATTAAATCCATTCATAAATCAACAGAGAAAAGGAAAAATGTTTAGCGATTTTTAGCAAAACCTTTCAAGCGTATTCCCAAAATAGTTTTTTCCTCTCAGTTTTTACAAAGAGCCATTGTGAAGAGAAGCTGATGCAGTTCTAATTCCAAATCAAACTTTGATTAACTGCTCAGCTAACTCAGCCCCTCTGCTCCGCACTGACTTCTGGTGTTTGTCCTTTCCATTCCCACACAAGGAAGCTTCCTCTTTGTGTTTTTTTTCTTTTCCGCCTCACTTGTGAATTGTGTAAGATTACTTTCTCTGTGTAGCCAGCGTGTGTAATAATAAACAGAGGAAATGAGGGCTATTGCCTCACTTAATGTTAACATTAGATGTATCGGAGGTAGATTGCTCCTGGATCAGGTTTCAAAGCAGACGCTGTTACTGGCAACAGTTTATACAGGGGATGAATGGACTGTTTCCATGTCATTATGTCAATCAAATCACCATGTGACCCCAATCCCAAAGACTGTGTATTTTCATTTGCTGCAGGAGAAATCATCAGGTGATTATTTTGTCCGACTACATTCAAGGAACCATACATACACCATATACCAGGAGCCCTGCGCAGTCAAATGCTTCTACCAAGAATATTCAGTAGAGTATATCTTCTATCTTCTGTAATAAGAGCAATTGACTACGCAGAACTTTTCATCCAGCTTGTGGCAAATTTAATTCATAGGTTTCTCTTTTGAACACATGATGTCCCTTGGGTCCTTTCTGGGTTCTCTTTACTGTGCCGAATTGCTGTATCTGAAAGACTCAAATAGAGTAACAATCCAGACTGGGAACATTGTTTATTATATTGTTGTAGAGAAACAACTTCAACCACATGCAATAAGTATAAAATTCTCTATAGATTAAACTAGACTCCAGCTTTATTTTCCCCAAACTAAAGGCAACATTTCAAGTATGGGGGCTAAAACTTAACTACTGTTTGACTACCCTCTTTGTTCTCTCTGACTTCTCCAGCAGTTTCTTTCCATCGCCCTCTCATCACTCCCAGAGAGTTTTAGCCATTCCGAGTTCCACATGGCTCACTAAAAGGAAGAGGCAAACCATTCCATAATTATAAACATTAGAATGACTCCCCTCTTTGTGGAGTTATATACAGTCACCCATACTCTACAGTATTATAAGGGAATGCTCCTTTGCTGTTTAGAAGAAGATTTCACCATGTTTGAGGTCACACTTGCTCAGCACATAATCTATGATTTGTATACACACAAATTCTGATATGTGTGTGCGTGTGTGCGTGTGTGTGTGTGTGTGTGTGTGTGTGTGTGTGTGTGTGTGTGTGTGGTGGGGCACATCCTTTCATCAGAAAAAGCTCTCAAATGATCATATGTGTTTGATTATGGTAATACCCCCGAAGTGTGGAAACTCCATAAACGCAGCAACAATACATTCTAAGTGTTGTAACATGGACAAAAGTGTTCATTCTTCCATGCTAGTCCACACCATTGGGATGTTTTCACCATATGGCAGTTTACATTAAATGCGTTGAGTTTGTTCTTTGAAAGTTGTAGCTTGTAATTGTGGCTCTTCTATATCCATGTGCGTCTGCAGATGTAGCGCCTTCATCCCATATCCACTTTCTGTATTGTGCTTGTCAACCACACAAACGGCATCATGTGTGGCGAGGGATGCCCATAGCAACGTTTATCTTTATATTATGGAAGATGTTGGCTTGTGCTACAGCAGATTTCTGCTTTATTTGAACTCAATATCTTCACTGAACGCCACTGAAATCAGATTTTTCTTTCTACGCTTGAGCAGCTCAGAGGTTTCTCCTGTTTACAGTTGTCAAAAATAGTTTGTCTGCTTTTATCCTTCTCTCTTTTAAGTCACACTTCTCTGACACCAAAGACGAGATGGAAGCCGCAAGTCTTGGCTCCCCTGTAATTTGCCATGTCTCCCCGAACAGAGAGTACGAGCAGATGGAGATTCTCTGTCCATATGTGCACGTGTGGCTGCTTTTTATACTCTGTGTTATGAAATACACCCAAGATCACTCTCAATTTTGCACTGGCTTCTCCAATGTGTCAGTCAACAACAAAACTGCTCATTATTGCCATTTCCCATGATCTTTTTTCTAGAGCTTTAGCAATACCCATTCTTCCAACATATTTCAGAAAAATGTGCATCCCTGGGACTATATACCTGCTTATACCTGCTTGAGTCCTCCACACCTCCCTTCTCCATACACAGACTGAAACGCCCCTCAGCAGACGCCCCTGTCCTGCCCCAGCTAAGGCGAGCGGCTGCAGGGCGAGGGGAACAAGAGGCCCCACCGCTGGGCCAGCTGTTGCAGACTCCCCAGCCGCCCTGGGCCCCACATTCCCTCATTCAAGGGAGCTTTGTAGTTCTGACATCTTGGAACAGTTGAGCAGCTCAGCTTCTAATGCTGCTGTAATGGTGAGCGCGGGAGGGGGAGAAGAATGGGACAGGCTTTATGTATGCTTACTTGTTACGCTCCATACAGCTCCGCCCACCCTCACCCTGCACCTCCTCATCCTCAATCTCTACTGTATACCCATTCATCACAAAGCTGGTCTACGCTTGTGTTTTGCCCCATCAACAATCACTTTCACCTGAAACTGTGTGTCAATCACGTGTTCACAGACTGTTTATGTTGCCAGTTATAGTTATTTGTATTGCGTGCAGTACTTTGATGCCAAAAATTCTCTTAAAAAATTTGCTTCACAGTGTTGCACTAAAATGCTCCCAGCATAAACCTTGTCCATAAGTTTAAACCTGCAAAACTGGATCCTATGAAGTTACTCAGAACTTGAGGACATAAGGAACGGATTGCTTAATTGGTCTAATAGAGTCTAAAAGATAGGGATTTTGCCAAAGACTTAAGTCGTGTGAATGCCATCAGTAAAGTAAACAGCCGTGATCACAGCCACATGCAGGCCTTGTCTTAAGTGTACTTTGTTGTTCACCTAAAGTAGCCTTTTCTTTTATCTGTCAGAACATACGGTAATAACTTAAAGACAAATGTGGCATTGGGGTTTACTTGGTTGAACTCTAGGACATTTGCCAGTTTTGCACTCAATACATCCCCGCAGCACCATTCAGGAAAGGCCGGTTTTATAAAGTAATAAAGGCAGTTTGTCTGAGGCTATGGTATAGCTACGAGAAATCTGTTGATTGCTTTTACTGCACTATTTGTTCAATCCACTTATCCACATGCAATCAGTTCAAGTCCTTTTTTTCACTGCTAAAATGCTTCATGGGAAAATCTCACTGCTCAGGTGTTGGGAGGGGTTCACTTACCTACCACAGTTTTGTGCTATAAATACATGCATTTTTGGTCATTTCAGTGCCCTTTCAAGAATGCAACCGAATATAATAGAGTTAGCATTTTGAATATCTGAAACAAACAGAGTATTGGTTAAAGGAACTCTCTGGTCAATGACATGCAGACCTTTAGATTCCTCAGAGGACAACTTGCTCAATAGTGGCACTGATGCTGTGGCCCACCATGATAATCTTGGCCTTCAGTTCAGTTTCTCTATCATGCCATATATATGTGCTACATACAGCATATGTTCATTTATTTCAACATTACAGAAGCACAGTTGATTCAATGCAGTGTTCAGAGGTAGAGACAGAGGTTGCAGTACCTGTTTGTGACCTTAAGATGGAACTGCTGCATTCATTTTATTGTAATCCTTTCCAGACCAGAGCAGGCCTTACTGTGCTACATGTGCCAGCATCTAACAACCTTCTCTGGGATCATCATTGGGAATGGGGAAATCCCTTTTTGTACTTTTGAATTCTGTATTTAAAATATATTTATGTTTTGTTGATTATTTCCCATATTTTGACTAACTGACATTAGTTTGTTTGGTTAATACATAGTTATACTTGTAAAAATCAAATGTTTTACAAAAAATGCTATAAATTTATATTTTATTGCGCAGCATGCAATAGCAAATAATAAAGGGATAAGACATCAGTAAGTTTTTAAGGGTGTACAGAAAAATATAATCAAGCAATTCAAATTATTATTATTGTGTCTATATTTTTCTCATTATAGCTATGTTCGTTTCGTCAAGAGAGTTTTGTTTTTTTATTATTATCTTTTTTTAATTCATACACAAATTCATTCATTTCTGTCTCCTCTGTAAGATAAATGTGTTTGATTTGATTTGTCTCATGCACCTGTTCCTATATCCCCTAACGCTCTTGGAATGAGCAGCGAGGAAGCCTTTAGCCGGTCTGCATTTTACTCATCAAATCAGCATCATGGAGCTGAGGGCAGCAGACACAGTGTGCTGCTGCTATGTGACATCTTTAATAAATCTTGTATTGATAGTTGTTTGAGAGATTTAGTGTAATTTACAATATCATAGTGACCTCACTTTCCTGCATCCTGCCCTTAATAGGTCAAATGCACCATTTTAATAGAACCAGTTGAATAAGATTTTGTTGTTATTATTATTATTATTATTATTATTATTATTATTATTATTATTATATTATTATTATTTATTATTATTATTATTATTATATTATTATATTATTATATTATATTATATTATTAAAGTTTTTTTGTTATTTATTTATTTATTTATTTATTTTTAAGTCAGATAGCATTTCAAAGATGATTATTTTCAGGTTTCTGTCTCTGCATAAACCAAAATTGGTTTATAGACACAATGAAAAGCACAATAATCACATTCAAAGATATTTCTATTTAAATAATACAAAAAAATGTTTGAAATAACGTTTAAATCCACATAGTTTGAATTTATTTTAAGAAATGTATTTTTTCAAAAGTAGGAACAGCTGGGTGAACGCACAGCTCCAGTGCAGCAGATCATAGGCCCTTACCAGCTCAGATATAATTAATTCATTATCTCAAATTATGGACATGTGCCAAACAAACCTATATACTTTATAAGCACATGGCAGCTCGGCTACACCACCTGTATCACTTGTTCCAACTGTAATTAAAGACACACCGGTAGGAAAGATGCAGTGTTAAACTCATCTTTCATTAAAAACAAGGCAAAGAATCTTTCCATTAAGAACTCAGAAACCTGAAACAAAAGCAGTGAAGAAGTGAGTCACTGGAAAATAACTCAACTTTTAGTATGAACACAATCGGTAGTGTTTTACCCAAAAATATACTGTTGTCTTATACTTTCTCAACTGTTTGATCCTGTTGAGCATTTTGACTTAGTCGCATGGTGAAATAAAGAATTGTAATGTTTTTTTGTTTTTTTGTTTTTTTTAGAATGAATGAACAGAACATTTGCCTTCAACTAAAACTTTTTCTAGATAAAGTGATTTGAACAACGACCAATGGTTTACCAGAGATTAGGCTGTAACAAACAATGAATTTAGCAATCAACTTATATTTCCAATTTGTTGAGTAGTCAAAAAGTTGTTTCTATATTGTTGTTTTAAATCTGTTTTTATCCCAAAAGCTATGGTGACTGAAGACTTTTACCCCGCCTTCACAAATGATTCTTTAAAGTTACTCCACATATATCAGACATTATTTTGTTCTCTGGAGGTGTGGGGTTCTCCGAGGTTTTGTGAGTTGTTTGTGCCCAACAGGTGTGCTGCCATCTGGGGACTAACGGTTGCATCAGTAGTCCCTGAAAGCTAGAAACCTCCGTTGCCAAAATAAAACTGACATTGATCTAAAAGATATTATTACTCCCCCAATTCTTATAATATATTTTAAAGGTCCAGTTCTACCAACATTGACTCTTGGGAGCTTTAAGCCATGTTATAATGTTGTTTCCTCCTCAAAAACACACCTGGAGCTGTGTTTTGTTTCATTCACACATTTGAGTAACCCTTTATTATTAGTCTGTCTACATCTCCAAACCTCAAAATGCTCTGTTCCACCTTGTGATGTCATGTGGTGTTAGTTTTCAAGTTAACGACTACCGTTTACCGTTAGTTTAGAGACAAATCCATAGCTGAAATTATCCAAATGATTCTAGTTAAGGTGCGTGGGGTTTAAAAACACAGTGGAGCACTTCCTGTATTATCACATGACATCACAAGGTGGAACAGGGTGTTTTCTGTTTGAGAAAAGAACTCAGCCTAAATATGCAGGTGTAAACATGTGGGAATGCCCTTTAATGTGTGTATTTCAGGAACAGTGCATATTAATCAGCTTTTTAAAGTAAATATGCATTATTATATAATTATTTTTGAGTTCATATAATACATTACATTATACAGTATGTAAGAAATCACACATTTCACACACCCAAATTATGTTATTGGTCAATACAACTACACAATTTTGCCTGTTAGATTGCATTCTGTCCCTGCGTGTTAGTCTAAAATGATGGTTAATGCATTTTCAGTGCCGTCTTTGGGCTTATCTCAAGCCAGAGGTCTAGTCCCTGGACAGATGTTGATAAATTGAGTATATATAATTCTTTGTCAGTTTACAAGAAATGTGCGTGCACCAGTGATGTGTTTATATGTTTTGGGTTTTTTTAGCGTGTTTTTTTTGTTGTTGTTTTTTTATCAAGCACTGATAGGCAAAGATGAAACTACAAGTTTTCCCCGACCCGACAGTAACCACACATTTGAGTTGAACACGCTATGGTCAGCTGCTAACCTCATTGTAGCATCAAAGTTGTTTTAGGTCACATGGTTTTCAACTGCACTGAAATCAGAGTAATCTCCTATCTTTTTCACAGATACCAAAGATGATGTAACTAACGGCAAATCAAGACCCTTGAGATGCATTCTGTGCTAATTACCATCACCATCATAGGTCAGAAAACGTGTAATAGTTTGAGTGTGATGTGTAAATAGCAACAAAGCAGTCACTGACAAGTGGCCTAGCAGCAGAATGGAAAGGCTTTGACGCAGGCTGCATGCACATCCTGTTCTTGGTATTCATTTTTTGGAGGATTTCGAGGAATGTCATGCTACTGGTTTGTTGGGCTGTTTTTCAGTTTCCTGTTTAGATTCTGTTTGCATTTCACATATATTGCATCTAACCATATTCTATCTATCTATCTATCTGTTATGATTTACTACATTTTTAGGTTTACTTTGCACAAACTATTTTAGTAGAAGACTTTGCCTTTTGGAATATATTTCATTTCATTCTATTTATTTTTGAGTTCATATAATACGTTACATTATACAGTATGTTAAAAATGACACACACTACACACACTTTTTGCCTGCTAGATTGCATTCTGTCCATGCATGTTAGTCTAAAATGATGGTAAATGCATTTT
The DNA here is from genome assembly GCA_019594935.1 of Periophthalmus modestus. NCBI lineage: Eukaryota > Metazoa > Chordata > Actinopteri > Gobiiformes > Gobiidae > Periophthalmus > Periophthalmus modestus. Next base: position 27,929,970 of record JAIEZT010001390.1, on the reverse strand, counting down.
CAGTACAATCTTTGGGCTTATCTCAAGCTTAGATGGGGTTAAGGTTGAGGTAAGGGGAATTTGTCCTCTTGAGTGTCTTGGAGTGGGATGTGTCAAGGAGCTGATCTAGTACAGAATGCCAAAGCAATATGCATTGTATAGCATCATATACTGCTGTTCATATATTAGCACAGATACAAATTGAATTTATCCAATTTGTAACATTTAAATGATTTAAATGGTCAGTTTATTACAGAAACAAATCTTATGTCCAGTTGTATTACAGAAAAGAAATTGTTCAAGCAGCCTTTCTTTGTGGACTGGATTATGGAGATATAATCTATATGCAGACTTCAGCCTCTACTTTGAAACCTTTAGATGCACTCTTTCACTCAGCCCTTCGTTTCATAAGAGGTGTTGAATTCACTGCACGCTCTATGAAAAAGTAGTTTGGCCATCGCTATATGTTAGAAGAGAACAACACTGTATAAAATGTATTTATTAGGGAATACTTCATAGACTGCCTGAGTATCTTTCTTGCTTGTTGAACATTGAAAGAGGAACTTATAAAACAAGATCTCATGATTAAGCATAAGTCTAAACACAGAATGCACCAGAACTTCAATAGGAAAAAAAAGGCTTCACAAAAACTGAATTTCAAGGACATGCAAAACTGGATGCACGGGTGCCACTAATGTAATGTAATAATGTGGTGACAAACATTTATACTCACACCTGCATCTGTTTTTAATGTTTTAAATGGGCTTATTTGTTTTGTTTGTTTCTGTTGCATTTTTTATTTTTTTTTTTTTTTGTATTTTAATCAGAGCACCCAGAGCACCAGTCTGAGTGCTCTCGTGGGGTTATCCCTGTATATATAAAGATTTTTAAAAATAAAATAAAATAATACAATTCTGCTACAATTTGTCCTTAAGATAGTTTAGAGTGGTGGTTCTCAGTCTAGGAGTGAAATTACTTCAGTGGGTTCCCAGATGATATGGGGAAAACGCTTAAACAACGGCTTGACACCTTTCAAATGCTGTAGTAAATGTAGTTTCCTTATGTGTTGGCCCACTGAATTTATATATCTTGGCCTATCTTATAAAAATAAAATCAAACATGAACATGAGTCTACTTTATCATTTTGCAGATAGCCCTGTTTGTGTTTTTGAGTTGTGCATATGCAGAGGTTGTTATCGTGGGGCTCATGACTGAAAAACATTGATTTGGAGAATTCCCTCACCTATGAGTGTGTTTGGGTGTTGTATCAAATCTCACATTTTGTTATTCAAGATGAAGATGTCTGCATGCACTGGTTAAAGTGCTTACATTTGACAGTTGGACTGAGTGCCGGGAAAGCTATATACAAAGACATTATTTCATAAGACAGAGTTTCATTAGATGTTGCTACATATCGTAAAACACTTGAAAAAACAAACTGAAGAGAGGAAATGATTTGGAAATACTGTGTTTGTCAGGTTCTGTCATGGGAAGTGTCCAATTCGTTGATTATGATGTTAATTATAATGTAAAACTTATTTTGCACTTTTCAAAATGACCAAAGATGTTTTACTGTTGAGAAGCAAAGAAACATACGTTTTAGTCAGGTTTTAAGAAATGTGTTCTTGGATTGATAATGTTTACTTTGTCCTGGTTTTTATTTATATATGTTTTTGTACAGACACTGTACGGATTGTCGCCATGGGCTAATTTCCATCCGCTGTCCCGCATTTGTGCTAACAAACACTGTCATTAATACAGTAGTGTACAGAGACACTGAGGCAAGGTGGGTGAAGTGTCAAGTGCCAAGGACATAACAACAGTATGTACTAGACACTGTCTGATATTCTCAGTGGCTTCCCATCCAAACACTAACTGGGGCCTAACTCAATGAGTCTCATAGAACGTCGTAATCTGTAGTAGCAGGACAAGGAGAGTTTGTTTTAGTGTATTCATGTGAGTGAGAAACAAGATAGGTTCCAGTATTGTGTGTTGTTTATTGGTTTGTTAGAGGAAAGCTGTGAGTCACTGCTGAGTGAAGGAGGTGATGTGTGTAGACAGGAGAGCGGCTTAGATGAGACAGGGATTAGAGTTTTCATAATTATTTATTTCTACAGTATATCCAGCTTGGTATGTGTGGATGATATAAAATATATATCCACTACTATCCACTATATATCCACTACAATGCAACTGGAAAAGGTTGTAACATTTCAATAGCATGAACACTATTGTTCTTAAAAAAGCTTTGAGAAAGTTGGCAGTTTAAACTTAAAACATGAAGAAGAAATAGCTTTGAAGAAAATGATAGTAGGATGCTTTACCTGTCAATTTCTTTGTATCCACAGAATGCTCAAAGTTGTGCCTTGCTGGACCAACACATCGTGTTGGTGCAATCCATATAAACAGCTGTTAAGATTTGTATGTATTTAAGACATGGTTTTAGTCTTTTTAAAGTAGCTGATTTGGTGGTGTGTGACCAGCTCATCATTAGTACATGCTGAGTGGGTGATGCAGGACCTGGGTCTTTAGAGGCTCTTCTCGACTCAGATTCAGGGACCATCTGCCGTCCCGGGGCAGGGGCTGTGTGTGGACCTTGTCACTGTGTGTCTGCTGTGGCCAGCATCATTTGACTTGTGCTCTCAAGGTCATGACCCTCCGCTCATTTCCTTCCAGGCGGTCATTCTGACAGCAGGGTTAAGTTTATCTGATACCCCTGGATGAGTGCTACTTGAAAGTGCTAAGTTTCTAGACCCAGGACCCGCTTCTTTGATACTTCGGTTTCTGTTATGACCCTGGTCCATCCATACTGGCCATTTGTCCATCTGGACAGCACCACACACAGACACTCCTTTATAGTAACTTCTCAGCAGAATGGTAAGTTCTACTTTTACTTTACAGTTTCCTCTGTTTCTATTTCATTCTTTATGTATTTTGATGCAACAGAGGTAAAACATTTATGAAAGTACCAATTTATTTGTTATTATTTTATATATTTAGCAGCTTTACACCAAATCGACTATTAATGGTAAAATGTAATAATTCTATGATTATCATTGTCAAATATTTGGAGGATTTATTTTGTGCGACCTTTCAAGAAAGTAGCTCTCCCCTGAGAGCTGCCCTGGAATTTGCTGCATGTTTGAAGCGAGTGCAGCCGGCTGCTTTCACAGGCCTGTGGAATCTTTCAGTGGCCCTTGGTGCCAGGATCAGGGCATCAGGTGTCGGTGCAGCCCCAGGATCCTCTTATCTGGTGGCCCATGAGGTTATCGAGGAATGTCCAAACCTCTTAGCTTTACTAGGCCAGTTTTTATCCAAGAAGATGTTTTATTTTGTATCATTTAAACACTGTTTTGCATTTTTAATAGTGTTTTTGTGTGTTTGACTTGATGAGTACTTGGCTGTAAAGGCAGTCAGCTGGTGTTTATAACAGAGTGCAAGGCCGACTGCAGCATCCCACTCTCTAAACTCTCCCTCCTCCAAGAAAGACAGGGCTCTAGAGGCATTACATTCAGTTCCTTAATTTTTGCTCATGTGAATAATACAGAGGGACTGAAAAAGGCAGACTGCAAATCTTAACCCAATACTACAGAGGTTCCTGTTTACAAATGCCTTTGTTGACAAAGACACAAAGATTTTTTGCCCTCCCAAAACAAAGACACACCTTGTTAGCTTTCATAGTCATTTGTCTAATGTGGTGTCAACTGAACCAGCACTCACCAAAAATGCAAAAGCTCTGTTTGGTTGTGCTTGGTTTGGTTTCTTAGAAATCAACTCTTATGTGCAGGCAACACCTATACCTCAAATGTCATTTTAACTTTTGTTTCTGTTTTGCTGTACCTTGTTTGTCTTTGTAATCAGCACCAAGGGTGATTTCTTATATAAAAATATTTTAGAATTTGGTCTAATATGGGTATGATAATATTTGATCAAAATACCTGTTTTGGCTGGAAGGTAATTACCAGGCGTGTTCCAGTGAATGTTTTGTTGGAGACGTGTGGGGAGTCAGTTGAGTTGATGTTGAGGTATGTGCGGTGATGCTGTTCATGAATGGGCTTGAGTGTGAGAAAGTGGCTGCAGGGTAACTGGGAGTGGTAGTCACCTTGAGCAAATGTCATGACAAAAGAATGCCATCGATGATAGCTATTTTTACCTGAGAGCCCAGGAGCCAATGGGAGGAACAGGACCGTTCTCACTCTTTGATGTTGATTGATGCTGCAAAGAATAAAATGTTGGCCTTATAATTATTTTCTGAGGAACTGTTTTTTTAAGATAGAAGTACAGATGAATTATGACAATTACAATTTGTTGAAACAGTTGACTTTGTGTAGCGTTTGAGCTTATCTCAATAGATGCAGTGGCACATTTGTTTTTGTTATTTGAAATATCTTATGTTGTTATATGTCTAGAGAAAAACGAGTTTTGAGGCATCACCCTGGAATAGAGGCTTTGAATGTCAAGCTTGTCTGACTTAGTCAGAAGTTCAGTCATTCCGCATTCTTGACTAAAGGATAAAGCAGGCCTAATCCCCTTTACCAGGTAGCTCCAGTTGGCAGTGGAGCCAGGCATTCCTGCGGCATACCGATTTGGGGAAGTTGCTAGGGTATGGATGGACAATTCGAACAACAATAGAGTACTCTCATTGAAAGAAAAATAGGGTTTAAGTTCTGTGAGAAAGTCCAGCCACTACAGAGACATAGGTGCCATGAGGAATGTGACATATTTTCAGAGCATTTGAATCAGCAGCAATCGCTTCTATTACAAAAAATAGCTTGTGTGGTTTAGAACACCAGAAGATCGGTGGATACTGTGAACACGAGAGAGGGGCGGTGTTGAGGTACGATACGTGCTGTTGAACCTGACAGACTGCCCCATAGTCCTCTGCCAGGGCCCACTATTGGAACAGAAGGCTTTACAGCAGCTTACCTGGCCATCAATGACCTCTCAGACGTCCCTCCAGTGCTCTCCTGTCAGCCACTGGGATCGGCTGCTGGCACAGACTGAGACAGACACAAGGCAGCGTGGAGCCCCTTTCTCTGCCTCTATAATGGTGCCAAAGCCAGAGGTGGAGCAGCATTACTGACCTGTCCTGCTGCTGCTCACAAGCCCAGTGGATTAGTGGTGAAAAGGCCCCCAGAGAAAGAGCGTGGCTGGGATAGACTGGGCCGTCTTTGTGCTGCGGGTCTGCAGAGCCCGGAGCACTGACTTTAGCCCTCTGTCAACCCCGGCCCGGTGAAACCCCTCCACAAAAGCCATTCATCTGTCGTACTGTACATGCCAAATGGCCCGCATTCCTCCTCAAAGTTGTTTTGTAAGCTGCATCTGTCTGTCTGTGCAATTACAAGTCTGTTAAGAGAAGAATGGTTTGTGTACAGCTGGGGGTTTCTGCGTTTGTCCAGGAAATCTGATTAACCTTCTGTCAGCACATTTGGACTAGTGGCAACATAGAAATGTGGTTACCTGCATTACATCTGAGCTGGTATATATAATCAGTAAGTTTATAATAGCCCTGCAAAGAAATGACTCATTTTCTATCAGAATCCATAGTGATGTAAACAAATAATGGTGGCAGTAGGCACTGAAACTGAACAAAAACATTTAGTGAATATGTCCTGCATGACAAGTTAGAGTGGCATTTCACTTAGTTTCTACATGAGTGTATATTGCATATGACTATATAGAGACTCTACTGATTCAAAGATGATTAATATGTTTCATTTCTACCATATTGTAACACTTACTGCATTTGTCTTAGGCTGCTGTTTTACACTTCCTCTTTACATTTGAAATATGTCTCCTAGTCTCGTGTTAATATTGTACTTTTATGAGCTTTTAACCTTGTTGTTTTGCCTGAATTTGATGCTTGGGTGCTCAGAAAATGCCTTCATAGTTAAAAAGTTCTTCCAGTTTGATATGTCATGATATTGTCTCCTTTAATACATAATCATTGCATTTGAATGATACAATTTTTTTTTGCTAGATAAACAACCATGTGCTTGCCTTAGAAGTTTTGGAGCCTTTGTCATCATTATGTTGGTTGCAAGTCCCTGGCTGTAAACCTAGGCCATTAAGATCAGGTGCAAGTGACTTAAACGGTCCTCCCAGTGTAGTACCTAGTAGTACCTGTCACCTCAGTCACACTACTTAATGCTCTAGTGTCACTGCCAGCCCTCGCCCAAATGGCCCATATGTGTTTGTCACCAGTGTTAGCCTGTCCCGTGGAGCTCCTCTCTGTTCCCACACATCGTAACAAGTGCTGCCCAGAGGTGACTTTGCCCATTCCCAACAGCTCACCGTTTCAGAGGCTGGAAATCCCCCTGCTCACAAAGAGGCTAGATATGATAGCACAGCACTGCAGGCAAGGGAGGGAACAGACCGGGGACATTATTGATACGGACAGCACTTTTGTCTGGGAAAATCCTTAAGGGAATGCTACCAATTGTTTTTAATTGTATGGCTCTGCATTCTCTCCAAGTGTGGCTGGTATGTGTTACTTGAATTGGAGAGGCCTTTCTGATGATCAGTGCTTGTGTGACTTTGACCAATTCCACTTGTTTGAATTGTGCTGTCTGTCATAACCTGTTCTCTTATTTGAATTTCACCTGGAGCGGTTCTCCATTCACAAAACTGTACTTGTGTATTGATACTTCCTCCGAAAATTCCCCTTGGTTTTGTCAAACGGTTAAGGTCTCTTGTCATGCTCTTTTGAATTTCAACGGAGCATTTGCACTAGATGTTTGTGCTCTTATGTTAATGAAAGACCCTTTAAGTCACATTGATTTAACTTTAGTTCAACTACTGCTATTTAAATACATGTTACAGCAGAGCAAATCTAAACTTAATAAGTTGCATTATCCAATTTTGTGGTCTTTTTGTATTAGAACAATATAGGTCTGGAAGAGCGCTTGAAATAAAAAAAAAATAAATTCAAAGAATCCCATCCTCCATGGGCTTTGGTTGCTGGGGAGTAACTAGCATGCCTCCATAACATTAATTTTCTTGGAACTGCATATGTTAAGGCTGAACAACTCAAATTGCTTTTTTTTTATTTTTTTTTTTATAAGATTTCTTTTAATAATAGGATTCTGTTCAAAGTTCACATTTTTAAACTCATCCAGAAGAACTGACCAAAAACATAAACATATGAAATGAATACAACAGTCCACCTGAGCCACTGTTGCCTCATTAGTTGCTTAGATAATAAAAATAACTTAAGATGAAGTCTCCAAGATGAAGCATAATTCTGTGTAGCATAATAACGCTCATTGAGGGTCATTTGAAAGCACCTCAGCTGTTGTTTCTTCAACACAAAGATGTCCTCAGGTGTCCTCCACCAATTTTTTTTTTCTCTTTTACTTCATTCTACTCCTTATGAATACTGCAAACCAATAGAGTCCAAATTCCGGCAACAGAAGCAGAAACTGCAAACAATTTGATCATGCTTCCCTTTTTTACTACATCCACCTCCACTTGTAAATAACTGTTGCAAATATTATAACATGTGTTTCCTTTGAGGTAAAAATAATTATTCATTCATTCATTTGTTATCTTTAGTCCTATTTCAGTGAATAATTATAAATAATATTCTGATTATATCTTGTTTAGACTGTGTTCTTAAATCATTGTTTTAGCATTTTGTGAATATGGCTACTAAGCATAATAGAAAATAGAGACCACTAAATAGTGTACTTTGAACTTTCAACCAAATAGTCCAGCTACCAGATAAAGTATGATGATTACCTGATTGTAATGAAGCTACAGCTAATGGACAGAGGCCAGACCCTCAGAAAAACCACAAGGTTGTTTCTCCAAACGTGGGCAAGTACAGACTGTAATTGTGATTTCAATTAAAATAATATGAAAGAATTTGATAAGATCATTTGTTGTCTGCCACTAATGCACACATTAAAATGCCTCTTAAATGGTTTACTCACTCGTGGAAACCTTCATGTCCACCGATTTGAACAAATCTCAACATGTCCCAATCTGGTCTGCCATAGGAGTTAGTAGCAAATTAGCAATATTTTAACTGAAAGTATGTATACATTATATCATGACCACTTGTTATGTTGTTGATGTGTCTAGACATTGGTAGTTGTCCCGTGGTACTCATTTTGGTTTTGGGGGTGTACAATGTAGATGGCATATGTGTCCTTTGTTGCACTAAAGCACTGTTTTCTCATTCAAGTGGACTAATCACAAGAGAAGTTTAGCTTGTGCCAACTGCTAATGCATACACCAGGTCCCTCTGTCTGATCATCTGGAGCACAACCAAGAGCAGAAGGCAAAACATGGGTTAAATAAATCAATTTCGTTGGTATTTGTCCAAGTAATTCCTCTATCAGATACAGAGGAATGCAGACACAGTAGTAAAAAATGTCTAATATTATGTCTAATATATAATATTGTTAATTGGAATAACTGAATATTAACTATTGCAAATCATTATGTGAACTAGGCTTTAAAATACATGCCTACTATGGCACAAAATGTCAGTAGAGAAAACATTTGTGATTTTTCAATATTCTCTATCTAGAAGCCTTCAGCAAGCTTACAACAGAAATATGAATGTTTGAATTGTCAATTTATCCAACAAATAGATGCTAACTAACTGATATAATCGTTTCTTGCAACTCTACTTGATCTGTACATAAATTGATTGACAAATTTGACATAGACTTGTCATAGATTGGTGCATTTTCTCCTACATTTAAGGTTAAATACCAGCACAAATATACACTGACTAAAATACACCTTGTATATCAACCCATATCATTTCCCCTCATCTATCTGACCGGCTGTTGTCTCGTGTCTGTTTTCTTCTGTTTTTGATAAGTGCGTCGAGAGCGAGGTCGGACACGCCACAGGACGGAAGCGTGGCTTGGGGAAGACACTATTTTGGTTGAACAGTTCTATTGTCTGCAGCCCGGGATGAGGCGGGTATGGGGATGGGAGGGGGGGGGGGGGGGGGGGGGTAATGATGTTGTTTGAGGACGTCTCTCTGGTGTGCACACTCCAACCCGGGTCCGTCCTGAGAGGGTCCTCTGTCTGTCCCCCTTTTCAGCTATGCACTCAGTCACACTCTGCAACATGTGAGAAGGAAGGGGCTGCGTGGGGGGGGGTGTTATGTAACCAAGGCTGCGCTCTGTAAGTCTGTACGTAGTAGGCCATATATCTAATTTAACAAATATGCAGCACAAGCAAATGTATTCAACTTTAAAATAATGTGTTTAAATTCATAAAGTGTAGCGAAAATACTGATGCTAACTCTTGGTCCTGAATGTAGCTGTAGTGTACAAACCTTTCCGCCATTAAAGGTGCACAGTGTAACTTTTTTGGTGCTCCACAGTATGACATTTAACATATTTATCTCCATGGAGACAAGACGGTAACTCAACCAGGCCAAGTTACAGGTTAGATCTGTAGAGAGGCAATCTGATCACAGTAAAAATGCACATTTTTGGGATAATTATCAGTTATCCCACATATAAGTAGATATGTTTAATGCCATACAGTGGAACATTCAAAGCAAAGCAATATCTTCACCATGGAGATACTCCACCCAACACCCCCACCCGATCAGAAAATGTGCATAGTGCACTTTTAGCTGACAGTGTTTAACATAGTACGTGGGCGAAACACCTGCCTCCGTATGAAAGAATGTGATTGGTGATGTTGGAATTTCCTATAGGCACAAAATGACACCTCTCCATCACAGTGAATGTATTTGCAGTACCATGTTGAAACAGCAGAGGTCTCGTACTGCATTTATTACCTTAACAGATCTATTAAAAGCTGGATGATGTCAGGTGGACAAGCCCTTTTGTTGTTTGGACGGAGCAATGCCACGTGCTAACAATAACTGCTCTTATAGGAAAGGGTGGGATGACACGATGAGAGAAAGAGAATGTCGCCCTTGGACATTTATAAATCCACATGTAAATATGGAAAGATTTATGTGGAAACAGAAGAGACAGCTTGGAACAGAGAGAGCAGCTTGGAAGGTGATGTGTTGTCATATCTTTACACAGCCCAAACTGTAAACAGACTTTTGAATATTTGCACTCATAAGTAGCTTTCTGTTGCAACTGTTTCAAAGTTTAGACAATACGTTTCAGAAATTTCCCAGGCAAGACTTCACTGCGTGTGTGCGAACTCAGTAACACCACAAGCCGAAACAAAAGCAAGTCACCGCACATAGAAACACATTGAGTTTTAAAAAGGAGGAGAGGAGACATATGTTACGGGAAGTGTGTTCTTGTTTTAGTTCTTAGCGGTGCACAAGGTCTGATGGCTGCATCCTCCCAACTGTCAGAGGCCCTTGTTCTGCAGGACTAACTCCCTCTGAGACACTGATATAAAACATTTAAACGGACTCCACAGCTGTCTGAAATTTGTTTTATTTATTGTCATTCACAGCTTAAATGATGACAGACCACAGAGCTAAAAAAGACTTCAAATGGTATTTTCTGGCTGTGCCGCTCTCCACAGTTACTTGCAAATTGCAGTACAGTTTAGACATTAAGTGCCGGTGTAATCAAGACTAAAACAACACGGCAGCAAGTGTATGCGTCTCGGCGTCCGCTCAGAAGGCTGCACAAATAAACAAGATGGAGGTCAAAGTAAATGCTTTTGGTTAGCCCTGCTCATGTGTGGGCCACTGCAGTCGCTAACACACCCCAGCACATGGGGACACGCTCCCATGTGGACAGTCAAAAGTTTATTTGACTGTGGCACTTCGTCTCCAGGGAGCGCATGCGATAATGGTGTGGATGTAGGCAAAGATACAGGGAAGTACAGTATTTTTGGACTTGGCTCAAAGACATATACATGAAACTGAGCATTTGTATTATGAGTCCTAGTAGTACAGTAACGTTATGATGAAAAAATTAAATGTATAATTTATAAAGATTAATTTATGAGAACAAATTGTATTGTTTTTCTCAAGCAAAAGTTAGTTTATGCACTGATGTTTTGTTGAAGTACAAACATTTTGTAACTTGGGCATATTTGTGCTTTTTTTTAAACAGCCTTATTACTGAGGACACTGGGAATGAATGTGGTTTTCAGAGGTTGGTTGGCTTGATTGATGTTGTTGCATGATGTCTCTCAAAGTTAGCTTGAAGCAGCTGATAAGAACACTTCCGCTTCGTTCTTGTGCCCACACCATCTGTGCCACCAGGCTACGATCATGCATCAAGTTACTCCTGCAACTGGACATCTAAAAGCCATCTATGCAGATATACAGAGGAAAGACTTGAATGAATGAGTGAATGAGATCTTAAGAGAGAGAAGGTACTATTAACATGTCCATTGTAGCACACCGCCCATTGTAGTGAAAGTAGTAGTAAAGACGAATGCAAAGTGTGATATATTTTACGAAACGCTTTCTTCTGCACTTGCTGCAGCATATAGGATAATAAACCAGTGTCTAAATCTGAATCAGTCTATTAGTTTTGCATATTTTTCTTTATCTTGCCAGTTTAACGGTGATTAAAGGAAAGTATGTTAGCACAAATGTGCCATGTGGCTGGCTGATATCCTTGGGAAAGTTTGCAGCTCCTCTCCCACTCTCTGGAGCCTGGTTAGGGACAAATACCACATGGAGCTGAGAGGAAGGCCGCAGGAGTGTGCAGCGCCACCAGCACACAGGAATGTTTCACTTCAGCTGGAAAACGTTCACAGCTGTTGGCTAGGCTGTTTCTCTTTTACTGTGTGTAGCCGCCACTCAATCACTGTCATGATAAATATGATATGATGTAAATGAGTGTATATAATTTTATGCATGTAGGATATCTCATCAATGTGTTAATTCATTTGAGTATGACTCCAGTACCTATGCAACGTACCCATGTAGCATCTGTAGAGCGAAAGCCATCACCATCTTACAAACAAAATTGACAACAACACCCACTGAAAGTGTCTGGTATTTGAATAGGCTCTAGTTTGGCTACAAATGAGTTTGAAATTCTCAGAGGGGGCTTTAATGGCTATAAATGAGTTTTGGCTTAACACTCCTGTTTGTCAGTGGTAAGGCAAGGCAAGGCAAGGCAAGTTTTTTTGTATAGCACAATTCGTACACAAGGTAATTCAAAGTGCTTTACAGAATAAGAAAGACATTAAAATCACACAAATCAAACATGAATAATCACAAATAATCATCAAAAAATTGACATTAAAACATTAAGACAAAAGAGAGCAGAATAAAAATAAAAATAAAACCCTTTCAAAATAAAACCCTTTCAGTCATATGCACAGATAAACAGAACCGTTTTGAGCCTGGATTTAAACATTGTCAAAGTAGAGGCCTGTCTCACATCTTCAAGAAGACTGTTCCAGGTTTTAGCTGCATAAAACTGAAACGCTGATTCCCCATGTTTAGTCCTGACTCTGGGCACCAGCAGGAGGCCGGTCCCTGAAGTCCTCAGAGTGCGAGATGGTTCATATGGCACTAACATGTCAGAGATGTACTTTGGACCTAAGCCATGAATAGACTTGTATACAAGCAGAGCTGCTTTAAAGTCTATTCTTTGAGCTACAGGAAGCCAGTGCAGAGACCTGAGCACAGGACTTATGTGCTCGTACTGGTACAGTCTCTGTGCCACACACAAAAACTATTTATACGCCTGCGTTATTCCTGATCGTTTGAGCTTGAGATTGCAGGGAAAGAAGTCACCTCTTTGCACATAGATGTAAACCAACCAAACAAGACACTTCCGAGCAGCAGTAGCATCACTCCCCAGGGATGAAACTGTTGTCAAGTCAGATGGTTGGAGTATAAAGTGCTAAACCATAACAATAGCTTAGATACAATAATGCATTAATATGGACAGATTATTTATTGGAACAACACAATATTGTTAGAAGAGGACAGTAATATAAGATACATAAGACCATATTATAAGATACATAAAACATGTTCTACTGTAAGAATGTATCCCATTTGTCTTGACTGTTTCAGGTCAGGGGCCTTTAGACATTTTATCTTCTCATCTAGATGGTTAATTGTCCACATCAAATAAGATGTTTAACATTATCAGCAGTAGAAAATGTAAGTGCATCTGAGATTGTCAGATTGGATTGAGAGTTAAGGACAAATGATCAATTAAGTATCATTTCACTGTAAATAAACACCATCATAAATTAATGAATGACCTGGTTTGAAATATTACAAGATGAACTGGATGAAAAAATCTGAACAGTTGTTTGTGTTGGTATGACAGCTTGATTGAATGCATACTGTAGCTTATTTGTTTTCTATAGTACCTGCAATAACCTTGGCAGAGTTAAAGGTACACAGTGTAACTTTTCAGGTGAAGGGCCAGCTACCTTCTGACCTACTACTATCATATGCTTTAATTACGGGGGATAAAAACACTTTAAAAACATGCATTCTTACTTTGAGTGTGAAATAATAACAGGTTTGGCAGCTACTCTCACCTGCATACACATTAAGTCAATTGCTTGTGTCAAACGTCTTACGATTGAATAAGGAGTAGATGGTTTCATTGTGATCACCTTCAGCCTCCTCAGCACACATGGTACATATACAGTAGACCCAGCCGACCGCCGCACCACCCACAGATTCACAGAGCTTTTAAAGCAGCTCTTTTTTTTCTTTAAACCACTTCCCTGCCTTTCCCTGGCTCCTGGTGACGACACTGCCCTGGAATTCACTGCTTGTGCTGGAGCTGCTGTTCTCAGACACACAGAGACGGCTGTGTGGAGGAGAGCTGTGTTCTGCACCCACTAACAAGGACCATTTGGTGTGTCTATGCTACAGAATATATTTACCTTACCTATTGTTCATTTCTTTACAGGCAATCCATTTTGTAAAGTCTTGTCATTTTTACTCTGGTATGCACTACTTAGTAAAGGCAAACTGACAACAATATTAATTACACTGCTACTTTTGCACTATAGCGAATGGCCAAGATACATTACCCTTAAGACGAAACAAGACACAAGATTGGGTCCCTGAGAAAAGACAACAAAAGACATAATATGACTAATATCATAAATAAGTCAAAGTGTGTATCAGTTTTTCCTCACATTTTTATTTTTTTCATGTTGTAGGTTACTGTCATTGTGAAACAGTGGTCATTTGAATAATTTTAGTAATATTCAGCTAATGTGTATGTAGCTTAGGCATAACCAACTGTGTCAGTCCCTCCGCAAAGCCTTCCTGTGTGGTTTGAGAGCATGCCTAATGGTCATTGCATCCCCATGTATGTATTGCCGATAACATGCATGTTCCCTATGTTATGTGGGAGAAAGGCACGGGGGGCATTCTGGTGGGTCCTATGGAGGCCCCTGAAAGCTCCAACCCCTCCTCCTGAAAAGCTCAGATTGATGGGGGAGGTGTTGCCTCAGCTCACTCATCCATCACACACTTTATTTGTGTTTTAGAGGAAAGGGAAAGGGGAAAACAGAATAAAAGGCTAAAGACTTCCAAAAAATATCAGAGTTTGGGGGGCTGGAGCTGGTGTGGAGGTCCTTTCTCCTCTGCCCCCCAGCTCTTGCTTTAAGCAGATGCTGGAAAAGAAGTCTTACCCTTGTGACCCACAGCCATTCTGCAGTCCCAGCATTGATAACAAAAGACAGATAAAGCTGAATGAGGGAAACGGGGGGCCGATTTAGTGAAGATTAGCACAGGTTTCAGAGAGGCCTGTGCACATGTTTTATGTGACTGGTAAACATGCATGTAAAGCAGAGTGTGGTAACAGCAGTCGGTGGTCTCAATGGACATGGTCCAAGGGGAAGACAGGACAGGCTTAAAAGTTCAAAATGAAAAAAATCCTCTGGTTTTGAGCCAAACATAACGTAATTATAATACAGAGCAATACAGATAAGAATGTATCAATTTTTTTCAGACTCCTTCAATAAGACATTCGTTATAAGAATGCTCTTTAAGAGTTTGAAGTTCACTCCAGCATCATTCATAAAATGTATTAACCAAGTGTCCAGTCCCACTTATATATTCCTCAACATGTACTATGGAAGGATAGACACTGGTTTGTTTCAACAGGGCATAAACTGGAACACTTGAGTAAGTAAACAGTGTTTGCTTTTAAGTGTGTGTTGGAAATGTGAACCACTCCATTGTGCCTATCTTTCAGGGAAATCTCTGTTTCCTATGCTATAGGAAAGAGAGAAAGGAGTTTAGTGCAAAAGTATACACTGTAAATAACAATCCTTATGCAGGTGCTCCACACAAAGGGCCTCTTATATATGACAATATGATAAATATGTATTCTACAGAAAAATGTAAAACATGGAAAAACTGCCTCTGCCCAACACCTAGAACTTGCTAACAGTAGTTAATGTGCTACATTTACACAGCCATATGGACCTCTGTGTACTTTATACTATAAAAGTTCTTTTCAGGCTGAGCCTTTGCATCCAGCTTAATGTAAGGCACAGTTTTGTCATGTAAAAATGTGTGCAGCAGGAGGCAGAGCGTTTAGCTTATCCTTACCACTATGGGGCAGTTTGAAGCACTTTTCTGAGCATGGACCTGGTGAAGCAGTCCCCAGAGACATGATTTGAATCACAAATGTTATCATAGTTGTGCTCAGGTTTGGGTCAGCTGAGGAATTCTGAGAGCAGTAAAGCCGGGCGACAATGACCATCACCCGCAGGCCACCAGTGGTCCTGCCTCTCTCTGACCTCCCCCAGGACCTCTCCTGGGACATGGGGGATCAGGGCTCCCCTCCGTTCTCATCTGCACTACTACTGTGTGTCATGCAGCTGAATCATTTTGACAAGCATTTAGCAGGCTTATCAAAACATTTCTGAATATTTAAGATGGAGCCAAGAGCCAATGAGAGGCAAAAATAAGGTTGCTTCAACTTTTCTCTATTTAAAATGTCACTGTATTCAACACAACATTAATGTATATGCTTTTTTTTACAATGATAAAATGACAAAAAATACCCACTGATTATGGATGAATCATAAGGGGTAAAGTTTTACTCTAAATGTGAATGGAAAAAACAATGACTAATATACAGCTTGTCTTTAGATTAAACTACCCATTTGGCTCATTCTGCCTTTACAGACTTATTCATTTATTGAACAGTTTAAAACTGACTCCTGTTTTTCCACAACAACACTAGTTTTGTTTCAGGTGAAGTCATATTGTCCAAGTCATGTGTCGTGTCTTAGTATTATTGTTATTAGATAATTTCATCCTTAGACTCATACAGGTGGCAAGCACTCTCACCTTAACCCAAAACATCCACAACAGACCAAATCCTTCAGCTATAGTTGTTCTGACCAAGCCTAGCTCAGGATCTGGAGATGGGACCCTATGCGCACACTCTGGACTCTTTTCTTCCGTGACATTGAACGATGGGTGAAATACAAATTTTAATACAAGGAGAAATTTCTCTACAAGGGCAAATGTCCTTATGGGGATAAAGTGGACCATATATTTAATAGTAGTCACAAATGCTGTGGTAGTGACTTGACGAGGGCTCTTAAATAAGATCACAACGGTTGCATATCTGTTTAAAATAACAATTCTATTGGCAGCACTTCTGCTTATGAAAATGGACGGGGAGACCACAGTCAGTTCGAGTAGGTAACGACACATCCAGCACGGTCGTGATGAACACAGGGGCCCCCAGGGATGTGTGCTGAGTCCCTCCTCTTCACCCTTCTGACTCAAGACTGCACCCCAACATCCAGCTCCAACCTTTTCATTAAGTTGCGGACGACACAACTGTACTCGGCCACATCCACAACAACGACGAGACGAGCTACAGGAGTGAAGTAAACAGGCTGGCCACGTGGTGCAAGGACAACAATCTCCACCTGAATGTGGAAGAAGACGAAGGAGATTGTTGTGGACTTTAGGAGAGCGCACACCCAGCATGCTCCACTTATTATCAACGGTGCTGCAGTGGAGCGAGTGAGCAGCACCAAGTTCCTGGGTGTGCACATCTCTGAGGACCTCTCCTGGAGCAGCAACTCTGCATCACTGGCCAAAAGAGCTCAACAACGCCTCTACTTCCTCCGCAAACTGAAAAGAGCAAGAGCTCCGGCCCCCATCCTTCGGACCTTCTACAGAGGCACCATCGAAAGCATCCTATCCAGCTGCATCACGGTGTGGTACGGCTCTTGCACCGTCCTCTGCAAAAAGACTCTGCAGCGCATCGTCAGAGCAGCTGAGAGGATCATCGGTGTTCCTCTCCCCCCTCTACTGGACATCTATCACTCCCGCCTCACCCGCAAAGCCACCAGGATTGCAGGCGACCCCACCCATCCATCTCACAGCCTCTTCAGCCTGCTGCCATCAGGGAGGAGACTGCGGAGCCTTCAGGCCAGAACCAGCAGACTCAGGGACAGTTTCTTCCACCAGGCTGTCAGGAGACTCAACTCTCTCCCTGCCCTACCCTCACTTTTCCACTCTGCCCCCCCTCAGCCCCCTGTCACTCACTGAGAAAACCGGACTATGAAGCACTACATCACTTTTATATGGACAATCAATAATTGTTACTTAATCACTACCTCACTTTACCCGCAATCTCCGGCTGTTTACACTTGTATGTTTTCTGTTTTGTTTGTCTTAATGTTAATTGAAGGGCTGCACATTTCGTTTTTTGTGGATTGCACATTTCTCTTTTGTGGTTTGCACATTTCTTCTTTTTCTTGTTTGCAAATTTTTTTTAATTTATTCTTTTTATTTAATCTTTTTGGCACATTTAAGTTTGCACTGAGGTGGGAGAGAACAGAAATTTCATCTGCGCTATTCATCTTGTATGTATATGCACATTTGACAATAAAAGAAATTGAAAAAAATGTGCTTATGAAAAGCGTGCAAATAAAGTTAGATTTTCTTTTTATTTCTCATGTACTGTATCATAGAAAACCCTTGGCCCACCTTTTTCTTCCTGCTCCTCTTACCCAGATTACCACTGTTTGGTTATGAATACATCAGATCTTGTGAGACCAGGAGGCTTGGGCCAGGAAAGAGCGGGTTTGTCTGAAAGAGCCTCAGAGACATCAATGTCAAAAACCTCTGGGATCAGATCCAAGCCAGGACAAGTGGTCTTTTGGACGGGGTGGGCACAGCACTGCTCCAGCCTTTGATGTAGAGGCCTTTAAAGACTGGACGGCTTGTCAGTGGTTGCATCTTTATGAACTTTATTAACACAATTAATAATAGCTTTGCTCTCTTTGTTCTGGGGTTTTGTTTGCACATTTATATGTCTTGCTACTTTTCATGTACGGGATCAATATTTTCAAAAAGTCATCATGCTAGAAAAAAATGTGGTTGTTGCAAATTGTATTCATACTAGACTTTGAGGTCTGGTGTGCTTTAGCTGCTTTCATGTTCTATTCTGTAGAAGAAGTAGCTGCCTATGTACCAATGTCTGTCATTATCTAGATTTAGTTGTACTTGACTATGTTGTCTGGAAATTATTTCTGTTCTGCATCTTCTTCTCACCATTGAGTCAAATGGAGTATCCTGATAGTTAGACTCTGGTGCCACTCTACAAAGTCAAGGTTGAGTCATTTTTAAAACAGAGCTAACAGAGTTAGTTTTTGTCTTTGACTCATAATGGTATCTACTGTTGTTTTGTTTTTAGAGATGAGAATGTGCAGGATCTTACCTTTAATGTCACATAACAGAGAGCACTGGAGCCATAAAGGGACAGGGCACTGTTAGACATTTGATCTGGTATGGCCTTATGTCAAAACTACATATTTGGTGCAGATAAACAGATGATGTTCTAATGTTTTACGGCACTAAGATTCAGGAACCAAAGTTGTGAAAAGAGAGACAGCAGGAGAGGAGGATGCACTCACTGACCCTTCCTTTACACAGACAGATACTGTGCAGTCCAGCCAGGCATCAGTGCCTATCCCGTCAGCTTGTTACCAAGAGCACCAAGAGCACCAAGAGATAGATCATAAATGTCAGCTTGGCCGTTCTGGTGCCAATGCCAGGGTGGGCCAGGCCTGGTGAGTTTGGCCAAGAGGAACCTCATCACTGTGGGCATCAGGAGTTTATGGGACACAATGAAGTGGCCTGAAATTACTTTAGTTTGGTAAATTTGTCATTTGCCTCTTGTTTGTTTAGAGGAAGAGCATCAGTAAAAGTATTTCTTTGGGACTATTATTGCTATATGAGGTCACATGACCAGACTCTTCCATTTTTTACCAGTTAACATGTTGGCTACTTGCCAAGAATGAACACTCTTAAGGTCATTTAAGGTTATATTTATATTCCACCATGCTATACATCGCATGTCCATATCAGAAATGGCTGTGACCCATATTATGGGATAGCACAGGTTTTCAATGTCCTAAGTGATAGGTGTTTTCTAGAAAAGTAGTTCTGTAATAAAAACAAAAATGCACAAAAAAATGCACAAAAAATGCACAAATTAGGATCCAGCCCTTGGTAAATCTTGGATGTTAAGAAGCTCCAAAATGATTTGAAGCCTAATTTTCAACATATTAGTGTATTTTTTAAAAATACTTTTCATATTTTAAAATACTAGAGACTAGGCCCGCTTTTGTCCATTTCTCCGCTGCCAATGTAGGTGTTTTTTTTAGAACTGGTTCTGTCTTGTCATGGAGCGAAGTTTATTTTCTGCCATGGGCTCCAGGGTGGAATACACAATGACCACCACCACCTACAGGCTCTCTCAGTCAGCGGGCCTATATGGCACCACGATCATTCCTTTTACTATAGACATAGAAACAGACTCTTTTAAAAGTGAACACAGGAGCATTATTCAGAGCTTGTGACCACAGCATGTGCCATCATTGGGGGTACCTGCCTGAGCAGAAGAAAGGTCTCTGTGGGCCCTGTGGAAAATAGTGTCATGATTAGCACCCCAGCCTGTTCCTGGGTCAGCGCTGAGGGCAGCTCAGCCAGGGGATTTCCACAGTGCTGTACGAGCTGTAATTATTATTGCTTACACTAGAGCCCCACTTTCACATTCCTCTTTGTGCTACAGAGCACCATTATTCCATTTAAAGTGTGCATGGAGACAGATGAGATTGGTCTTTACATATGGTTTAAATATTGTGAAGTTAATGCCTCCAATTTTTCATTGAAGCTTTTACGTAAGTAGATTGAGAGATTAAAGGCTAGGAACTGATATTAAAGTAATAAAACTGAGACCCAGCATGTTTATAACTGTATAACAACCTAGTAATGGTTATCTGAGCTATTAAAGCAACCAAGGCTAATTATCTGCAAAATAACCTGTCTTCCCTAATAGTTCAAATAATGCAGTCACTTGTTCCAGATTTACTATGTTTTCCACAGTGTTGTCAATGCTACAAGTGCACAGACCGCAATGAGATCAGTTATCTGCATTTACCACCACATATATAATTAATTAACTTAAATCTTACTCCTGATAGTCCTTGCTACTTACAGTGTGCCTTTGAGGCAGAGGAAGCTTGGCGCTTGCCTGACAATCGCAGCCAGTCCTGGGCAGCTGGGATCTGAGGCTGCTCCCTGCAGCTTCATATTGCCCCCACCATCCTTAATTCTGTTTTTTTAGACCCAGCAAGAACTTTAGAATACAGAGAAGCCCCGTGCTGTCCTGTGGGTGGACACACTTTCAGATGTCACGGAGGAGTCAGGAGCAGAGAAAGGCGCCTTTCAGATGCTGAGCTTGGCTGTGCCACTTGACACAGACGGCAGATAACTGTTGTTTATCGTCTGCCACAGTGGAAAGGTGCATACAAAACTGAGGAACACAAGCACATACATTTGTGATTGGGGAAATCCACAAGTTAAGATCATTATTTTCTGTATTGAGCATCCTACAGCCCTCGTCGTCCTGCAATCACAGGAGCCTGTTGAGGGTCAGGCTGGGGATTGGTCCCTCTCTGTGTTAGTCCGGTTAGGGACTAACACAGAGTGGGACCAACACAGACTACCAGAGTCTAACCACCCCCCTCACTTTTGATTAGTATCTCATTTCATTTTTCAGTTTCATTTGAAGCTAATGCTGGACAGTGCTGAGTCTGATGACCAGAGAGAATGAACAGTTGGGGCCCTGGGCATTCTGAAGAGCTGCTGACGACTATACCAGTGGGGTCACAGCCGCTCCACACATCCGCAGAATAAGAGCGTGAGTAAACAGGCACATTAGTGAGTGACTCAAAGAGACTTGGACTGTGTTCTTGTAAATAATTGCATTCATTGTTGTAGGGCTCTGTTGGTTATGGTCACAAGCTGTTTGGTAGGCCCCTGTCTGTCTGGTGCTCCCCATGAGCCTAGTGTCAGGCCTTCTGCCCCTGAGGGGAGAGGCTTGTGCCAGGGGTGAGGGTGCCAGCTCCCTGACCCGGTGGCCCTGTGTCTGACGCACCCACGCCAACACCAGACGTCTCGAGCCAGTTGGAAGATTTGGGCATGCTGTGTGCTGTGTGCATGCTGCTCTCCTGTTCAATACAGCTGGTTCAAAGAGCACATTCCAGCCCCTGGTCCAGCCAAGCCAGAGCCCGCTCTCTCTCGCGCTCCCTGTGTCAAAGCAGCAGATTGTTTCATTTTATTGCTTTGCCTTTATCTTGACTGACTGAGATCCAATCTGATTGGATCCAGTGGGTTATTAGCCTCAGTTGTTTGCTGTGGGAACCGCAGATGTCTATTTGGAACTGATTACCTGTGGTCCTTATCTCAAGTGAAGAATTCTCAGAGTGCTGAAATGTTAGAAGAAAGCTGCCGGTCTGCAGTGTGAGTACAGTAGGACTTATCTGACTGTTAACACCCACTTGTTGTGTAAAGTGTTAGAGTCAGCTGGAGGCCAAAACACAGCTATGATTACTATGCCCATCTTATAAATAGTGCATGGTATGACTGACAAAGACCATTCATAAAAAAATTTCAAAACACATGTCTGGTATGGGAACGTACCTCACAACAATACTGCAGCGATATACTTCTTACAGTGTTGTCAACATTTATAAAAGCAACAGTGGGACCTGACCATCATATGCAGAACCTCAGTGACATCATGTGTGTGGGTGGGTCTTCACTAACCGTGTACTGTAGTGGCTAAATGGATCACACAAGCTGAACACTGCAATGGAAGTCAGATGGCCCATTCTCACTACATCTGCTTATAGGTCCAAAAACAGAGGCTGGGGCCTCCATGGGGCCCCTGTGTCTGACTTTATTGTATGGTAAATGTCAGAAAATAAATGCAGGCCTCTGTAACAAAGTGCAATTGGATCTAATCTGCCCCAGGCCACAGTGTTTGATCCACCCCGCCTTCAGCACTGCACCCCCCGTCTGGAGAGAAAAAGTGCACCACTCATTCAGGATGTTATGGTATTTGGCTGTATAATAATGTGACGTCACACAAGCCATAACTGCTTTCATATGTTGCTTCACTGTTTAAAGCTCAGGGCTTGTGCCAATACACCACTTAAACTCTCATCTCTCTGTTGGTCTTGGTCACTATTGGTCATTAGATTTTCAGTTAATATGAATTGTCATTTGAAGTCCTACAATGGCAGTACAATGTTGTCACCAGAGATTTTGAATACATTTTTGGATTGCTCCACTCATATTATAAATACTTGATGTAGTTTGGTCTGTCTTTTGTGTGGTTGCTAGGCCTTTTGTTTGAGTGTAGATAATGATTGTTTTGTGAATACCGCAGAGGGCAGTGTAAAAGCAGAAATGGCTGTAGGTGGGGTATGTTTAATCAGCTTTGATCGAGGCTAATCATTATGCCACAATGGAGCCTAGATCAAAGGCAAAAGGAACAAAAGTCTTATGCCTACAGGTAGGACAGTTGAGACCAAAAACAGCCACCCACATACAGTCAATATGACAGCTCAAGAGAGATAAGACCCTGTTAGCATGTGTCATTAGTGGAATCACTTGTATTGACTGCACTATCGATTGTTGAACTACTATGACACATTTTTGTCATGTCTCTGGGGTGGGTATTTATAATGATAAGCCCTTTTCTCAGTGTTGTGTCCGTCCACAGAGGATTTCCACCTTGTTGCACAATGTAAAACAACTGACTCAGAAATTGCTACTTCCTTTACTGGAAATTGGAATATTATTTGTTTTTCTTTTTATATACAGCTTTAATGTAATAACAGAGCATTTTGAGCCTGATTTTTCCATACCTAACATAACTAACTTACTTACTTTTAATTTAAGTGCCTCGGCAAACTGTACTATAGTCATACCATCCTTTTAAAGGCCCATTTTTAATCTTAATACAGTGATATTATACCTGTGACCAATGATGCATCTGAATGCGGGGATTCTAAATATTGTTAGTACATGAAAAAGTATTCACTATGTGCAACTTGTTCAATTCAAAACCGTCACTGAATCCTAGCAACTCAGGTAAAGGTGAGTGCAAGCACCATTACTTTACCTGAAAGTATGTGCAGACTGTGTACAAGCTGTTTGCATATATTGCCACATAGTTCAAATATTATGCTTTTCATATTTTCCTATTTTTGATTCCACTGGAACTGTAGAATCTGCATATAGTATACACATTGTCAAGCAATGATGTAGACCTGTTGTCTCAAAGCATGGAGCCAGACATGATTGAGTCAAGACCTGGTTTGTGCTATTTGAAAATACGGTCTCAATTACTTTGTGTAGGTTTCCCACAAACCTCTAGCTCTGTATTTTAGAGCAACAAGTACGCTCACTTCCCAACTATACAGCTCAAATAAAATCAGATTGAGATGGTTTGTATTAAACCCAGCTCAGTTTCCTCCATCCTGTTTCAGGAGGCCCCTTCAGAAGCCCCTTAGTGAACCAATTGTCCTGTTGCATCAGACATGAGCTGATGTGAACAGAAATACAGTGCAGGGGTTGTCATGACATCAAGATGGACTGTAAAAGTGACCTTACTCAGGTCATGCAGACAGCAGTCTGTTTTGAAATGTCCAGATTTTAAATGCCCAGATTTTCCTCAGCTCTACTAGGAGTTTTTTCCTGGTCCCTCCAGTGTCCAAGGAATTAACTGGGGTCACCTCTCCAGTGAGGTCTGCTCCTTGGGATGACTCTTCCAATATATTCCTGGTTAATTTAGTCTCTTAGCCTTTCTATCCAAGCAAGTGCCCAATAAAGAACAGCTCTCTAGAACTATCCAAGAAATGTCACTTTAAATCTTAGACGCCCAACTTGAAGTGCAGTTCTGCTTTGCTTTTATGATAAATTCATGTTATCCTTTTTATCCTTTACTATTGTCGGTTTCTGTTCTGTTGCATGAAGAACAGGCGCAGAGGCACAGGGTTCGTTCTGTAGATCTTTATTATCGGTTACAGCAAAACAGTCGGGTCACGCAATCCGGTAGAGTCTGACAATCTGGTAAAGTCTTGCAATCTAGTAGAGTCTGAAGAAGGTGAGCTTGCACCAATGTTTTATATCATTTGAGCAGTGGGAGGTAACATTCTATAGATAAGACATTTAAAGCACAATCGAACAATGTGATTGAATCAGGAAGTCGAACAATGTGATCACATCAGGAAGTTGATTGGATCAGTGTCTATAATACCCAGAGTAGAGTGATATATGGCAACTACTGCATGGAAAACAGAACGTTTTACACCATTATAGGAAAATCAGCAATATTACATTTGTATATTGTCCACACTATATGTAACTTTGAAACCAAGGTACATATAGTATGTTCTATAGTGACTAACATGAGCTTTGTCTCACAAATGAGGTCATCTTGTATGAGTTTTTCCTTGGATTTCAGTTGAATGTTAAAAAAGTAAAGTAGGGTTGATTGCACAGTTTAGAGGGAATAAGCTACTTTTTTCCTTCACTTTCAAAGAGCTCCATTGCTTTGACATTCTATGGAATGCTGATTCTGACTTTTACCTTATATGCTGTCATATCTTCATCTTATACTGTTGAAATAGCAGTGTTCTAGGGCAGAGTCATTGGCTTTTGTTGTTCAGTCATGCACTTGTGCTCAGAGTACAGTGGAGTCAGTGGTACAGTGATCTGCTCCGCTCCGCTTCAGTGTTCAAAGGCGTCTGAGTGCCCTCTCCTGCTCTGTCAGGCCCACACAAGAGTCGGTCAAGTGTCTGCAGCAAAGAGATGACGCGGGAGACTTCTACATGGTAGTATATGTTCTCTGGACTGTACATGTCACTCCCATCACAGTATTTGCATATGATCACATGTGCATGCCTATGTCCCACTGAGTGTGTGTGTGAGTATGTCTGGGACTTTGGCCCTGGAAAGGTGTGCCAGGCAGT
Organism: Periophthalmus modestus; assembly: GCA_019594935.1. Classification (NCBI taxonomy): domain Eukaryota; kingdom Metazoa; phylum Chordata; class Actinopteri; order Gobiiformes; family Gobiidae; genus Periophthalmus; species Periophthalmus modestus. The sequence continues at coordinate 27,904,761 of JAIEZT010001390.1, read as the reverse complement.
CAGCTGAGAAGAAGGAAAACAAGACCAGAAGTCTGTTCAAACTGGCACAAAGAGAAAAAAACATGGAGCTCTAGAGAAAGGGAGACACATGGAGGAAAAGTGATTTTCAAACAGCCGCGCTGGCAGGTGGTGCGGCTTTGTTTGAAGCTTGGACCAAGTGTTTGTGCACAGCAAATATTCCAAACAAGAACTAGCAGGATCAGGCAAAGAGAGGGATGCCCATGGTGGCACCTGCAGGCCTTGGCGTGACTTTGTTTTCAAAAAGAAGGGAGAGTTAGAGAACTAACATCTATAAAAATAGATATTAATATTATTAATACAGAGCCCATTTTAAAGCAAAACCACAAAATTTAAAGAAAACAATACAATATCTTAATGCTATATTCAGTTGGCATTAATATAAAGAATATTTTATTTTGAAGTTGTCAATTTCTTATTTCGTATAAGTCTGTGTAGCCTCTATGGCAGGTGAGCTTTGGAAACTACTTGCAAAATTCCCTTTCATGAGT